>CM052883.1:125278068-125468043 GCA_028534135.1 Potos flavus | reverse complement strand
CTGGGATCATGACCTGAGCCGAAGGCAGCCGCTTAACCAACTGAGCCACCTAGGCGTCCCCCAGGATCAGCTTTTAAAGCCATGTAGTGGAAAGAGGAAACTTTGTGCTTGTGTTTGTTTTTAATTCCAAAATGCTCCTTTTAATGGAGTAAGATATATTCTAACCATTGACAATAATGATGATGACAATGTACATCAATATCTATTGACATGGATAGCTCTGCTTGATAGAGAAATCAAAAACTTTAAATTAGAAAGCAATTGTGATCTCATTTATGTAATAATAGAAAAGGAAAGCTCATATATATGCATAATAGAAAATAAAGAAATTACTAAAAAATGTAATAAAGCTTTTCCTGGATGGTGAGGAAAATCAACAATCTTATTTATTTTTTCATGCATTTTAAGATTTCTGAATGTCCCACATATTACTTTTATAATTATAAAAATAAAGGCATTTACATTTTGAAAACAATCTTTTTTTGGTCATTTTTCTCCTTCATTAAATCAATAGGTACCTTTTTAAAAGTTTTTTTTTTTAATTCTTCCTGTTGGAAATTTATTTAATATATGGTTTGAAGTAAGAATATAAATCCTCTTAAATAGCCAGTATTCCAAGTAGTTGTACAAGTGTTGTAGTCCAGTTTATTAGATAATTACTTATTGATTGCTGATGCTACTTTTTTTTTTTAATATTTTATTTATTTATTTGACAGAGAGATCACAAGTAGGCAGAGAGGCAGGCAGAGAGAGAGGGGGAAGCAGGCTCCCTGCTGAGCAGAGAGCCCGATGGATGCGGGGCTTGATCCCAGGACCCTGAGATCATGACCTGACCCGAAGGCAGAGGCTTTAACCCACTGAGCCACTCCAGCGCCCCTGCTGATGCTACTCTTATCAAAGATCATTAACTTCTATTTCCTACTATCTGTTTAGAGAAAGTTCTATTCCATTAGTTCACTTGTCTGTTGTTGTAACATTATCCCACTCTTTTAATTATTATTTCATTACACATTGTTTTTTTACTGTTAGGACAAATTCCCTCATTACTTTTTTTTTTTAGAACATTGTTATATTATTTATTTTTCCAGATGAATTTTAGAATCAGCTTAAAATTCACTTCCCCATGCTTCTTAATCAATGTATACTGAATAAACATGACATTTTTTTCTCGAAAATCCAGGGCCATGACTATGGATGGGCTAGAAATACCGTAGCATTCTTGTGAGTTCTTCAAATATGATAGATTTTGCTCGTATTATAAGTGACTTGAGATTTAGGTTTTACGAAATTTCTGTGATAAATTGTTATTTTTCCTAATATCTTCCTTTTCTGATCCCTCCAGATGATATATCTATGCTTTTAAATCAACTTCCATTCGTATCAGTGTAGAATATCATGTGATTAAATTTTTTTTAACAATTTATGTAAGATAAAACTAAATGATTTTTTCCTCCATACTTTGTATATTGGTAGTTCCTGGGCCCCTTATGTATATTCTTATTTTGGCTATGTGTCACGTAATGTAGACTGCCACTTTAATGACTCTGGTTCATTGTGGTGTTACTATGTTTGCACATGAATAAAAAGACATATAATATGAATAAGCTACAAAGGGAAAGGGGATACCTCAATGGTAAGAAATACAATGATAAAAAAGAGTTTTTCTGAAATCTTGAGTTCCCTTCATGAGACAGTTTCTTATGTGTTATGCTTCTTCATCTGGTCTTCTCTATACCTGAATCTCAGAATTCGTAACTGGATCACTGGTTATCCTGGAATTAATTAACTAATTAATTAATTGTTAAAGCCTTTATTTGAGAGAGAGAGAGTGAGAGAGACAAAGAACAAGAGAGGGGAGGGTCAGAGGGAGGAACAGATTCCCCGCTGAACAGGGAGCCCGATTTGGGACTCAATCCCAGGACTCCAGGATCATGACCTGAGGTGAAGGCAGTCGCTTAACTAACTGACCCACCCAGGCGTCCTGGTTATCCTGGAATTTAGGTGATGGGATAGGAATGCAGAGTAATAGGCCAGTGAACTCATAGCCATAAAGTGACTTTTTTTGTCCCTAAGCTTTTACCTTTTGATATTCCAGAGATATTAAGCACACCTTGACAGTTATCAACCTGATTCAGAATCATTAACTCTGAATGTTTTCTCTTCTGTTTGAAAGAGAAACTACCAAAGCTCTATAAAAAGGTGGTGAAGATATATTTTTCATATTTCACCTGCCGTGATCTGTCCTATGGCATATTTTGCAGGTGAGGACAAATGTGTTGCTGATTTTTTCATAAACATTTTGTCACTAATTTTATTATCCTGTTAATCACAATATGTGTCTTGGGATTCCTCTTTCCTTGTCGTTCTGTATAAAACTGTAATATTACTGCTGTAGTAGAAACCATTTACTTTGTTAAGTCTCTAAAGGGAGGCAGGACCCATCAAAGTTAAGGACCTAGACTCAGCAACAGATGCTCCTGTAAAGCAATGCATTTCTCAAAAAAGGACTTTGATGAAATATATGTAAATCACCTCTTTTTAAATTTATTTTTGAAATGTTCTGTTATGCCATATTTTATTTGTTTTATATTTTTATTATGAGATACTTTAAATGTAGAGACAAGTATACAAACTAGCTTACCACCATGCACCTGCCACCCAGTTTTATTAAATGTCAACATATTTGCCTTAGCTATTTTTTTTTTAAGCCAGAACTGTATTACAGATATAGTCCTGTGTGCCTTGCCTTATCCCTTTCTCTCCGAGGCAACCATGCCTTGGAATTTAGTGTTTATCATCTGCATTCATGATTGTGTCCTTCTTTATATATTCACATATCATTGAAAAATATATATGCTATTTTTTCATGTTGTTTACCTTTATATAAATGGTAGCCAACAGCATCATTTTTTAAACTTTTTAATATGATACAATTGTTTAGGATTTATTTTTTATGAAGCTGGGAGTTGCAGTTTATCCTTACCAGTTGCTGAATAGTATTTCATTTTATGTCTATACCAAATTTATACAGTTTTTCATTTGTGGACATTTAAATATATCACCAAATATATATAGTTTTTACTATTACAAACATGCTTGAAATGAACATTTCTCTACTTACCTCCTTGGCAAATATTTTCTCTACCATGTATTTGTAGAAGTAAAACTGCTGCAGCATAGAGAACACACATCTTTCATTTAAGTAAAACACTAGCAAATGCCCCTGAAATGGTTTGCACCAATTTGTAATCCTTCTAAAAGGTCATAGATTGCCATTGCTTTACATCCTCATAGAGTCATCATTGTCTGTAACGTTTGCCACTCTGCATATACTATGAAATGCTATGTTGCAAATTTGCATTTCCCTGATGACTAGCAACACCAAACATCTTTTTTGTATGTTATGTGTTTAGAGGCAATAATAACATACGGAATAACATACGGTTCAGAGCCAGATATAACAATAATGTATGGATGTAGGAGCCAGATAACTTGGGCTCGAATCCTGAGTCTTTTATGTGAACTAGGGCTTGTCACCATTTAGTGGCTCATTGGTAAAATGGGAAAAATAATCAGATGGACCTTGTGGGATTGTTCTGAGTTAATATGTGAAAATTTCGTAGAGCCCTGCCCAGCCTTTACTAAGATGATGATGTTGTTGTTGTCAGCAACATATCACCAAAACATGATAAGTGAGATTCAAAAAATTCAACAATGTAGAATGTCAGGTTACATTATTGAAAGGTTAATGGCTCTAATCAGCCTGATCTGGAAAGGTTGGGATGGAAAAATTCTGGAAATTGGAAGACCCAGCCTTCTTATCCCCATCTCCCTGATTCACCCACATTCTTCTCTTCCTATGCAGAAGATAACACTAAGTCAGAGCCCAAGTAGAGGACGAGGAGCCCATTACCAAATATGCAATATCCTATTTTTTTTAAGTTAAAGGGCATGGTATCTTGAAGTTTTATTGAATTATATGAGTAACCATTTGCATTTCGCTTACGCAAGCTTGTTTATCATCTTGCCCATTTTGTATTGAGTTATTTGGTATTTATTATTGATTAGTAGACATTCTTTATATATTTTGGACACTAATCCTGACAGAATTCTTTTTCCCAATCTCTGGCTTGTCCTTTAACTTTGTTTATGGTATTTGTTTGCAAAGAATTTTAAAAATTTAGTGCGGTCAAATTTAACAACCATTTCTTAATAGTTTGTCCTTTTAATGTCTGGCTTAAGATTCCTCCCCCCCCACCCACCCCACCAGCCAAACCAAGCAATTAAAGACACTCTCCAATTTTTTTTTTTCTTCTAAACGTTACAAAGTTTTTGTGTTTTATAAGCAAAATTTTCTTCGGAATTTATTTTTGTTTCAAGCATAAGTTACAGAGCTAGTCATCAAGTTATTTACTGTCTAGTTCCAGTGTCTGTCTCTCCATGATCTCAAATGATATAACTTCCTTACCTTGCCTTTATGGGAGGAGGAGGAGGAGCAGCGGTACCAGCTAGCTAGTCTTACTGAATGTCAGGCACCGTTCTGTGTGCTTCATATATACTGACTCGTTTGATCCTGAACAGTGCCTTGTGCAGTAGGTACACTCATTATCTCCATTTTATCACTAATGGAGGCACAGATAAGTTAAGTGACTTGCCACGCAAATGTGTAGGGACAGCCCAAACTCAGACTATGAGACTGAATTTAAAACCCAGTCAGCCTGGCTCCAGAGTCCACATTTATAATTCCTCTAGTATCCAGCCTCCAAAAAATCTTTCTGCCTAATAAAACAAGTTTCCCCTCCTTAGTGTTCTTCTTAAAAAATAAACAAGTGACATAATCTTGGCTAACTTTGGCCACTTTCTCTACTTTGTTTGTTTTTATTTTTCTCCCTTAGTTATCAGAAGAAGGTGGTATATAAATAGACTTCTAGATAGAAGTTATAATATTAAATCATCTACTTATTGTTTTAGGGTAACAAGTCTCACCCTTTCTATAATTTCAAATCTATAAAGGGTTAGATATTGCCAAAAAGATGGGCTGGGGTGACTTCTGAATTTTTCTAGTGTGTTACACCTTTGTTCTTTATAAGTTTTGTTACTTTTCTTGGAATTTATTCTGAAAAAAATTTTTTTCCTTAAATTCATAGTTACTAGTCTTGAGACTTTCAGTAGAGGAGACAGACAAAAAAAATAAATATAATACAATTCATTAAATTACAGAATAGAATTATGCGAGCTTAGCCCAAGAAATACCTATTCTGTCCAGCAGTTTCATGAATGATGTCTTGGTATTGCTGTAATAAATAACCTGTATTATTGTTGTAGTAAAACAACCAAAATATAGTGGCTTATATATAATATAAAATAGTGGAAATAATATAGTGGAAATAATTGTATTATCATTTCAAGCCACTATCATATTATTTTATTATCTCTTATGCTTCTCTGGGCTAACTAAGCTCAGCTGGGTACATGGTGATGCCTAAGGCTGCAGTTATCTGGAGCTTGGCTGGGCTAGACCATTTAAGATGGATCATTCACATGACTGAGGATTGGCAGGGGCATCAACTGAGAACTAAGTCAGGACTGTCCGCCAGTGTGCTTGGTTCCCCCTTATGTAACATCTCCATGTGACATGGGTTTCTGATAGCACGGTGGCTGGGTTCTGAGAGCAGAAGGTGAAGGCCTGGATTTGAGAGTTCCAGAATGTACTTCTACCACTTTCTGTCTGTGGTCCAAGCCAGTCCCTAGGCCAGTCCAGATTTAAAAGGAGGACATTACTGAATTGCCCACCCTTGGTATGAGGAGTTGTGTGAGCATATGTGACCAGAGGAGCTGCTGGAGGCCCCCAACTAGACTTTGAACCAGAGAGAGCATCACTCAGAGAATCCACACGTTGGTATTATGTTGATTATTTTTGTTGTTTTTTGTTAAGATGAAAACATTAGTCTGAAAATGTTCATATTTACTAAATATGTATTACCTTAGCAGATGTATTTCCTATGTCCCAAAGATGAATCTCCTGAACCATTTACAATATAAGTCTTGATTAATAATATGGACTCTGGAGCCGGATGCCCATGCAAGCCAAAGCATGAATGACTTTAGGAAAGTTACTTAAAATCTCTGAGCTTCAGTTTCTTCATCTGTAACATGAAGATGATAAAAAATGTCTCCCTTACAGGAGTATCCTAAAAATTGAATGAGTTAATAGAAGTTAATAGAAGTAAAGTATTTACAATAGGACCAGTCTCAATACCAGTGTCAGTACAATATAAGGGTTAGCCATTGTATTGTTGTTTTATTATTTGCTATTGGTTTCTAAGGTTAAAAAGGCATTTTCATTTTAGTTCTATTTTACCAGTAGGTTTATTTTCCAAACCTTTTGGGTAGCAGTAAATGAAAGCAGAATAACAAATCTTCTAATAAGCAGCATAGTACTGTGAACACTCTCCTGGCCTCTTTCCCTGGGACCACTTACCTCACCTCCCAGAAACAGTTCTCAGATCTGTAAGTCGTAAGCAAGGGCTCTTTGAATCGATATCATTCAGCTTCAAACTGGCTCTACCGTTCTCAAGTATCAGAGGGTGACATGACAGCAGAATGCTTATAGAAATACTTGAGGAATGATTTTGTTGAAGTCTAATTTGTGCTAAAAATTCATCAACACATTTCCAGGAAGGCAAATCTTCCTAAGGCATATGGAAACTCTTTTAAGGTTTGTTTCATGATTCTGATCAGAACTGTTTTAATTTTATCATTAGGCACTTCAGAACAAGGAATGAAATGTAAGGTGAATTATTTTCTGTCTGTTAAGATGTAGAAAGCAGAATGCCAATTCGAGAGGGGGAAGACTTAATGTAGTAACTTGAGCTAGAGACATTAACAGAAGGGGCTTGGGAGAGGTAAAGTTAAGGAATGCGGCAAAAAAATATGGATGATTTAATATGATGAATTCCGTAAAGGATCATTCCCAACAGAATGCATAAGGAAGAGTGTGAAGAGAGCTGCATTATTTAAAGACTAGAATAAGCAGTGCATATTTGCAGGGTCTCTGAGTATATAAAGGGATCTGCTTAGCATGGCGACCAGCTGCTCACCTCTCATGATGGGAAAGAAGAAATGTGCTTAAGCTGAAGTGTAAGGGATTTGGGTTCGACTTTCTAAACAATGAAGATTGTTTAACATTGATCTGAATTGTGTTATCTCAGCCTTGCTAATACTGAAAACTGGCTTACGTGCTAATCAACCAGAGATGTTCCTGCTCAAAGAGAGTTATGGATCCGTGCCCTCTAATTAACTACAATTTCATTTGCTCTGTATTTTAGTATTTCAGAAAAATTTCTTACTTGAAAGTATAAAATTTCCCCTTGGACTCCTGCCCGCCAGCTTTTCCCTTTGTTCCCTTCATATTCTATAATTTTATGCGTCGCCACTTTTCATGCCTCAGTTCCTCTACAGGGCTGTGATTTTGTCATGGATGTGTTTGAGGAATTCCTCTCAAATCAGTGATAACCTGCCACTTAAACATTTTCTAAGAGTGGGATGTATAATTGATTCATTGTGTTTTTTTTTTTTTTTTAATGCCACAGATTGTTGTATGTTAGGCAGTGTGGTAAGCCCTGGAGATTCAAAGTTGAATAAGGCATAATTTTCTGTTGGAATTTACTGTAGAGTGGGTTGAAGGTAGATATGACTACAATTAAAATGCAAGAAGTGTTACAATAGAAATGTGACACAACATCATAGCACAGAGAAGGGAATTAAGAACTTTGTCTTAGGAGGATATGTCTGTCAACAGATATGCCCACAACTTACCTTGCAAGGAGCACATTCCTAGGTGAGGGGAAGTTACTGGGGGCATCTGTCACTGGGAAATGCTTTCACCCAGCCTTGACCTACCTGGCTCAGACTCCATAGTAAAGCCCTGGTTGGCAGCTGCTTCTTAGCAAAACTCCATGCTGTGGAGTTTTGGTAGTTTTGGTAGACAGGTACCTGTGACTGTCACATTATCTCTGAAGTTATTTTGAGATCAAATTAGGTAATAAATGCAAAAGTATCTAGCAAGAAATAGGCACTTAAGAAATGTATATATATTTTTTTAAGAAGGGTTTCTCATGTCAGTGGCACGGGGGGGATATAGAAGTGGCACATTCCTGGGTTAAAACAGGCTTTGGAGATGTAATAATCAAATGTAATGTGTAGACTTAATTTGGCTCCTAATTTGAACATACCAATCCTAAGATGACTATTTTGAAGCAATTCGGAAATTTTGATTAGGGACTGGGTAACAGATGAAAAAATGAATAATTGGCAATATTTTTACAGTGGAAATTACGTTGTAGTTATGTAAGAAAATGCCCATCTTTTCTAGAGATTTGTGCTGACGTGTGCCTGAAGTCTGAGATTTGCTTAAAAGGCTTCCCCAAAACAATAAAGGAAAGGTGAGATCAATGTGGCAAGTTCTTTATATTGTTAAATCTGGATGATGGATATGTGGAGGCACATTGACCTATTCTCACTGCTTTTGCATGTGTTTGAAATTTTTCATAACTAAGCTCCTCTGCCCTCCCTCCCCCAGAGAGCTGTTCATGACTGGATGGGTAGTGTAGACATAAAACTGTTGGCAGCATGCGGGATTTCAGTGGAAAGAGGAAAATAACATGCAACTGCAAAGTTGAGAGCGAAAAAATGTATATATGGCATTTTTTAATTGTTACATGTGAATTTAGGTCTAACTCTTCAATGTGCACTCCCCAAAGCAGATTTTGGGTTAAGAGCAGAGAACCATGCTCAGAGTTCATTGGCAAGAATGAATAATTTCAGCGAGGTATACTTTGTAACAGCCAAATAAAGGCCAATATGAACATAGTTGATTTTTAATGCAGTGTCATAAGTCTCTTACTTATTCTCATTGCTTTATCATTTCCTGACTCACATTCAAAAAGTTATGTCATATAATATTCTTTCCTTAATGAAGTTTATGTCTAAACAGTTTTAAGAGAACAAGTGATTAATTTTAGTGTTTTATTTTCCCTCAACATAAAATATAGGTACATTTGCTCTCCAGCTTAGATTATATAAAAGCTTTGGAGATGAATTTTCAGAAATGAGTTTCTATCTGAAGATATGTTACTATGTTGAATAATCAGAGTTGGAATTAAAAGTCACTTGAGATTAACAGGTTGCTTTTTTTTTCCCCCCAAAAATGTTTTATCTACTTTCAAGGAGTTTTAGCTCTTCGATGTCAGATTAAAATTCTGAAGCATGTTCAATTCATCTCAGAATTGAATGTCAAATCCAAAGACAGATATTTTTAACTGAGTTAACTGAGTTCTGTTCAGGCAAAAAGTCAGTTTCCAGACAGCAGCTTGGATGATCATAAAGCTCTAATTCACAGTTGGAGGTTGCCATCATTTTAAACAAACAAATTAAAGCTTTAGGATTGGATTTTTTCAAACCAGCCATTCTATTCCTTGTATATTATGCTTTACATTTGCAGAGTGTTGTGGTGTTTATATGTTGCATTCAAGTAATTATTTGATAATTATTAATTATAAATTAATAATTATAATAATTATAATTATAATATAATTATAATAATTAATAATTATAAATAATTATTTAATTATTTCAAATAATTATTTCTTTCTCACAGCAACACTCTGGCCTTGGTAGTATTATCTGTCCTTGGCTGGTGAGAAAATTGAAGTTCTAAGAGGTGAAGTGATTTACCCAAAGTCATCCAACTAGTTAGCAGGTTAGCTAAGATTTCTAATCAGTCCTTCTGATTCCAAATTTTTCCATTATAAGATTTCTACAAATGGCAAAAAAGAAAAATAACGTATGCATTCTCAGACTTTTTACAAATATTTCAAGATTCTAACTGATGAGATACAAATGCCTACAGGGGGAGAAGAGAATTAATATGCTAATTTTCCACAGGTGTTCATGTAAAAGAATACAACACTGACTAACAAAAATAGCCAACTTTTGAGAGGAGTAGGTTTATGAGTGTTCTCTTTTAACACTGACACTTTAAATGAGGGTGTAAGGTATGCTTTTTTATAACTGAGGTATAATTGACAATTTGACATGTAACATTATATTAGTTTCAGTTTTTCAACATAATCATACAATATTTGTATATGGTGTAAAATGATCATCACAATAAGTTTAGTTACCATCCATTGCCATATGCAGTGAAGTTTTTTCTTGTGATGAGAAATTTTAAGATCTGTTCTCTTAGAAATTTTCAAATAAGCAATGCAGTGTTATTAACTTTAGTAACCATGCTATATATTTATCCCCATGACTTATTTATTTGTAACTGGAAGTTTGTTCTTTTTGATCCTGAAAGGTAGGTGAAATGGGTGAAGAGAGTCAAAAAGTATGCTTTTTAAAAAATTTCTCATGACTGGTCTTTAAGCATGAGACAGGATGCCTATTTCATTTGTCTCACATGTGTGACAGTAGTATCTGATAATCATTGCATTACCTTAGCCAGTATAAGCAATTGTTCCAGTATAATAATTGAGGAAAGTTATTTGATGCAGGAACTATTGAGTGAAATAAAAGAAGATGGATAAATGTATGTCCAGGATATTACCATTATTCTTTTAAGAAGGAGATGTATTTACTTATATTGTAAGTAGAATAGATAAACTATTAAAAATAAGATATGAGTCTTTTTTTTTTAAAGGTTTTGCTTTTATTTATTTATTTTTAAAGATTTTATTTATTTATTTATCAGAGAGAGAGAGCACAAGCAGGCAGAGAGGCAGGCAGAGGCAAAGGCAGAGGCAGAAGCAGGCTCCCCGCCAAGCAAGGACCCCGATGTGGGACTCAGTCCCAGGAACCTGGGATCATGACCTGAGCCGAAGGCAGCCGCTTAACCAACTGAGCCACCCAGGTGTCCCAAGATATGAGTCTTATAGAGGATGGTGGGACAAGTAGATAAGCTAGAATTTCCTAAGTATGCCTGTTTATCTTAGATATGATTTTGGAGCAATGTAAATATTTTAAATACATACAAAACAAAATTAAATGTGAAAACAATCTCTTAAAGTCAAAAGCAAAGTGAAACAAGTAACCTGTGCAAAAAATTGCTGGCATAACCACATAGAAAAAACTTGTTAAAACTTTAAACCACTATAATTTGACTATCTGAACCTAGGGATATACACCCCAAGAACAAAGGAAATGCAAACAGCATTTAAATTATTTACTCTAAGTGTGTTGTTGGGGGGTAGTAATCATATTGTGATCCTGAAACTAGGATTACGAGATAAAACAAATGAGTTATTATGTTGGAGTCCTTAAGAACTGTTCCAGTTCCTCAAGAACTGGAATTTGGACTTTGGAGGAAGAAGATGAAGGTGCAGATCCATGGAGATGAGTGGGGTTCACAGAAACCTTGTAGTACCAGATTTGAATTACAATATTACTAAGAACCTGTGATGTTTTATTTATTTTTATTTATTTATTTTTTATTTAATTTTTTTATTATCAACTCTTGTTTTATTTTTTTAATTTAAATTCAATTAGCCAACATATAGTTCATCATTAGTTTTTGATATAATGTTCAATGATTCATTAGTTGCATATAACATTCAGTGCTCATCACAACATGTGCCCCGTTAATGCCCATCACCTAGGTTTTTTTAAACTGAGGTTTTTTTTATTATTATTATGTTCAGTTAGCCACTAGATAAGTACATCATTAGTTTTTGATGTAGTGTTCCATGATTCATTAGTTACATATAACACGCAGTGCTCATCACAACACATGCCCTCCTTAATACCCATCACCCTGTTATCACACCACTGCCCTCCCCTCTGAAACCCTCAGTTTTTTCCCCAGGTTCCATAGTCTCTCATGGTTCATCTCCCTCTCTGATTTCTTCCCCTTTGGATTTCCCTCACTTTCCCTATGGTACTCCGTGCTATTGCTTATGTTCCACAAGTAAGTGAAGCCATATGATAACTGTCTTTCTCTGCTTGTCTTATTGCACTTAGCATAATCCCCTCTAGTTCCATCCATGTCGATACAAATGGTGGGTATGCATCCTTTCTGATGGCTAAGTAATATTCCATTATATCTATGGACAACATTTTCTTTATCCATTCATCTGTTGAAGGGCATCTCGGCTCCTTCCACATTTTGGCTATTGTGGACATTGCTGCTCCAAACATTGGGGTGCACGTGCCCCTTCTTTTCACTACATCTGTATCTCTGGGGTAAATACCCAGTAGTGCAATTGCTAGGTCATAGGGTAGCTCTATTCCTAACATGTTGAGGAACTTCCATGCTATTTTCCAGAGTGGCTGTACCAGTTTGCATTACTGTCAACAGTGTAAGAGGGTTTCCCTTTCTCCACAACCTCACCAACATCTGTTTCCTGCGTTGCTCATTTTTGCCAATCTAACTGATTTAAGATGGTATCTCATTGTGGTTTTGATTTTATTTCCCTGATGGCTAATGATGGGGAGCATTTTTTTATGTGTCTGTTAGCCATTTGTATATCTTCTTTGGAGAAGTGTCTGTTTGTGTCTTCTGCCCATTTTTTTTACTGGGTTATTTGTTTTTTGAGTGTTGGGTTTGAGAAGTTCTTTATAGATCTTGGATACCAGCCCTTTATCTATAATGTCATTAGCACATATCTTCTCCCATTCCGTGGGTTGCCTCTTAGTTTTGTTGACTGTTTCCTTGCTGTGCAGAAGCTTTTTATCTGGACGAAGTCCCAAAAGTTCATTTTTGCTTTTGTTTCCCTTTCCTTTGGAGACGTGTCTTGAAAGAAGTTGCTGTAACCGAAGTAAAAAAGGTTATTGCCTATGTTTTCCTCTAAGATTTTGATGGATTCCTATCTCACATTGAGGTTTTTCATCCATTTAGAGTTTATCTTTGTGTGTGGTGTAAGAGAATGGTCCAGTTTCATTCTTCTATATGTAGTTGTCCAATTTTCCCAGCACCATTTATTGAAGAGACTGCCTTTTTTCCATTGGATGTTTTTTCCTGATTTGTCAAAATTAGTTGACCACGGAGTTGAGGGTCCATTTCTGGAGTCTCTATTCTAACATGGAGGACATTAGGAGAAGGAAAGAAAAAGTGAATTGGGGGAAATTGGAGAGGGAGATGAACCATGAGAGACTGTGGACTCTGAAAAACTGAGGATTTTAGAGGGGAGGGGATGGGGGGATGGGTGAGCCTGGTGGTGGATGTTAAGGAGGGCGCGTATTGCATGGAGCACTGGTGTGGTACATAAATAATGAATCTTGGAACACTGAAAAAAAAAAAAAAAGATGGAAAAACATTCCATGCTCATGGAGTGGAAGAATAAACATTGTTAAAATGTCTACCTGCCCAGAGGAATTTATACTTTCAGTGCCATCCCTATGAAAATATCATTGGCATTTTTCAAAGATCTGGTACAAAAAGTCCTAAAATTTGTATAGAACCAGAAAAGAGACCAAATCGCCAAGGGAATGATGACAAAGAAAAACGTAGCTGGGGACATCATATTGTCTGACTTCAAGCTGTATTACAAAGCTGTGATCACCAAGACAGCATGGTATTGGCACGCAGACAGACACATAGACCAGTGGAATAGAATAAAGTTTTATTTTTTAAAAAAAGTATTTGCTACCTCTGTCCACTAAAAAAGGCTTATAATAGTGACTAATGGCATAAAAATAAGCAGCCCAAGCTATCAGACTGTGGTATCTAAGCGCCATTTCTTCCTGAAAGGAGCTAAAGTCCTTGGAGAAACAGTTGATTTTCCAACCTTGGGCCCAGACAGGGAATAAAAGATGAGATGGAAAGCAAGGAAGCTATAAAGACTACTTGGTTTGCATCAAAAGGAGTCAACTTGAACAGGTTCTTATTAAGCAAAGATAGAGTAATTAAATCATCAATTAGAATAATATCAATAATAGATTGAAACACATCAGATATGTTAAATACATAAGTTAATAATGATACTTAAGAAAAAAAGGGTCCCTCTGTGGCCACCTGTGTAGGATGCTAGCAAACAAACTTAGTATTTTGGAAAAAAGGGAAGAAATGAAGCAATTTTCCTTCCTTTTTGGGAAATCAAGAATTGATAATCAAGACTTGATGATTTCTTTTTGTAGGACTATATAAGCTAATAAACGTAGAATGAATGATAGAATATTTCTGTTTTGCAACAGTGGATTCAGGTTATGCCCACCAAGCAGCTGCTGATGTCACAAAAAGAGAGCCAAGAAGTGTCATATGCGTCCTGATGGAAGTCCACAGTATCACCTGTGAATTACTCATGACAAAGATTGGACCTCAATTTGACCAAGCCTCTAGATCTGATTGTCAGTTTCAGAAAGAAAAGAAAACCAGAAGAATGCATTAAAAGATACCATAGAAATGCAATGAGAGGAAGTGTAACATTAGGACTCCTCTAAAGCATGAACAACATGATTATCTCAATAAATACATTGAAAAAAAAAAAAAGATGGAAAGGGGAATTAAAACTTGGAAGACATACCAACAAATTTCAGTGTATGGATCTTACTCAGATCCTAATTCAACAAGCTGTTAGGGTAAAAAAAATGCGTACAACTGTTGAGGAAATCTGAACACTGGCCAGATTTGGCCAGTTGATGATATTAAGGAATTATTAACTGTGTGGTAACAGTTCTGTGGCTTTGTGGAGTTTTTTTTAATCCTTATGTCTGTGAGACATATTGAAATACTTATGGACGAAATAATATTATTTCTGGGATTTGCTTAAGCAATCTGGGGGGAAGGAAAAGTGGAAGGGAGTATAGGTGAAACACAGGATCATAATTATCAAAACTGGGGAAGAACTACACTATCTTCTCTACTTTTGTTTATGCTTTAAATTTTTATGATAAAAAAAGGAGCTATCACTTGAGATCAATCTCAGAGATCATATTGTGGAGAGAAATAGTCTATGTGAAATAATTACTATAGTAAGAAGGGCTTCAGGTTAGGGGTTTTTTCATTCCATTCCCAAAAGAACATTCCTAATGAGATGCAATTAACATTTGTCAAATATTAAGTTATGTGCCAGACCATTGTCGTAGTCATTTTACAGGTGTTATCTTCAAATTTGCCAGAATCCTATAAAGAAATTTTACTGTCTTCACTTTTCAAATTATGCTGAAATATTAAATATCTTAAACCAAGACACAGCTAGCAGAGGATAGAGGCAGGCTTGCAATGCAGCGCATTTGGTTTTTATTGCCGGCATGCTCCCCATACTTTGTTCAGTCTGAACAGTTAACAGGAGCAGAGATTTTGAGTGACAGTGTCTGCTGGTATATATGTATGTACGTATGGAAATATATATATGTACGTATATTTTTTCCATTTTCTTGATCAGCATTCTTTGCCCAAATTCAAGCCTTTTGAGGGAGATTGTAATTTGCATGTTGGCTAAATACAGATTCCAAAACTAGTCAGCCTGCTCCGAGGCAATACTAGCCATTTGGAATCTTTAATGAGGCAAGCTGCTCCCCTTCCCTACAAGATGGCCGGGGCGGGGGGGGGGGGGGAAGGAGGGGGAGCACAGTTTTATTTTAATATTCTTCTTAATCACTTGTTCCAAGGCGGTTTTCCTGGGTGTAGTGTATTTGCATGGCGCATGGCTGGCAGGAAAAGATAGGATAGTATGTCCTAGAGTGAGACGTTTTCCTTATCATGCATATACACAAAGGAGGGGGGAAATCCATGGCAAATAAGAAATGGTGCTTTCAGTATGAAGAAATGAAAACAACCCCTGGATCAAACTCCGATGTTCCCCCAGGAGGATAACTCCCTCATCCACGATCGGGGGGAGTTTATAAAATCTTCTGAAAGATGAACACTCAAGTCATCTGTGAACTTTGAGAACATCTTGCATAAGTAATTTCTAGACAAGTAAATGAAGAACCTCAAGTCAGGAAAACCGTTTGTAAAATGACCCTCTCCATTTCTTGAAGCAATTATAATTTGTGATAACTGAAGCTTTATTGGTAAAGTAGCAGCCCAGGAGGATGACTACAGTACGTTTTTGTGCTTCCGGCATTTCGCTGACTGACCTCAAACACACAAAACTGGGGATTTGGGAAGCCTCGATTGACCCAGGCATCTTTAATCTCCCACTTCGTTGAAATGGAGGCAATTTGAACACTGTTTCTGAAATAATACGTATGAAACATAATAAAGCAGTCCTTTAAGGAAGATAAAAAAAAATATTAGAAATGCCAATTCCTAGTTAGCCAATGATTATTAGTTATTGGCTACAAATTTCCCTAAGATTGGTATGAGTACATGTCCTTCAAACTTAAGGTTAGTTGCTTCTCTGCTTTTCCATGGATGGATTTCCCTATATCTCCAGCAAGAATAACTAGTTAGACTCTTCATAGTTTCTGTCTCAGGGAGAAAAGAGAGAAATAAATTAGCATGCTCTATCGCAGTCTGTTTTTTGGTTTAGATCTAAAACTTAATATGCCCAGAGATGCTTCTTACTAGATAGTTGTTGAACATCTTCCTGATATATGGAAGGTCATAGAAATTCTCAATTAAATTAAGAATTACTTCATACTTTAAAATATGGTTACTTTTATCAAGAAGTTAATGTTAGCTCTCTGATATTAATGATTTATAAAGTTTGTATGTCACTTATTACTCTAGACCAACCCAAGTCACAAACACCACTGTTTTTTCATTTCGAAACATTGTGTTATAACAACCTAAATTAGCTACTTTTTAAAAAAGTTGGCTGACTCATGGAATATAAAGAATTTTAAAAGAATGAAAACGGGATTTCCTTCTAGACCTTGAAATATATCTAGACTTTATATTATTTACACTTTATGATCTTGAGGGAGAAGCTGTAGCGATGTCTTTATATAAAATATGGAATCTCACTCTATAAGAATAATTTATATAAGATTTAACACCCAGCACAGTGTCACCATGGATGACGAAGATGGCACGGACACCCTGTAAAACTCACCACCACAGTTAACCAGACATTCTCATCTACCCCCACTTCCCTTTGCCTTTAGGAGCTGATCTCACCTCCCACATGATGAACATGAGGGAAACCAACTGGGGTGGGCTCCCTCCTTGCCTCCCACTTTTCCCAGCAGTTTTCTGATCTATATCTCTCTTCTGAGGCGTTTTCTTCCCCCTGAAGCTTTCCTGGCCACTAATAGTCTACACCCTATTCCTAAATCCTTCTTCTGGGGACTTACTGTAACTCCTCTCTCCCTTCATTGCCGCCTCTTTGTATTTTATCTTCAAAGTCTCTTCTCTCTAGAAAACATTTTTCAGTTGTTCCTCAGTAGTCTATTCCATTATTAGCCAGACTCCTTTGGTGTGAGATTTATAACTAATCTTCTTATTCCTTATTCTCTCATTTATTTTCTTTTTAAACTTCCCTCCACACATAGTCTCCCCATTACATACCCTTTATGACCAAGTCCTATTTGGGCTGATGACACCCTTGCATGGACCTCCAGCTCTCATTTCTCGCTCTGTTTTAGGCCAAATTTCTTCCCCTTTCTACCCAATCAGATTCTGCCCACAAGTGTTCCTGTCTCATCCAAGGTGACTCTTGAGGTCCTGTTGATCCCTCCTTCCTCTATTCTGATTGTAGGTTCAGTGCAACTCGGCCTAAAACTATGGGCATTGGTTTTTATTTCCTCAATAAGATTTTAAGTTTCTCGAGATTCTATCTTACACTTCTCTCTTCCACCAGATCTAGAAAAATAGCAAGAGGCTAATGGTTATTAAGTATTATAAGTCTATATTCTTTTGGGGGAGAAAACTCACTTCAGTGACAAGTGAGTGATAACATTGCAGAGCTATTGCCTTACAAAATTCTGTTTTATTTTTATTCTCTTTAGTAAGTGCTCATTGACCTTTTTCATGGTATATAGCATTTTTCGGGTGATAGAGTTTCAATAATTAAATTTTAGAGTATTCAGACACCTTCCGAACCTGAAAATTAGTTTATAAATCTAGCCATGATCTTGATAAATTATTAAGCCAAACAATATGGGATGTATAAATAATAAGTATGCTATACACAAAAGTGTAAACGTGAGTGAAGATTGGGTGGACATAATGGTAAGTTGTCAAATAATGGAATGATATGGAGTTAACCAGAACGATTTCCCCATGGGAGATGGATTTCAAGTAGGTTCTGGCTTAAAAATACACAAACGTTAGACTGGCCCAGTAAGAACAGCTTGAGTTCAGGATTAGAGACAGAAGGCACAGAAAGGCAGAATGGGGATAAATCCAGCGATGTAGTCTTAAACTAGAAAACAAGCTCAATCCAAGATTTTGTTCTTCTCTCATCAAACTGTATTATTGTCATATCTATAAATATATTATGTCATTTGCTCATGTAATAGCTAACATTGACATAATTGTTGTAGTTCTCATTTTGAATTTTAAACTGCAAAGTAAAACCATTGTATGTGCAAAACATTACTTGCTTTCTGCATCCTGAGTTATTCTGCCTCCCTCTACTCAAGCATCTGTTACCCTTTCTTTTCACCTGTGCACACCTCTGACATCTGTCCCAGCAGCCTGCCATTGCAGCTGTTGACACCACCTTTAGCTCATTTAGATTCCCTGATATGATCTGGTGTCCCTGGTACATGAGAGCACTCACCTGACAGATGCACCCCTTGCCTTTCTCATGAAAGTCCCGGAGGACAGTGGAAGTGCCTGAATTTGGAGTTAGATCTGGGTTCAGTTGTGGTTTTTCTACTCACTTAACAGGTGAGTTTCCAATTTTCCTGTCATCTTGGATTTTTCGCCTCCTATGTAAAGAAAGGGGCATTCATTCTTACCTTGAAGGTTATTTGAGGGTGGGGGATTATGAGAAAATGTGTTTCAGATATCTAACCCAGTTTCTGCCAGAATGGGTGCATTTCATCCGTGTTTCTCAGTGTGTGGTCCCTAGAACACCTGCATCAGAATCACTTAAAATGCAGATTCTCAGAGTTACCCTAGGTCTTATTTCATTCAAATATATATGGGTCAGCCTGAGAATCTACATTTTAAACAAATTTACCAGATGAATCTATATACTTTCAGTTTGAAAAATCCGTGAGATGTGTATTCATCCTCCTCTTTTCTTCCCTTTCTTTCCCTCTCCTTCTCTCTCTTTCTCTCTCCCCCCCCACCCCCCGATCTCATTTAACAGTACAATGTACATGAGATATGCCCCTTGTCAGGTTATTTTCACCTTTCAGAGTTTCATTTTTCTTTGATGTAAAAAGAAAATTGCCTACTTCTCCAGTCACTGCTTAAAATAAATTATTAAAATGGTATCAATCACTTAGAAAAGGCACATATACAAATGGTAACTGTAATAGAAATCATTAGAGTTATTGTAGGGGGCCCTGTTTATGAAGAACAAGATGCATTAACATTCACGTATGGCTTATAACAGAAGGTAAGTTATTTCTGGGCTAGAACTTACGTGAAGTGAAGAAAGAACTTGCCTTGGGTGCAAACTTTAAAGGGATGCCCCCAATTTCATAATAAATATAAATAATATTTTATTTTAATATTTCAAAAATGTCAAATTCAATTAAATCCACTGTGAGCAAAATATTAACATTTTAAATAAAGATAAAATCATTAAAAATTTTTTTCCTTTTGTGTCAGATTCCACTATGGCTTCCCATGGCACTGTTATTGATCTAAAATATCACTTTAATATATTGTTTATCTTAATTATTGAGATTTTTGGTGCCTCCTTAAATTCCATACCTGAGATGAGTGCCTCCCTTGCCTCACTGTAGTCCTGGCTGACTTATCTCCATGCTGAATCATTTCAGTGTTTAATTAGCTAAGACAGAATGGTCTGTTTCCATCCATTTTTTTTTTTTTTTTTGCCAGAATCTCCACTTAAGCTTTTAAGTGACATTTGTACACATACTCCATTTTTAAAATATTACTAGGAAATACCCACATTTTGAGAATGTCAGTGTGGATATGAGGGGTTCAGGTGAGTAACAGAAAGAGACATCATTTTGCAAACACAGTGTCCCCTTAAAATTCTATTACATAGAGGAAGAAGTAGCAAGTCTATAAATCTAGTGTTGGAGGCCCATTTCCGATTATTCTCAATAAGAACTGGAAAACTAGGAGTCAATAAAAAAGGAAAAATGTTCAAGTAGATCAGAATCAGCCTGGCAAGAGAAAAGATCGTGGAAGGAGATTTTTATATAATTAAATGTCAGTTTGCATTTTGAAATATTGCCTACTGCCTCCCACTCAATCACCAAGTGAGATGAGAGGGAATATTCTCTACACAAACCTGAAGCTGACAGCAGCAATTGTTGGGTTCTCTGTGAAGGATGAGCTATAGATCCGAAGGATCAGAGCAGATCATCTTCCCAAGGCAATAAAATATTGCCAAAAAATTAAGTTAGGCATTATAATTTTCCCCTATAAGAAAAGTAAATAAGCAACAAACAAAAATGAAGATGTATAAACTTCTGGAATTTTAGAACAGAGAGGAATTTTTAGAGGTCACCCTGTTTATTCTCCTCCCTTTACGTAAGAAGAATTTGATGCCCAGGTAGACGAGTGATTTCTTAACTATCAAGTGACTGACAGAGCTGACACTTTCTTCCACATGATGCTGGGGAATTGGTTAGGTTGAGAAGCAGGTGAGTGGTACAATTGGGAGTAGCACTGGTCTCCTGTTCCCTGCAGGCAAATAGCTTAGAAGTCTTTAGAACTGATGTGGTAGGACGAGAAGTGGAGAGATATCCTTGGGTAAATGCTCAGGATCAGCTGAACACATAAGTTTCCTAGCATTCTAAGAAACACTTTACTTCTTTCTTTTCGATTCTACTGCTATATAAATGCAAATTTACTGAATCAGAGTCTACAGAAGTAGAGCTGGGACATACGGATTTTGGTAAAAGCTCCCTGAGTGTTTTTGTTGTGTGTTTCTATTAAACACAGTTGTATTTGGAGGTTCATTTCTCTCCGACAAAGAGGTCTACATCAGTCAATAACAACTTAATGTGAAATAATTTAGAGATAGGTTCAGAAGAAATCGTAGGAGACCTAGAAAAGCAATTTATGAGAAGGCAAAAGAGGGAAATTCTTGCAAAGCAAATATAGTCTCTTTTCAATCTTGTCCAGGCACTGTAAAGATGGGAGGAGCTTACTTAGATCCATAGTTAAAAGCTTTCCAGGGATTTTCTTTCCTTCTCTCCTCATAACCAGACTAAGCTCTTGAATGCCCCTCTTAGATCTACTTGAGAATCTTTTATGAGCCCGTTGTCATGGGACATAATACCTCATAATTCACGATCACAGAGTAGTTTCAAAACAAAAATTGTTTTTTTAATCTTTGTTTTAATCTTAGATGTAGAGAGTTGAGTTAATTACTCTCCTCAAGTCACGGCATGTTAACACTCATCACTGGTTTGTGAGAGGCTCCTTTCTTGGATTTATTTATTTTCCTTTATTCCCATTTCTTCCCCTCTTATCCCCAATAGGCAAACATTCTTGTGTTTGGCATGAGTCCTTGTAAAATTATTCCAGTAAACTTCGAATGTGTTTACTACTTTAGTATTCTTTACATTCCTCATCTGGGTCTTTGAGGTGAAAGGAGAGAGAAAGAAAAAAGAACTCGATAGGTGTTTTCAAAGCAAACAAACAACACACACACACACACACACACACACACACACACACACACACAAGAACTTGATAGGTGTTTCAATGCATTTTTTGAACAGACAGACATTTGTGATTGAAAGATGGTCCCTTTCAAATTGCTTAAGGTTCTCCCTTAATTTTTCCTGGTGGTATAATCCCATATTAATTTTACTTGTTGAAGTAAATGTAGTGTTCCAAGAGTTCAGACTAACAAATCCATTCTAGCCCAAGTAGTAGGAACCTACCATGCACTGCCCCGTCTTGCCTGTCACTTTCACCACAATCCCTACATACATAGGATAGTTGACTGCCAGCAACTTATAAAGCAAAAGCACCTTCTATCCACTTACGCATTTCAAAACATGAAATTGGTCTAGAGTCCACTTTGGTCACCAGTAGATAAAGATTTGGGTGACTAAACAAATTTCATACGGGCTGCTCTTTTTCTAAGTCTTTTCTGAACGTAAATCAGAGTGATTTTAATAACTTCATAATTTTGAAATTAAGAAACTGCCTAAAAATAGTTGGGGGAATATGCTTCATGAAGAGTTTATAGAGTAAATTTAGCAATTTTGCTTAGTGACAACAAATAAATTTGGTTTCCTTTATCTTTCCAGTTTTCTCCTATGATAGAATTAAGTCAGAGTCAGTCATTTTCTTTGTAGGGGGAAGGGGGGAATAAGAAAATAAATACTTTAAGTGTAAGTGTCATTAAATGGAACATCAGAAGCAGTGCAGATATTTGTCAAAGAACAGTTTTTAAGATCAATTTTAAAAGTGCAAACACCATTTAAAAGAAAATCAATATGGAAAGAACAGGTAGTCAGAAGAGGCAGTAAATAAAAAAATTCAACAAAATCAAGATACTTGTCATCAGACTCTTAGTCTACACATCCCTTTTCTGGGTCATCTTTCCCACCTTCTGTATTTCCTATCAGTTTCAGCTAGCAGTGGAGTGATGACATAATGAACGTGGACATTCTTCTTTCTTTTGAAACCTAGAGGATTGTTCTTACCCCCAGGAGCATCAGGACACTGATTTTCAATAAGGCATTTTATTCTTTTCTCTGAGAAGTTTCTGATTTTGACTTATAATCAAAATCTGACAATCTCAATTGTTCTGATAGTGGAGTCCTTGTGGCCTGTTCTCATCATTGTCTTTTATATACCTGCCCTTCTTTTCAGTAATTAGGTCATCTTCTGCCTGTGGTACCTTTGGGATTAATTTGCCCAACAGGGTTTGTGGGGTCATTGCCTGGCAGCCATATTACACCCACTGAAGCTGTCAGCTTCAAATCTTGACCTGGTGTTCTAAATTCTTAAGGGAGTCTTGGGAATTGTTATTTTCTTCTCACATTACTCTTAAGTACAGCACACTTGCTGTGTGCTTTGGCCCAGTAGAATACAATCCCTTGTCTATATCTGTCTTTGTTCCCTATTAGTGACAGTAACTTATAACAGGGCAACTACAAGGGGAAGATAAGAACCTGCCTAAGGACCAGTTAAAATTACCCATAGAAGGTACTACTTCAAAGCCACTGATATCTTCATATTAACTCTTACCTAGGTACATTGTTATGTGTGTGTGCCCACTAGACTATTGAATTTTCAATTATTCCAGACTGAGTTTTAAAATAGTGTAACAGAAGAAAAGAATGAAAATCACGTTACTGTCAAAAGCTACACTTTCTAATGTGAAAAAGTAATCATCAGGGCTGGAATACTTATAGGAAAGTTTTTATTCTATTATTGAGTACCTACAGATGTTAAAACAGTATGTACTGCACAACTAATATAACTTCTTTGACTTTTGAAAGGACAAATGAGAAATGATACCTAAGCTTGGTTCCAGAGAATTAATTACAGTGCCATTCCTTTATCTAACAGTTGTTCAGGGTTCCACAGGCAATTTGGATCTCAGCTTCAGAATGGTGATATAGATAAACCTCTAGTATCCACATTTTGTAGATGAAGTAAAGAGAGAAGCTGACTGGAGAAGCCGGATTGCGATTATTTACTGAATGTGTGTTCTGCTCCTCTAGAGTCAGAGCACAAAAAGGAAACTGGGTGGACCGGTCTTCCTGCCTCTGATAAGATTATACTGGAATGGTCTCCAAGATATAGTCCCTTTCAGTAAGTTGAGTTCATCACTTCCTCAGTGGTTCATCACCCTGGGCCTTTAAGACTTTTGTCTTTTGACTTCATACTAACTTTATAAGTGATGAATCTACTACCTTTAATATATTTTTTACCTTTACCAGTGAGATGTATACTTTCATGTATTTTCTTGTTACTAATTTGTGCCCCTTCTTTTCAGCTTAAAAAAGTCCTTTTAACCTTTCTTTTAAGGCCAGTTTAGTCGTGATGAACTCCTTTAGTTTTTGCTTAGAAAACTCTAGAAAACTCTTCTCTCCTTCAGTCCTGAATAACATTGTTGGATGGAGTATTCTTGATTAGATTGTTTTCTTTCAGCACTTTGAAGATATCATGCAACTCTCTTCTGGCCTGCGAAGTTTCTGCTGAAAAATCTGCTTAGAGTCTTAAGGAGATTCCCTTGTATGTAACGAGCTGTTTTGTTTTTTTTTTTTCTTTTTCTTGCTACTTTTAAGATTCTCTTCTTGTCTTTAACTTTTGATGTTTTAATTAAGTGTGTTTTGATGTGGATTGCTTTGGATTCATCTTATTTGAAACTCTGTAGGCCTCCCAGATCTGGATATCTGTTTCTTTTCCCAGGTTAGGGAAGTTTCAAGCCATTATTTCTTCAGATAAGTTTTCTGCCTCTTTCTCTCTCTCTCTTATTCTTCTTCTTGGACTCTTACAATGCAAATGTTAGTCAGTTTGATGTTGTCCAAAAAGTCCCTTAAGCTATTTTTACTTATTTTTGTTTCTTTTTTCTTTTTGCTGCCCTGATGGGTAAGTACCTCTGCTCTGTCTTTGAGTTCACTGATTCTTTCTTCTGCTTCATCTAGTCTATTACTGAAACCCTCTAGTGTATTTTTCAGTTTAATTATTATATTCTTTAATTCCATTTTTTCTCTTGGAACTTTTCTGTTTTCTGTCCCTTTGTTGACGTTCTCACTGTGTTCATCTGTTCTTCTGAATTCAGTGAGTTTCTGTATGGCCATTATTTGGAACTCTATATCAGGTAAAATATTTATTTCCACTTCGTTAAATTTTTTTTCTGGGGTTTTTATCTTGTTCTTTTGTTCGGGACATGTTCCTCTGTTTCTTCATTTTGCTTGACAGTCTGTGTTGGTTTCTATGCATTAGATAAAACAGCCACTTCTACTAGTCTTGGAAGTTGAAGCCTTATGTAGATGAACTTTATTATTTGGTCCTGTTCTAGCTTTTTGTTGTGTTTTAAACTTTTTTGATTGTCCAAACAGCCTATTTTATTTTTAATTGCTCCCATTAGTTGAGGTTATAGCCCCCTGTTAAAGGTATTCACATCACTGTTTCTCTTCTTTAGAACACCTCGTTACATTTACATTTGATTCATATCAGAAGGTGAAAATTGACATCTTATTCATCAAATTGCAGGTAAATATAATCAATTTAAGAGATCAGAAATGATATTTTTATATAATTGAGCTCTTATCAAGTATGTATTATCTAACCAGAATTCTGTGAGAACAGGATGTACATTTAAAAAGACTAGAAATCGGGCACCTGGGGGGCTCAGTCGTTAAGTGTTTGCCTTCCACTCAGGTCATGATCCCAGGGTCCCGGGATCGAGGCCCATATTGGGCTCCCTGCTTAGCAGGAAGCCTGCTTCTCCCTCTCCCACTCCCCCTGCTTGTGTTCCTGCTCTTGCTGTCTCTCTCTCTCTCTCTCTGTCAAATAAATAAATAAAATCTCTAAGAAAAAAAAAAAGACTAGAAATCAACAAAATGTGAGGGGCACCTGGGTGGCTTAGTTGGTTAAGCAGCTGCCTTTGGCTCACGTCATGATCCTGGAGTACTGGGATCGAGCCCCACATTAGGGTCCTGCTCAGCAGGGAGTCTGCTTCCCCCTCTCCCTCTGCCCTCCCTCCACTTATGCTCTCTCTCAAATAAATAAAGTCTTAAAAAAAAAAAAAGAAATGTGGTTAACTTTGAATAGTGGGGACATGGAGGATTTTCCTCCAATGTTTCTCTGCTCTTTGTAGTTCCCCAAATTTCTAAAATAATACATTATTTTTATAATGAGTAAAAAAAATCCAGTATATACAAAAATGTATCTAGATGGTATATAAAGGGACTATGACTAGAAATAAAACTAGACTGTGTAATGTGGTCTCTTTAACTACAATTTTCCACGTAGCAAAAGCTGAAAAATACCATTCTTGTTTGTAAACTTTTTTTTTTAAAGATTTATTTATTTATTTATTTGACAGACAGAGAGAGAGAGAGAGAGAAATCACAAGCAGGCAGAGAGGCAGGCAGAGAGAGAGGGGGAAACAGGCTCCCCACTGAGCAGAGAGCCCCATGTAGGGCTTGATCCTAGGGTCTTGAGATCATGGCCTGAGCTGAAGGCAGAGGCTTTAACCCACTGAGCCACCCAGGTGCCTAAACTTTTTAAGATCATCTGAGAATTCAGAGAACTGAGATCTTGTCCTTGATGGGTGGATCTGGCTCGAGTGGAGGCATCTACTAAATGGCTGCATTTTCTTCCATGCTTGGGAAGATGCAATGGCAGGTCCATCAAGGAGCCAGGAGAGCTTGCTCTTACTTCACACAACGACTCAACTGTTGACTGCTGGAGTGGCTCCCAGGCTTGCTCAGGATAGTGTTCAAGGTTGCACTCGTGCCCTGACAATGCTGTAGGAAGAGTAGGGCTGCAACATCTGCCCTTGCCTAGGTCTTCATGATTTGAAGTTTTCTCCCTTGTGTTCTGCTACTGGCTTAGGCAGGGCACAGGGCAAATGGAATCCAGACTTCCTCACTATAAAGAAGACTGCATAGCCCAGTCAATAAGCACTGTCCTCTCTTATGGCTAGAGGTATACCTCATGTACCTTTTTGAAGCCAAGAATTGCAGTCAATAATAGCCTAAGGCTAAAATCTAATACATCAGTAAAAATAACTTTTGAGATATGGAAACAGAAAATTGTATCATATTATGAGTTTAAGTATTATTTAACTATTTCTCTTGGAGGTAATAATTTTGAGGTAGCAAAACTAGCCTTTTGCGTTTGCTTCATTCTCAGAAGATGAGGAGAATTCCCGAATAGGATTTTCTTTTTTTGTAGAAAGGTTCACGTCCTAATGGAATTAAAGAAATAAAAACTAAATATAGTGCTTCAAGGTTATTTGTGTAATATCATGAAAGCTAGTACACCAAAGAATTCTACAGAGATTAGAATTCTAATCTGATTTCTATTGCAACATTGTTAAACTGTTTATAAATATTTGTACCTCAAAATAAGCATATGTTTCCTCTATAGCTCTATAGCTAGTGCTAGGTTTAGTTGTCAGTCAGTTTCTCTATATAACTAACTGAAAAATTTTAGTAATTGTTTTTTATCTAAAATTAACAGCTTTCATAATTAACATTGATTATGGCAACATTTTGTTCTTGCAATAAGAAACATACATTTTTCCTTCTACTGATAGAATCTTAATGTATTAAGCATATAAGGATATTTTCAACCCTAGTATTATCTGAAATGCACATACATATTTGAAATTGATATTCTGACAGAATAAAATATATTTCTTGTTACTGTTATTGACATCATTATACTCTTTGTATATGATGGTAATTTGGACCACTCAGAAGATCAAAGGTGCCAGAAAAGACATTGATTTACATAGATGTTCAACTACTTAGCCCTCTTAAGGCCAAGGTTTAGAATCTATGATAATGAATTAGAATAAAACAACCTTGTTTTATTTACATTTAGGTAACTCAAATGTCTTACCCAATTACGCATCACATTACCTAATTTAAAATAGTTCAAATCTCTACCCTACTCGATGCAAGAATTTCAATATTTTACCAACTGGCCCTTCTTACATATATTTTTGAATTCCTAAGATCTCCTAGCAGTAGTTATTCAACATCTTAAGTAACTGTCTGGTTCTGAGCCACTAATTTTTTTTTTTTTTTTTTGGCCAATCACTAATATCCTTCAGCACTGTGCCACAGTCTACGATGTATGGCTTTACCCCGGGTGCCATTCTAGACTCTTGTACAATTCCCTACAGTAGTAGAAAGATCAGCTGTGATATTTGCATGATTTTACTAATAGCTTTGGGTTAAAAAAAAAAAGGAAAATCAGAGAATCACACGGTTGTTATTAGATACAGAGGTTCTGCGAGTTCATAGACCAAAGCCCTCCATAAGCATTCTGTATTATGCAGAATCTTCTCTGTCCAGTCTTAGGCCTATCTATCTGTTTCAGGGATCAGTTTATCTCCTAACAGAGGGAACGCCTGAAACATGTCTCTCATACCTGAATCATGGGTCCCTTGTGCCCCAGACCCAGAGACAATCATAGGCTCATCTCTCTCTGTGTCTACATCCTGCCCCTCTAAATCTTTGGTAAGACTGACAGTAGAAATGTCTCTTCCTTTTGTGGTAATATTATGCCCATCCAGAGAGGTATGGTCTTTCTTTAGCTCCAAAGATAATTCAGAACAACAACAGTACGTTCCCCAAAGTTGAGTTTATTAATCTGGAATGACCCCAAATATGGGGCTTATACAGGATAATCCAGTTTGAGCTTCAGCAATCCCAGGCCATTCTTCTGTCTAGGGTAAGATGCATCCACGTCCTTCCTGTGGCTTCCAGTCTCCACTGATCTCTGGTGGTTTTTTGCTTGAACAAGAAAACACATTCATCTCCTAGTGTCTAACCAAAACTTTCAGGGACAATACAATTTAAATCCACTTACAGGAAAGAAATATTCTGTGAAAGAAAAGACAATTTGCAGAGATGCAGCTGTGCCACAGTAAAGACAACCTTTTATATGATTATAAAAAACAGATTAAGCTCTTTGGAGCCGTATTATCTCCAGAGTCTCCATTATAGAATAGAGTCTATGCTTTACCTACACATATTCATATACTCAAAAGATCAAAAGATCTTCCAGGATGTTTTCTCCGAAACACAGGAGTAGTATGCCCCCAAAACTGAGTTCAAATATTTTTCTCAAGGGAAACAAACTGCAAGAAGCATTTAAATGTCACTTTTTCTTATTCAGTAATTAGTGTCAAAATCTCTTGGGATTCCCATTAGGCCAGAACACCCCATTACAATCTGTTTCACTAGCACTCAGCAAAGTGCCAGTAAGTGATCAGAAAAAAAAATATCTGAGACTGATGAACTGTCTAGTGAAATTGAATACTAAGCAGTAATTTCAATCCAATGTAATAAAGCTAACATGCTGTAGAAGTATGCTGAGTACTTTGGGAACTGTTATGCAAAGAATTCTCCACAGTCACTCTCACGAACAATGAGCTGCAGAATGATTGCTTCTTCTGGTTTATTTTAAGCTCTTTATTTTATTCATTGCTTTATTTTATACATTCCTTTGGCCACCATAGGGCCAAAAGATAGTGTGTTGTATATAGTCAACGTTTAATAAATAATTGGCTAGTTGAATTGAACTAATTATAGCCTCCCATATCTGGATCCTATTAGGAAATAAATAGTGAAATATTCCACAAAATGCACATTTATACTGCTTATATTTTAATATAATTTTATTAATTTTATAATTAGTCTTTCTTAATTTTCCCTGAAACTCTGTATTTGGGGGAAGAGTGTTGTTTGTAGTCTGTGCCCAAGAACTTGGCTATTGTTTACCATCCTTTAAAATAGAAAGTTTAGGAGTCAGGCGCAGACATTGGCAACATAGTGAACTGGGCAAGAATCAGTGTCAGAATCCTGAGTCTTCCCTATTTGTGTGTTTTTATCTTGCCCAACCCTTCCCTCTATACTCAGTGCTCCATTCTCTTCAAAAGTTGAGGAGCAAACAGAGGTCATATAGATGTTGGTATAAGTGTACTCATGTTAGTATGTGACCTACCCCCCAGGAGAATTTGAACTTTAACTTTTGTTTTCAGTTACAGGATGAAGGAGTTTGCCCTAAATAATTGGGATTTTAGTTTGCAAATGAGTGGTTGTATTTTTTTTTTCTTTTGGGAGTACATGGTTACTACTGTTTTAGAAATCTCAAGATGCAAACAGCTATGTACTCAGCCCACCTATAAGCTGAACTTATTGGAAAACATTGACCTTGGTTACTGTGTTCACAATCCATGCTACACACCACACAAACAATGCATTCATTTATTCAGCAAATATTTATTGAGGCCCACTTTGTACTAAACAGAATCTTAGATGCTGGGGATACAAAAACAAACAAAGCCCAGTTCTTATCCTCAAGGAACTTGAAATCTAGCAAGGAAGGAAAATGTAGACTTTTCCACAGCCTTTATCACACTTCGTTGTACTTTCCTGTTTTCTCTGCTGCATTTCTTATTAGACTACAGAGTCCCTTCAGGCTGACAACTCCTCCACCCTGTTCACTGTTGTTTCCCTAGCATCAAGTCCTCTGCCTAGATAGTCAGTAAACTTGAGTGAATAACTAAAATTGTATAAATATAATAAAACTATATAAATAATTAAAGTGATCCTAAGGGCTGGGTTCCAGGCTTGCTATGCAAAGACAGTACTTCAGGAGTGCAGAGGTAGAAGAGACCCTGGCAAGAGGAGCATCATGAGGTCTTCAAGAAAAATGAGGAGTGAGGAGAGAACCAGCTTAGATTTGGCAATTAGGAAGTGTTTATAGTGACTTTTCAAAGAGAAGGACTAAATGGAAAAGGGTTATAATCCAGGTTGTTAGAGGTTAAGGAATGAATTAGAATTGGATAAAACTGATTGACTTGAGCTGGGAAATGAGATAATAAATCCATGGGATGGGGCAGAGTCTTTCATACTTACGTAGAAGTGAGAAAATCTCTTCCCATATTCTCTATCTGTTGTGGCAACTTTGTGTGAAGGGATGTACGCTCCACGTGCCTAATGGAGATGTCTTTACCTCTGAATCAGTTTTCTGATTTATCATAAGTATTGTAATAAATTTTTGACTTATTATAATAAACAATTGGATAATTACACAGGTGAGAACCAGGCTTGAGAGAAAGTCAGGTATTAAAGTTTCCTGATAACCACATCCTGGTCATATAAAAGTTACTCCTTTAGATAATCACTGACTGTCCTATCAGTTCATTCCCTCAAAAGCATCAGCTCAGGGGCGCCTGAGTGGCTCAGGGGGTTAAAGCCTCTGCCTTCGGCTCAGGTCGTGATCTCAGGGTCCTGGGATCGAGCCCCACATCGGGCTCTCTGCTCAGCAGGGAGCCTGCTTCCCCCTCTCTCTCTCTGCCTGCCTCTCTGCCTACTTGTGATCTCTCTCTGTGTCAAATAAATAAATAAAATCTTTAAAAAAAAAAAAAAAAAAAAAGCAGCAGCTCAGGGACCAGCTTTCTCATTCCTTGACCTGTTCCAAAATATCTTGTTCTTTCCTGGATGTTAGATGATTGGGCATCTAATCTGTTAAAATCATACAAAAAGAGCATAGAATACCTGAACTAGCTCTGGCTTCTCTTACCCCCTGATAAGTTTGCATGGCATTCCAAAGCAGAGTGCTGCCCACTGCTCAGTTTAAAGTTGGATACCCCTGAAGGTCCTTCTGCCCTACGCAAGTGAAACATGTAATTTAAGATAGTTCGATAAAAAAAAAACTTCAAAATAGAAAGTGAGATTTTTCTTTCTTCCTCCACTTAAACTCACTGTTATCTTCCCCTTAGCTAGAAAATTGACATTATAAATATCACTGCCACACATATTATAAGCCTAGAAATTATACCATTTCAGGCCAAAAGTGGATGTTGAGAGTCTGATATCTTGCCTCTCTACCACCTCTAGGTCTTTTTCTCAAGACCTCTGGAATGAAATTTATTCTGGTTGAAAGTGGCTCTTAACAGTAGCTGCAGGTATTTTTCCCGAGAGGGGAAAAGTGTGAAGCCAGAGCTAGGACTAATATATTAGGACATGGTGGACGGATGGCACCTTCCCTGTTAGGTAATGCATCCTTCCTAGAGTGGCCCATGAATGTGGTATTGGAGGCTTGGGGGAGCATCTGTAAGTGAGAGTAACTCTGGGAGAAAATAAAATAGGGATAAAGATTATGAAGGATGCTGATATTCTGAAGAAGTTTACAGGAGAATTCTAAAATGGCCATTCATTTCATTTTAAAGGTCTCTTATTAGTTAAAATAATGTATCTTTAGATAAATGTAAAGTGTAATGTATTTCTAAGACAAATGGCAATCAGAAAGTCACAAGCTGGTTTTATCCGTTATAAGGTAATACAAAGAAGTCATGTTTTAGATTTCAAGTTTAAAATGGAACATCGTGATGTAGGTCTTATCTGTGAAACATTGTGTGTTAATTGACAGCATGGGCAAGGTCAGCCACCTCCAAGTTGGGTTAAATTTTCAAATGTAAGTGTCATCGGTCCTTAGCTGAGTCAAGGATTTCGGTTACTTGAGTTGAAATATAACACTTAGATTTCAATGATTCACTGAGTTGGTATCTGACTTAGCCTTGCAGTGTTAGAAATGATTGGTTTTCCTCATGTTTTACAATGGATTAGTTTTCTAGATAGGGCATAATATATTAATGATGAGCTCATTTTAAAATTATTTATCTCTATTAGTTCAGATAATTCTTATGATAAATTTTAATATTTTGAGAGGACATAAAGTATAGTATGTTTGAACATAACTTTTATATGTCACTGATATTTTCTCAAGTTTTATGAGAAAATGGCCTTGTGATACCATAATGTTTTGGATTTAGGGAATAAAAGCAAAAATATTAATGTATATGCAGTTAAATCACATTTTAATTATAACTGAATTATTTTCTGCAACTCAGCTTAATCAGGAATTGCTTAAACCTGATTCATGTATAATTTGAATAAATTTAAAAATAAATTTTGTGAAATAGATTTCCTTAAAATGGTAACATTAGGATAGAATATTTATGGGACAGATAGGTCTTACATATCAAAATTAGCAATTTTCTTTATTTTTTTTGAAATATTTCATTTATTTATTTGAGAGAGAGAGTGAGAGAGAGAAAGCATGAGCAGGGGCAGGGGCAGGGGCAGAGGGAGAAGCAGACTCCCCACAGAGCAGGGAGTCCAACGCAGGGCTCGATCCCGGAACCCCGGGATCATGACCTGAGACAAAGGCAGACGCTTAACTGACTGAGCCACCCAGGCACCCCAAAATTAGCAATATTCTAACAACTCACTGAAGGTTAGGGTTTAGCCTACAGTATAATGCACAATGGCTCTTTGCAATAGGGTGTATGGGTATAAATAAGAAGTTCTTTTTGGCACACTGTATACATAGAATCAACCTCTATCTTTATGGTCATACCCTGTGCTATAACTCATTTTCTGATTTTTAAATCAGGTGAACAGTCCAAATAAGGAATAGTCTGTAGCTGCTCCTTCCTCTTCATACAGTTCTCAGCCAACTTGAATCAACAGAACTGCTCAAAGCCAATGTGTTTCCACTTCTTGAGTTTTTCCCATAGGTAGGAATCCCTCACAAGGCATAATCCTTTCTTCATCTGAATTCTTTATCCCTCATGGCACACTATTGTTCACCTCAGCCAATTCTTTCTCATGCATACTCCTTTTCCCTTAGTTTTTACCCAATTATTGTGTGAATATTGTTCTCTTCTTTCTTGTAGGAGAGTGTCTTTTTAGTTGAGAACCAAAAGCATTGCCATAATCACACTGATAAGTATGTTTGAGGTAATAGAAAGTATATTTGATCTCTGCCCCCAGTTTCTGGTACAGAGCTTTTCCTAAAACCCTTATAATTGCCTAAGTGATAAGAACACTAGGAACATCTTTTGTTCTAATATTTAGTCTTTGACCCTGGTTCCTGACACAGGGCTCCTGAAACCCTTGTAACTTCCTGAGTGATAGGAATGTCTTTTTGTCCCAGTGAGGCAACTCTGGGTGAGCTCCTGGGTGGTCTTTGCAGAAGGGCTGGCGACCAAGCCATGATTAGGAGTTTGGACTTTTCAGCCCTACCCCTGATTCCCTTGAAAAAGAGAGGGGCTAAAAATAGAGTAAATGCTCAATCGTGCCAACTTGATGAAACTTCCAAAAAGTCCCAAACAAACAGGGTTCAGAGAGCTTCTAGGTTCTCAGACATGTGGAGGTGCTGGGAGGGTGGCATACCCGGAGAGGGCATGGAAGATCCATCCGCCTTCCTACATCCCTTGCCCTGTGCATTTCTTCCATTCGGATGTTCATCTGTATTCTCTATTATATCCTTTTGCTAATAAACTGGTAAATAATAAGTAAACTCTTTTCCTGTGTCCTATAGCTACCCTAGCAAATTAATCAAACCCAAGGAGGGGGTCGTTGGGACCTCTGTGGGTTGGTCAGAAGAAGCACAGGAGACAGGCTGGGCTTGAGAGGTGTCTGAAGTGTGTGTATGTGTGTGTGCATGTGTGTGTGCATGGTGGGGAGGCAGTCTTGTGGGATTGAGCCCTTAACCTGTGGGATCTGATGCTCTCTTTGGATACATAGTGTCAAAATTGAGTTATGCTGAAGGACACCCAGCTGGTGTCAGAGAATTGCTAGGCTTGAGGAAAAACACCTGCACACATTTGGTGACCAGAAGTGTCAGAGGCAAAGTGTTCTGTGTGACTAAGAGTGCGACTTTCCTCCTTAGGAAGGAAAAATCTGAGTTTTTCTAATAAAATATAAAATGTTGGTAATAGTAGTATTAAATAAAATCTAAAAGTTACGTATGTTAAAGTGGAACTGTCAAAGTAAAAAGCCAAGGGCATCTTCATCAGGTGAAGGTTCTTTTTTTTTTCTTTTTAAGATTTTATTTATCTATTTAAGAGGATGAGAGAGAGAGCCCGAGACGGGGGAAGGTCAGAGGGAGAAGCAGACTCCCCGCTGAGAAGGGAGCCCGATGCGGGACTCGATCCCAGGACTCCAGGATCATGACCTGAGCTGAAGGCAGTTGCTTAACCAACTGAGCCACCCAGGTGCCCCCAGGTGAAGGTTCTTGAGGTCCTGAAAAGTCTCCTTTAAAATCTTCAGTGAAGTCGTGATGGATCGCCATACCCTTATCTAACTAGTGAAGAAAAACATCAGCCCTAAAAATAAACAAAATTATATCTTAGTCTGCTCTACTCTTTCTATTTTTGAATAACTAGTTTACCATTAACTGTATTTCTTTTATTTTTTATTTCAGATGTTCTGCATTTCAACCTCATCAAAAATTAAGTTGATATTTATGGGCTAATCTGGAAACCTAAATACAGTTTGTTTCACTACAACTATAAGAAAATATGTTCAAATTCCCATTGGCTGACTTATAAAGGGACTTCTGGACTACAACTTAATGTAAGTTGCAGACAGACTGTGTTTTGATCTTTGTTATTCAGCTCCTCTCCAGGTTAAGGCATAGGTCTATTGGCAGGTGTTCATGTATTATATATACTTTGTGCCTATACATACCCTTTTTCACAATTCTGGGTTCATAAGCTTTATTCTTTCCTTCAGTAGGTATTTCAATGCCTATTATGTAAAAAAGTACAGCTCTAGACCTAAGGGACATCCGGAAATGAGGGTACTGCCCTCATGAAGCTCATACTCTATCAGAGAAACACATAAACCAAATCACACAAATACGTATGACATGCTTATGGTGATGGCCGCTCTGAAGGGAGTCCTAGAGCACTCTGGGAGCATGTTACCAGGCGTCCACCTTGGCTCCAGGTCAGGCGGATTGCCTGGACAGGGTAGTACTCCAGGTGAGTTGTAAAGGGTAGGCAGGAGTTAGAAAGAACAAAAGAATCAGGAGGTGGAGGGAGGGTGAGGCGAGGATAAAGGAGGAAGTACTCCAGACAGACGAAACATGTTCAGAGACCGTATTTGCTCAGTTAGATAGTTTTGATAACTTTTTCAAAGAGCGTCCACTGAGTAGCTGGAAGACTTAGAGCTTATCCTGAATCATGAAAATAATTTGTAATCCTGCTAGAAAATCAGAAAGTATAGATTTCTCAAACATCTGTACTTTTCTTTTTCCAGGTATGAAGTACTCATTAAGCCCTAACAATTACCCTGAAGATGGTATTATGAATATGGCAACTTTTCTACGGGGCTTTGAAGAAAAGGGGATAAAGAATGACAGGCCTGAGGACCAGTTGAGTAAAGAGAAAAAGAAAATTCTGTTCTCCTTCTGTGAGGTGTGCAACATCCAGCTAAACTCCGCAGCGCAGGCCCAAGTCCATTACAATGGCAAATCCCATCGCAAGCGGGTCAAGCAGCTGAGTGATGGACAGCCCCCGCCGCCGGCTCAGGGCTCAGGGCAGCTGCTGGCCAGCCCCAGCACCAACACCAGCGCAGGTAGGTGCAAGGCCCCAGGGCTTCATGAGCTGCTGGGAGAAATGTTGCTGTTCTAGAAAACGAAGGTTCTAGAACAAGGTATCTTTCACCGTAAAGCTACCACATTAATATGTATCCTTTTCCCTACAGTTAATTCTAAGAGCTGTTCTGTGTATGTGTGTGCCTGTATAAGAAATTCATATATATTATATTAGATACAAACATCACACACACACACACACACACACACACACACACACACACACACACAATGTGTATTGGATTGTAGACTTGGTCCTGTGTTCCCATAGTGTGTGAACATTTCCTAATATATTTTGAAATAGATCAATGATGTCAGGTTTTTTTTTCCCCTCTCTGCAAAATTAGGCTTTCTTGGGTTTCCTTCATCTGCTTTCTATAGGGTAGTGTACTACTTGATAGCATATAAAAAGCTACAGCTTTATTTATAACATCCCGTGATGCAGGAAAGGAGCATTAATCTTGAGTGTTAGACATGTTATATTCTTTTAGGGAGTTGGCAGCCGCGTGCCAGTGGTGTTCTAACATTACGAGCAGGCATTGCCAAAACCAACAAGGCTTACCTCTGAGCTCTGGCCCTATGGCAAGCACCTTCTTGCCTCGCCTCTCACCTCTCACCCTGTCCTGTGGGTGGGTAGAGGCAGAAGCTTAGGAATTTTCACATTTCCCGCATCTGCCCTGAATCTGGGAAACAGTCTTCCAAATTATTTATCTTATCCTTAGGCAGCCTTTCCTCCTCCACATTGCTGGTCATTGGGTATCTTCACTAGGTCACAATTAAAGAGAATGTGAAATTTACTGTGTTCTGTGGTGAAGATTTCTATGGAAAGGGGGGCCTCCTACACAGGTTTACGTGGGAGATCAAGCTAAGCATCCTTCTAAATGTGGTGGAAGAGCTCCAAATTCCATCTAGCAGACTCTGGTAATGAGGCTTCACCGTGGAGGGCGGTGATGCAGAGCAGCCATTTCTTGGAATTTCACTTGGTGCTGTTACATGGTTTTTGGTTTTGTGAAGTTATGCCACGACCCATATTAGGCTCCAGTGAAAATTGTGTGTGCCATAAAGAAATAATTTTTATATTTCGAGCTAAACCTCACTGCTTTTTACTCAGTGTATGATTTTAATTTCATTATTTTCCCCAATCAATACTTAGCATGCTGTGAAAGAACTTAAAGGAACTTTGAGGTTGTAACGTACACATTTATTATAATAGTGAAAAATTACTTCTCCATTTTTGTCTTTATTTATTATGACGATAATTATGATAATTCACAGATGCATTAATGTATTGGTATTTATATAGTAATGTAGAGTTGGTGTCAGGTTTAAAACTGATTGATTGTCTTATATCTGAATCAGAGAGCAAATAGTCTTGGGTAAAGGTGTGAATTGTGTCTGTTAGAGCCCAAATATGTATGTCTCGATTGACATTAACCTGTGACTTCTAATTAGTGAGCTTAGTAGCTAACATTAACTGATCATATTTTATGGGCCATTTTCTGGTCCTTTCTAGGAATTTTCTCCTTGAATCCTTTCATCAACCCTGAGGTAGGTACTATTATTATCCGTAACTTACAGACTAGGAATGGAGCACAGAGAGATAAAATAATTTGTCCAGGTTATATGGCATGAAAATGGCAGATCTAGAAACCCAACCATATTTAATTAGTTAATAATGAAGCCATTATTTTTTGTCACTACTTTGCTTCTATTTTATGCCATGTAGTAACACTCAGGTTAAATTCAGACCTGTGTGCTGTAATATATTTTTGGTCACAAATTGTTGCTGTCATGGTGAACTATCCCACCTTGGTGGGTTTTGAAAATAGACATGTAAAGCTCCAACTCATGAGTTTCTCCATGCTAATGAAATTAGCTGACATAAATTTAGCTAGGACATACGTAGAATATATTATGAATATATTCTACAAGTAAAATATAGCTCACCCACCATCTAGTATAAGGCAGTATTAGTATATGGGAAAATGGGTACAAAATGAGTCAGCTTTTCAAGTTGTACATTAGATATAAAAGACAACTTTCATACACTGATAATATAGTCCATTATCCATTGTCAGAAATGGGTTTAGCATATGATGAGGCAAGTCACTTAATCTCTGAAAGTGGTTAACATTAATCCTCCCATTTGAAAAAAAAGTAGGTAAAACAATGTCTTTTTCTCTTTTTGAAATAGAGATTAGACATAGATGTATGTACAAAGATGATCATGACATGATTTATAATTCCAAAATATTAAGTGTATCCCGAATGTCCAATGGAAGAAAGATTAAATACATTAAAGTACATTTATAAGATGAATGATAGAAACTAGAGTCATTAAAAATTGTATTTCTGAAGACTACCTAATGACAGGGAAATCTGTCCATGATATCATGCTAAGTGAAACAGCAGGAAGTAAGGTGAAATATACCTTAGTGCTATGTGTACACGTGCACTTTTCTACTGTTTAGTCTCAACTCACTGACGAGCAGACTGACATGGTTTTATTTTTTTCCAGTCACTTTCTTCAGTTTTGATCTTTCAAATGCCTGTTTCCTGCTGGGTAGCAGTTCCCTTAACACTTTCTCAGCCCATAACTTCTCACTTTTGTATATTCAGAGGGATTTTGATTTAAATGACTCAGCTCTATTTATAAAAACATCCATGTCAGAGCCAAATTAAGATTTGGCTAGATAGACCCTAGAGTTGAGAGTAGAGGATAGGATGCAGCTAACTCGCAGCTTCCCCTTGCTTCAGCCTGCCCTTCTGTCCATGGAGGGATGGAGGGGTGGAAGTGGCCTTATCTTACAGCCTTGGCAAGGTTTCAAAGCTATTCTTGGTAGGAGATTGCTATTCTGGTTTTCTTTGAGTCACAAGTGCTCCTGATAGAGCCTGTGGCTGAAGAACTCCACCAAAATGTCCCTCAGGCATTGGAAGTCCCTGAGATTTAGTTGTCTCTCTCAATTTACTCCCACTTTGTAGCAAAAGACCATCCCTCAATTGTGTATGTTTCTTTCTCCCACATTGTTGCAGTCCTGGCAAGATTGTGTCCTCTATTCTTATCTCTGTATTGATCAACTCTTAAGGCTTGAGGGAATGTACAGAATACATCTGACAAATAATATTCCTCTCCAAAACCTGGAGCTGCTTGGGCACAGGCAGGTTGAAGTGGAGTGGAGTGTGAGGGGCTCCTCCACATTTCTCTTCCTGCTCAGGTAGCATGGGGGAGACTGGGAGGTCCACTGACAAAGTAGGTACTTAATCAAGGAACAAAATGCCAGTCTTCCCTTTTTGCCCATTGCTTGGCTTTAGGGAGTGTTAGGGGCTGAGTTGTGCCCCCCCTCTCCACCCCAGAAAAGGCTATTTTAGATTCCTAATCCTCAGTACTTCAGAATGTAACCCTATTTATAGATAGAGCCTTTGCAAAGTAAATAAAGTTAAAATGAAATAATTAGAATTAGGTTGACCCTAATTCAATATGATTGATATCCTTATAAAAAGGGGAAATATCGACGTACAGACATACAAAAAGAAAAGATGATATAAAGACACACAGGAAGAAGGCAGCCATTTATTTACAAACCAAGGAGAGAGATTTGGAACCAGTCCTTCTCTCAGAGTCCCCAGAAGGAACCAACCCTGCCACACCTTGATCTTGGACTGCCAGCCTCCAGAACTGTGACTGCTATATCTTTACCCAGGTTGTGGTGCTTTTGTTACAGCAGCCCTAGCAGACTGATACACAGAGGAAAATGGTACCCCATCTTCCCCACAAAGGAGAAAAGATGTGGTAGTAGAGGTAATCTTCCCAAGCACTGTCAGTTTCAGAGATAACTTTCCTTCTTCTCTGTCAGCCTTATTATAGAATAGGGGTTGGCAAGGGTGGGAGTGGGGTCTACAGGGTGGTGGTTGAGACTTAAGCCATTTCTCTGAATAAGAAGTGACTGACCCTTAAACACTGGCAGTTCTTTCACTAAGCTTAGAATTCAAAACCTTTAAATCTCAGCTTCTGGAAGCACAGGAGGACTCTTGTTCTATTCAGGCCTGCAACTGACCAGATGAGCCCACCCACATTAAGGGGAGCAACCTGCTTTACTCAATCTATAGATTTAAATGTAGAATTCATCCAAAACAAACTCACAGAAACACCCAAACAGAATACAGGATAACCAAATATCTGGGCACCCCATGGCCTAGTCAAGGTTTGAGATTTGACACATAAAATTAATCCTTACACTGTCATTTTCCTCTTAAGTTTTATTAATCATATTTGATGATTGAAATAAAAATTATAACCATCTGATACTCAAGATGATGATATTTAAAAGTGGGGAACTTCAAGGGACCCAAATGGTAGTAAAGTATCGGTACTTCATTTGAAGTATTTAAATGGTGGCACAAGGCGATTGTGATAAGTATGTATATTGTAATACCCATAGCAACTACTCTGAAAACTTTATGAAGAGATACAATCAAAAAGAATATAAATAAATCAAGATGGAGTACTACAAAAATTTTCAAGTAACTCACAGAACAAGAAAAGATAAACATAGAAATGAGAATGAGAGGAAACAAGTAGAAAACAAATAGTAAAATGTCAGACATAAGTAATAACATATTAATGATTACCTTACATGTAAATGGTCCAAATATAACAATCAAAAGACAGATTTTCAGAGCAGATTTAAAAAATGACCCGGTTAAATACTGCCAATAAGAAACTCATTGCACAGCCAATGATACATATAGGTTGAAAATAAAAGGATGGAAAGGAATATACCATGCAAACAGTCATAAAAATAAAAAAGGCATGAGTATCTATATGAATATTTAATAAGACAGACTTCAGAATAAAGAATATTATTAGAGACAAAGAAAGACATTGCGTTATGGTAAAAGTTCCAATCCACCAGGAAGAAGGAAGACATAATGAATCTAAATGTTCATGGATCAGTTACGGTTTAGGACTTCAGCAATTCTCCCTCAGCAACTGGTAGAATTACTAGACCAAAAACTCATCAAGGATATAGAAGATCTAAACAATATAATAAGCCAACAGGATTTCACTAATTTCTTTAGAACTTCACCCAACAGCAGTAGAACATATATTTTTTTCTAATGCCCATGGAACATTCACTGAGAGGCCATATTCTAGGCCATAAGAGAAACTTTAACACATTTAAAGGAATTGTATTCTTACATAATATGATTACAGTATGTCTCTGATCATAAAGAGATTAAACTAGAAAACAATAGAAAACAACAGGAAAATAGCGTTATCTCTTAAATAACCCATGAATCAAAGAATAAAGATCAAAGGAAAGAAAAAATGCATAGAACTATAGAAAACAACATATCAAAATAGGTGGGATGTAACTAAAATAGTACTGAGAAGAAAATTTATATCACTAAATGCTTATATTTGAAATAAGAAAAAGTCCTCCAATAAATAAGTCTCTGCATTAAGAAGATAGAAGAGAAAAAATAAACCCAAACCAAGTAGAAGGAAGAAAAAAATAAAGTTCAAGTGCAGAAATACCTGAAGTTGAAAATAGGAAAACAATAGAGAAAAATCAATGAAACAAAAATTGGTTCTTTGGGAGAAAAAAAATCAATGAAATTTATAAGCCTCTAGCAAGACTGACAAAGATTAAAAAGAAAGAAGACACAAATGATATAGGTATATCACTACAGAACTTGCCACAACTAAAAATATAATAAGTCATGCTATAAATTTATATTCAGAAATTTGATAACTTAGAAGAATGCAGAAGAGAGCTCCCCAAAAAGAAATTTCTAGATCCACAAGATTTTACCAGAGAATTGTGCCAAGCATTTAAAGAACACCAATTTTATACATTTTTTCCAGAAAATAGAAGAGGAGGAAACACTCCCCAACTTATTTTATGAGGTTATTATTACTCTGCTACCAAAATCAGACAGAGACAATATATAAAAAGGAAACTACAAACTAATCTCTCGTGAACTTAGACTTAAAATTCCGCAATAAAATATAAACAAACTGAATCCAGTAATATGTAAAGAGAATTTTACACCATGACCAAGTTGGATTTAGTCTGCATTTGTAAAACTGGTTCAACATTTGAAAATCAATAATATATCATATCAACAGCTGAAGAAGAAAAAATTATATGCTTATATCAATTGGTGAAGTAAAAGAATTTGAGAAAACTCAACACTCATTTATGATAAAAAAAAACTCTCAGCAAGTTAGGAACAGAGAGAAATTACCTCAATTTAATAAAGAGCTCTACAAAAAGCCTACAGCTAACATCATACTAAATGGTGAAAAACTGTATGCTTTACCCTGAGATCAAGAACAAAGTAAGGGTGAACAACCTGGAAGAAATGGATGAATTCCTGGAAACATATAACCTCCCAAAATTGAATCAGGAAGAAATAGAAAATTTGAACAGACCAATTACCAGCAATGAAATTGAATCAGTAATCAAAAACACCCAACAAACAAAGGTCCAGGACCAGATGGCTTCACAGGTGGATTCTACCAAATATTTAAAGAAGAGTTAATACCTATTTTTCTCAAACTATTCCAAAAAATAGAAGAGGAAGGAACACTTCCAAATTCATTCTATGAGACATGTATTACCTGATACCAAAATCAAATAAAGACACTACAAAAAAAGGCAGCTACAGGCCAATATCTCTAATGAACATAGATGCAAAAATCCTCTATGAAATTTTAGCAAACCAAATCCAACAATATATCAAAAAAATCATTTACCATGATCAAGTGGGATTTATTCCTGGGTTACAAGAGTGGTTCAATATTCAGAAATCAATCAGTGTGATACATCACATCAATGAAAGAAAGATAAAAACCATAACATCATTTCAGGAGAGGCAGAAAAGCATTTCCCAGTGTACAACATCCATTCATAATAAAAACCCTCAACGAGATAGGATTAGAGGGAACATACCTAATATACCTAACATACCTAACATACATAATAAAGGCCGTATATGAGGATGCCTGAGTGACTCAGTCAGTTCAGCATCTATCTTTGGCTCAGGTCATAATCTCAGGGTCCTGGGATCAAGCCCTGTGTCAGGGCTCCCTGCCAGGCAGGGAGTCTGCTTCATTCTATCCCTCTGCCCCTTTGTTCTCTCTCAAATAAATAAATAAGATTTTTTAAAAATAAAGGCCATACATGAAAAACCCTCAGCTAATATCATATTCAACTGGAAAAACTGAGAGCTTTCTTCCTAAGATCAGGAACAAGACAAGGATATCCACTCTTACCACTTTTATTCAACATAGTACTGGAAGCCATAGTGATCAGACAAGCAAAAGAAATAAAAGTATTCAGATTTGTAAGGAAAAAGTAAAACTTTTCACTATTTGCAGATGACATGATACTCTATATAGAAAACCCTGAAGACTCCACCAAAAAACTACTAGAACTAATAAATGAATTCAGGAAAGTCACAGAATACAAAATCAATGTACAGAAATACCTTATGTTTCTATACACTAATAATGAAGCAACAGAAAGAAATTAAGAAAGCAGTTCCATTTACAATTGCACAAAAAATAACAAAATATCTAGGAATAAACTTAACCAAGGAGGTGAAAGACCTTTACTCTGAAAACTATAAAACACTGATGAAAGAAATTAAAGACAACACAAGCAAATGGAAAGATATTACATGCTCATGGATAGGAATAACAAATATTGTTAAAATGTCCATACTGTCCAAAGCAATCTACAGATTTAATGCAATCCCTATCAAAATACCAATAGCATTTTTCACAGAACTAGAACAAATAATCCTAAAATTTGTATGAAACCACAGAAGACCCCAAATAGCCAAAACAATCTTAAAAAAGAAAAAAAAAAAAAAAAGCTGGAGGTATCACAATTCCAGATTTCAAATTACTCTGCAAAGATATAGTAATCAAAACTGTATTTTACTGGCACGAAAACGGAATGGGATAGAAATCCCAGAAACAAACCCGTGATTATATGGTCAATTAGTCTTCCACAAAAGAGGCAAGAATATGCAATGGGAAAAAGACAGATCTTACAACAAATAGTGTTGGGAAAACTGGACAGTACCATGCAAAAGAATGAAGCTGGACCACTGTCTTACACCATACACAAAAATAAACTTAAGATGGATTAAAGATGTAAATTGAGATCTGAAGCCATAAAAATCCTAGAAGAGAGCACAGGCAGTAATGACTCTGACATCAGCCATAGCAGCATTGTTCTAGATATGTCTCCTGAGGCAAGGGAAATAAAAGCAAAAATAAACTATTGGGAGTACACCAAATAAAAAGCTTCTGCACAGTGGAAGAAACAGTCAACAAAACTAAAAGACAGCATACTGAATGGGAGAAGATATTTGCAGCTGACATCTCTGATACAGGTTTAGTATCCAAAATATATATAGAATATATACAATGCAACACTCAAACAACAACCCAATTAAAAAATGGGTAGAAGACATGAACAGGCATTTCTCCAAAGAAGACATGTAGTTGGCCAACAGACACATGAAAAGATGCCCAACATCACTCATCATTGGGGAGATGCAAATCAAAACTACAATGAGATATCACCCTGTACCTATCACAGTGGCTAAAATAAAAAACACAAGAAACCACAAATGTTTGTGAGGATATGGAGGAAAAAAACCCTCTTGAACTGTTGGTGGGAATGCAAACTGGTGCAGCCACTGTGGAAAACAGTATCTCTATACTGTTCCTCAAAAAGTTAAAAGTAGAACTACCCTATGGTCCAGTAATCTCACTACTATGTATTTACTCAAAGAATACAAAAACAGTAATTTAAAAGGATATATGCACCCCTATGTTTATTGCAGCATTATTTACTATAGTCATCTTATGGAAACAGCCCGTGTCCATTGATAGATGAATGGTTAAAGAAGATGTGGTGTATATATACAATGGAATATTATTCAGCCATAAAAAATGAAATCTTGCCATTTGCAACAATGTACATGGAGCTAGAGAGAATAATGCTAAGTAAAATAGGTCAGAGAAAGACAAGTACCACATGATTTCACTTCTATGTGGCATTTAAGAAACAAAACAAATGAACAAAGGAAAAAAGAGATACAAACCAAACAACAGTTCTTAGCTATGGAGAACAAACTAATGGTTATCAGAGGTGGGTGGATAAAGGGATGGGTGAAATAGGTTGATGGGGATTAAAAAGTATATTTATCTTGATGAGCATCGAGCAATGTATAGAATTGTTGAATCAGTATATTGTACCCCTCATACTAATATAACACTGTGTTAGCTCTACTGGAATTAAAATTTAAAAATTAATAAAATTAAAAAATTAAAAAGAGCAAGAGAAGGGTGTTCATTCTGATCTCTCTTATTCAATGTAGTACTGGAAATTCTAGTCACTGTAATAAGGTAGGAATAAATAAATAAAAGGCATACAGATTAGAAAGGAAGAAATAAGACTATCTCACTTCACAGATGACATGATCTATCTATCAACCCCGAATAATCTATGAAAGAATTTCTAAAACTAATAAGTGGGTTTAGCAGGATTTCAGGATAGAGAATCAATCAACACAGAAAAATCAATTGCATATTTATATACTGAAAATAAACATTTGGAAACTGCAGTTTAAAACCAATATAATTTAGTCACATCTAATAAAACAAAATATTTAGAATATACAGGATGTGTATGTTGAAAATTACAAAATATTGAGAAAACAAATCAAGACCTAAATAAATGGAGAGACATACCATATTCATGGCTTGGAAAACTCAGCATAGCTAAGACGTAAGTTCTAAATTAGCCCATAGGTTTTATGCAATTCCTAATAAAACCCCAGCAAGGCTTTTGGAGAAATAGACAAGCTTATTCTAAATGTATATGGAAAAGCGCAGGCTCTAGAATAGCTAAACTATCTTGACAAAGAAGAATAAAGCAGGAAAAATCTTTACTCAATATCTGGGCTTACTATATAGCTAAAGTTATCAAGACTATTATTATTATTATTATTATTATTATTTTTAAAGATTTTATTTATTTATTTGGTAGAAAGATAGAGAGCACAAGTAGGCAGAGCAGCAGGCAGAGGGAGAGGGAGAAGCAGACTCCCTGCCAAGCAGGGAGCCCGATGTGGGACTCGATCCCAGGACCCTGGGATCGTGACCTGAGCCGAAGGTAGCCGCTTAACCGACTGAGCCACCCAAGCATCCCAAGACTATTATTTTAACAGAGATATAGGCACACAGATCAATGGAAAAAACTACAAAACCCAGAAATGAATCTACACGCTTATGCACAATTGATTTTTGATGAAGGTACAAAAACATTTCAATGTAGGAAAGATAGCCTTTTCAATAAATATTGCTGGTGCAACTGGACATCTATAGGCAAAAAAGCAAAAAAAAAAAAATATGCCATACACAAAAATTAAACCAATGTACCACAGATTTACATGTAATACATAAAAATATAAAACTTTTAGGGAAAAGAAAATAGAAGAAAACCTCTGGGACCTAAGGCTGGACAAAGAGTTCTGACTTAACACCAAAAACATGACCCATAAGAGAAAAATGGATAAATTGGATTTCATGCAAAATTAAAAACTTTTACTTTGCAAACTACCATGTGAAGAGGATGAAAAAAAGTTACAGATGGTAGAAAATATTTGTAAACCACATATTTAACATAGGACTAGTATCTAGAATATAAAAAGAGCTCTCAAAACTCAACGGTAAAAAAAAATAATCCAATTATGAAATAGGTAAAAGATAGGAAGACAAATTTCACTGAAAAGGATATACAGATGACAAATAAGTACATGAAAAGTGTTCGACATCATTAGTCATCAGGGAAATGGAAAATAAAATCACTATGAGATTTCAATATGTATCTGTCAGAATGGCTAAAGCAAGAAATAGTGAAACCACCAAATGTTGGCAGTGATGGGGAGTAAATGGATCACTCATACATTGCTAATGGAAATGTAAAATGGTATAGCCACTCTAGAAAATAGTTGGGAAGTTTCTTATAAAACTAAACCTACATTTACCATTCAACCCAGTGATTGTACTCTTGGAAATTTATTCCAGAGAAATGAAAACATATGTTCCCACAACAACCTGTATATGAATGCTTAGAGTAGCATTATTGGTAATAGCCAAAAATTATAAACAACTTTGTATTAGTTTCCTCAGGCTTCTGTAACAAATTGCCATAAACTTGGTGGTCTAAAACAGTAGAAATTTATTCTCTCAAAGTTCTGGGGTCTAAATTATTGAATCACTATATTATATACCTGAAACTAATATAACACTGTATGACAACTATACTGGAATTAAAATTTTTAAAAACTTAAATTTAATAAAACCCACCAAAATCTGAACTTTGGCAGGACTTCTTTAACCTTCAGGGGCATTAGAGAGAATCCATTCCTTATATCTTCTCTCTAGTCACTGCCCTGGCAATTCTGGGCTCGTGGCTAGATCACTCCAATCTCTACCTCTGTTTTCACATCTTCTTCTCCTCTGTGTGTCTATGTCCTCTCCTGTTGGAGATTTCAAATCTCCCCCTACTTCTCTTATAAGGACACTCACTGTTGGATTTAGGAACCCCTGGGTAATTCAAGATTTTCTCCTCATCTCAAAATCCTTATCGTACTTCTGCAAAGATCTTTTTTCCAAATAAGATAATGTTCCCAGGATTCGATGTGTTAAACCATGATATATCCATACACGGAATACTACTCTATAATAAAAAGGAATAAACTAGTGATATACACAACTTGGATGAATCTCTAGAGAATTATGCAGAGTGAAAAAAGTCACTCCCATAAGGTTATATACTGTCTTATTTAATTGTGCATATTTGAAAGGACAAAATTTTAGGAATGGACAACAAATCAGTGGTTCTCAGGGGTTAGGGATGGGGAAGGTGTCAGGATGGATGTGAGTGTGATTATGAAAGGTCAATATGAGGGATCCTGTGGTGGTGGTTACATGAACCTACATAGGAGAGACACACGCACGCACACACACACACACACAAATGAATTCAAGTATAACTGGGGAAATCTGAATAAGATTGATAGATCAACATCCAGACTGGGATATTATTCCATAGTTTTTACGAAATGTGTAACCAGTGGAAGCCAGAATGAGTTCAAGGGAACTCCTTATGTTATTTTATACAACTGCCTGTGAATCTCTAATCATCTCAATAAAAATTTCAGTTAAAATATCTTAAGGTGACCACCTAAAATACCCAGTCTTCTAGTAGCATTATCAGAGATGATAATGAGCACAAAGTTGGGTGTTTGGCTTTTTAAACAATATCAAGTGTATGCAAAGATTAATAAAACATAATTTCTTTCTCTTGAGTATCCATATGGATATCTAAATAAATGAATGACAATGTGATATGCTAAGAACAGTGATAGATTTATTTATAAGGTGGATGGCACAGAGAAAAGGAATCATTAACTTTATAGAGGCCAGGGAAGGCTTCCCAGAAGAGCTGATATTTGTGGCAAATATTCGAAGATGAGATTCAGGTTATTCAAGGAAAAACAACATTCCAAATAGAAGTGATTGCAGTGTCAATGCATGTAGGGACAAACTATAGTTTATTAAGTTTATTATTACTGGAGTGAAATATGATTGGGTGAAAAGGAGGGAGGATCCCTCCGGCAAAATAGAAGGTAGCTAGAATAGGAGAGTTTTCTTTGTTCTCTGGGAGCATAGGAAAAACATAGTTTCTCAAACATATAAAAAAAATCAGGAGCAGCTGCTCTAATTCAGAGTTCTCCTAAGTTCTTCTGTGCCCCTCTGGTTTATGTCAACCAGGAGCCTCCCCATCAAGTCTGCACATCTCAGTGTGGTGTTTCCCTAGGATATCAGGTGGCTGTGCAGAGATTATTTTCCACAACCCACATACAACTTCCCAAGTCCAGATAAAATTGACCACGTTTGTTCTCTATGTAGAGTGGCTATGTAGAATGGCTAGTGCCCTCTGCTGTCAAAGGCTGGGACCTATTATCCTCAGGGCCTATTGCTGTGGTATTTCCCCCCACCATTCCTATTCCATTTACCGTTCTAATTCTCTGAGGAGTACTTGAACTTAAAAAAAAAAAAAAAAAAAAGCGATTGATGTGTGAATAACTGATAATCTAACTCAGTGGTTCTCAAATTTTAGCGTGCATCAGAATCACCTGGAGGGTGGGTTAGAAGGCAGCTTGCTGAGCTCTGTCCCCAAAGTTTCTGATTCAGTAGGCCTGGAGTAGATCCTGAGAACTTGACATTTCTAATGAGTTCTCAGTGGAAGCTCCTGGTTTGAAATCACATTTATGGGACACCAGTCTAACCCATAGAGGAGGATTGATACCCAGAAAAAAGAGCTTCTTATCTCAGATAAATCTATAATTAGGAATTGGTCAGGAAAGAGAAAGATGGCCTTCTTGTGTTCCTGGTCTTCTCCTGGGGCATTCACTGAGCCCAGGAAATAAGAGGGATGACACCATAGAAATAGAGGGACAGAGCCCCCCCCCCCACCCCAAACCCATAAACCAAAACTTACCTCTAGCTGGGAGCTTTATAAGCAATTCTGTACCTTCTACAGTATCATAAATACAATGAAGGTAGACCTGACGGCTGTGGTTAAATGGATGAATGAGGCCTTACCTTGAGCCAGGTATTGTGCTAAGGAGGTTACTTTATTTAAATTCTCACAACAGATTTATGAGGAAGGTACTATTATTACAGACAGTGAGAATGAAGAATGAAGAAGTTAGGTAGTAGCCAGAAGAGGCAAGGCTGGGATTTGGAATAAGTTGGCCTAATTCTGTGACCTGATTCTTCACCATGGTGTTCTTGCCTTCCATCTGTGGATGTAAGTTGGATAAGGCAGAAATTGCCTAGTTTGTACTTAAAGGTTACTGCTCAGACAGCGTATTTGATGTGGAAGTTGAATCAGAAAAGAGAGGCTGTAAGTTCTCTCTATGGATGTACCAGGATTGTTGCTCAGAGGTTTTCCCCTCCTGTCAGTAAGGGATACATGATATTTTGATACCCACCCTGTCCAATCAGAAGCAGGTAAATCACCAGATAGAGTAATAAATGTTAACTTTCCCTTTGCCCCCAAGGATCATGGTGGGGAGGACTGATTATATTCTGGGGCTTGGGGAATCCATATTTCCTCAAAATGGGAAGGATTCTTTCTTAGGGTGTGACTTCTGAGCCTGCCTTTGGCACTCATTTGGCACAAATAATATTTAAAACTGTGAAAGGTCAGGCCCAGATTATGAAGGTCGAGCTGAACTGTCGTAAGAGAAACACATTGGTACTTGATCTGAGGTGCACTGGAGATCGGGTTATCATGGAAAGACTGAAATAATGACGTTAGTTTTCACAACCCAATACGGTAAGTATGATACTCCTCCCATTATAGATAAGAAGCTTAGAGAGATTTGAAGGCCTTTCCAAAGGCGCACAAAGATTCAAAGTCTAAGATCTTTCTCACCCTCTGCATTACCTCTCATAACTTTTTGCAACAAATTCTTCACAAAGTAAAAATGAAAAGAATTCATGACTACTTCCTTGTTATCTAATATTTGGTTTTCCCAGTGGCTACTAACTGAACTGCCCATTTCTTTCTCACCTTCAATTAATTCCAAAAGAATGTCTAATCTCATTGAAGTTTAAGCTTTTAAGACTAAACAGGAGTTAGACCAAGAGAGTGGAGAAATACTGATTGAAAGGAAGTAAAGAGAATGTTTAAAATCTTAAACTCAGAAACAGTTTGTCATATCCACAAAGCTGAGATGTGGCTGAAACTGAGTGAGAAAATCAGAAGGAGAGACAAAATTTGAGATAGTAGCTGCTAGACATTTTTTAAAAACAATGCTTTATTTTAGTCACAATTCTCTGGATCAGAGATTGGAGCTGGTCTTACCTAGGTGGTCCTTGTCCTGGACTCACGGGAGGTCACTCATGCCGCCGCAGGTAGCCAGCATGTCAGCTGGGTCGGATGGTCTACGATTGCCTCACACACATGCATCTGGTGGTTGGTGCTGGCTGTAGGCTGGATCATTCTCACCAGGAGACTGCCTTTCCCGCGGCTTAGCCGAGCCTCGTTCTGCAGCCCCAGAGCAGCCCTGTCAGGCAGCAAGACCAGAAGCTGCAACCACTCTGGTTTTTTGGTCAGAGCTCGTCACGAGACCAGTTCAAACTCAAGTGGTGGGAACATTGACTCTGCCTCTTGATGTGAGGAGTGGCATCTTTTTATGTGGCCTTAGGAATTTTGTGCTGAGTTTGAGTAGATTTTAAGTTGAGGACACTTTGGGAGCAAGGAGAGGAAAGGTGAGAGTGATATAACCAAGTGATTTTGCAGCAGGAAGTAGAAGTAATTACTTGGAGGGAAAAAGGGAAAGCAAGATCAGAAAGTGGGTTGTGCGTTGGAGCGTTGTATAATGTATCCTTTTCTTCGCTGCCATATTCTGGACTTCTCTTTGATGCCTCCAGGGTCTTCCAGGACCCTCAGCTGTTTTTTTTCTCCCTCCCGTCAAAGGATCTCCTATTTTCGTTCCTATTTTACATTCAAGAATCAGCTACTAGGGTCAGGACACTGTGATAGGTATTATTACTAAAATATGTTTATGGGTTTTTAAATTCATAGGCCAAATTTCTCACACTGCCTCTCCTGTATATTTAAAATGAAATTTTGTCCTTGAAAGTGTTCTCTCAATTTTGAACTTTAAAAATTAAACTTGAAACAGTAATGTTAGAGAATCACCACAAGATGGTGCCACAAGTATATTGGAAGTAAGATATTTTCCTCCTTTCCATCCCCACATTTTGCTGGAACTTATTAATGTGCATGGAAAGCAAAGAAATACTCACAAAGGGGTGAGCCTGAGTGTGGACATGCACGTGTACATAGGAGCATGCTCGTTTGACAAGACTCTTTTTGAAGCTCTTCTATAAATTAGGCAAGATCTGTAAGGGAGATATGAGGATGGTGGTGGGTGTGTGTTGCCCCTGACAATGGGTGGGAGGGAGAAAGGGTCAGGGGAGATTTTTCTTCACTTTTCAGGGATAAAAATTAGTGCTTAAATAAGTGCTTTCGCTCTCTGGAAAAAAAGTGGTAGTTAATTTTAAGAGATACTAGATATGTACGTTAATATTTGAGGACGCAAACTTAGGTTTGTGTGATAGATGCAGAGATAAGGCTAGAATTCATCAATATAATGTCTTTTACTTTTGTAGTAGAAACATATGGTTTAAAATACTTGCTTTTTCCTCATTTTTGATGAGTCAATTGTCACTTAACTCAGTTATCACTTAACACAGTCATTTGTCACTTAACTAAGAAATATTTTGCAAATTATAGGTACTATGATGAAAGTATAACAAGTCATCGACAAAGTATCAGTGGGTTCCTGTAAGTAAGTGCACTAGGTAAGAAAAGCCTTTCACTATGGAAGTGGATGGACTCAATTATTTATAATGCACTCTTTTCCTAGACCTCTTAATTATAAGTCCATAGAAATCTTTTCATGGAATAATTATTATACAGCCCACTTAGTACATAGAATCCATGTAACTTCCCATAATTTTCTATAGGAAAACCAGACTTAGAAGAGAAAAGGATCTTGGTTTAATATATATTAACTTGGATTCAAGAAGAGGACATTTGCTTTCCTTAGTATAAATCCCTATTGATAGGGCCCAAGAATTCTCTTACTTAGAATAATTTAGACCCAGTGATGATGCAGTAGAGAAAATATTAACATACTTTTCCGGCTCTTTGTCTTGACCAGAATTGATCATTATAAGTTTCTAAGTATTTTACAAAATCCTGAGTTTATTATTCTAAATAATTATAGAGTTAGTGCCCCACATTGGTACTCCCCAGGTAAATTCAATTGATACTTGTATTGTAGGGCTTATTGAGGTTCCTTATTAATGAAAGTAGAGCAATTCAGAAGGAGAATGAAGGCTCAAGTTATAACTCGAATCCCCAAATACTTTGAGACAGAACCCCAGCCATTTTGGATGGTGTTAGAATTCTAGAACATTTTAAGGTAGACCTGAAAAAAGTCATTCTAGAACAACTCCATATTCTGTACATGTGGTTAAAAACTGTAAAAAGGGTGTTCATTTTCTAAGTGCAAAACTCTAAGGAATTGACATATAAAAGAGTTTTAAAGGAACTTTTTAAAATAAAGAATTAAAAGGAGTGTCTGGCCCTTTTTTAGTAAGAACAGATAGTCTTGCTTTAAGAATGCTTTGAACTATGGACTTTTACATATATTTATTAACAGGTAAATGTTATTTTATACAAATCTTGGCTTTGAGATTTTAAAAACCAAATGCTGACACTTTTCAGTGGGGAACTGAATCTTAGACAATGATGGAAAGTGTTTGGGTGGTTGAGTGATCAGAATTATCAAAGGCCAACTTAAAATCTGTTACCTGGTTTTGTCTATGTGTGTATGTTACCTGTTTTAAAACTAATCTGTGGAGAGAGGCTTTTGGTAGCTGGCTCAGCAGGAATTTAAAATTAGTAACTTCAGATTCTCTTGGTGAGTTAGGTGTGTTGTCATCCTGACTGACCAACTTTCTTCACACAGATGTTTCACTTTCATCGCCTTTACAGCATCATAGCCATTGTTGGCCGTTTTTGGCCATTGTTCCAAATTAGACACCCCTGTGAAAGGTTACAACTGACAGTGAGGTTTGTGTTCATCCTTGTGCTTATGGTTTTTCTGGAGCTGGTTCTTCAGCCAGCTATGAAACATGTTTGCTTTTCTCCTGATTACCTGAAGAGTTTGGAGGATCTGGGTGGGCTGATTATTGTTCCCTCCTTCCTTCCTTCCTCCCTTCCTTTCTTCCTTCCTTCTTTCCTTCCTCCCTCCCTCCCTCCCTCCCTCCCTCCCTTCCTTCCTTCCTCCCTTTTTCCTGAGTGTGATAGCATTCACTTTATGTTGACCCATTTCACGAGCCTGCCCTCTAGTGAGCCAGCCTTGCAATCCAGAGACTCTTGGCCTGTAGAGGCTGGAAGTTTATTTGTTCTTATGTGGAGATGATGTAAAAGGTATAAAGAGATATTGATTTTGATCCTGGGGAGTTACATACTCTGGATATTCAGTTGCTTTTAGAAGCTGCAATAACTCCAGCAAACCCCCAGGGCACCATTTCTGTTACTAAAGAAAGCATTCACTACATTACGTTGTACTGTCAGAAATGAATAAATGCAGTTTCTTTCTTCACATGGAAAATGACTTTGTGACCATATTCTAGATTTTAAAATTAGAGTCACATATTCTGTTATACTTTGTAGAGCAAATAGGATGACCAGTATTCTCCTAAATGCCTCTGGAACTCTTCTCCACTGCAAGTCTGGGCCCCAAAAGTCACTCAAGAAATGCTCTTCTTTTTAGGTGGAGTGTAGAGTCTTAATTTTTTTAATGAGAATTGTGTATATTTAATGTGTACAACATGACTCAATATACATATACATAATGAAATGACTGCTATGGTCAAGTTAATTAATATACCTATCTCCTCATATGATCACTATTTTGTATGCGTGTGATGAGAACAGATGAAATCTCTCTTAGCAAAATTCCAGTATTCAATACAGTATTGATAGTCATCGTGCTTAGCTATCTAGACTTACTCATCCTACGTAAGTGCAACTTGGTACCCTTTGACCACCACACCTTTGAAGATGATGAATGGTTCTATAGGTCCAAAGTCTTAAGTCCAGGGTCAATGCTATCTTAAACATCTTTAATGTACCTACTTTAAAAAAGGATTTGGGAAATATACTCATAGGACAACTCCAAGTAAGCACAGCATGATATTCACATTTTGGGGGAGAAATACTCTTTTTAAAAATGGGTTTTAAAGTTAAATTGAGTATTGACTGTAAAAAATATTACCACATTTTCTCTACAAGTGATTTTGAAGAACTCTTACACCAAATAGTTACATGGCATGTACCAATAAAACAAGGACCTTTACTTCATAAAGCTTATTTTTGTTTGTGACATTTCTCACACATGACTTTTCACCTTATGGATGTATTGTTTTGGAGTACAATGAAAAGAGAGATAACCCAATGTTTCGTGCCTCATTATGAAAATACATTTTATTTTGAAATTTTTAAAATTTTATTTTGAAAATTATAAAGTACATTGCTAAAAGAAATATTTTTGCCAAGTGCCTTTCACATTACTGGGTATAAAGTAGTTCATCAATGAGTGTTTGATATCATTATCGTTATATATATTTTTTCTTGACATGGTAATTCTGAATGGCTTCTTCTTACTTTCTGCTCCTGTGCCCTAGTTTCTTCATCTTGCATTATATCTCCATCTCTGCTCTGCTTTGTGTCTCAGCCTTAACAGTACCTTCTCTCATATTTTTTGACTTTCCTGTTAAAGCAACACTAATCTCCAAATCTCTTGTTCAAGCAGTAGAACACATGTTTAGGTACCATTTTCCAATCCAATCCCTGTAACAGTTTAGGTAAACATTTCTACAGGTCTCCTAACCTGCAATTCTTGCAACCCAAGAAGCCCTAAAAATCAGAAGGTTTTCTAATTCATATTGATGGCAAAACCTGACCTGAACTGATATGAGGCTAATTATAGTCTTTATTTATCCCATCTAGTATGAATATGCACATGTTTTGCTGTAGGAATGTTAATATGTCTAACTATAGAGTGCTGCCCCAGACCCTACTGGAGGCATTACATAATTCATGGTCTATGCAGAGTATTATCTTTCTAAAATCTGAAAGCATTTGAATTCTGAAATGCATCTGGCACTAAGGTTTTAGATTAGAAATTAAGGACCGATAATCAAATATTATGGTTTCACTCTAAACTTTTATCTTATTACTAGGGAGCTGTATGTATGGTAATAATAAAAAGAGTTTCAGGCACACAATCTCTCATGAACTATTTTCTAAAACTAGAAGAGCACACACACAGAGACAAAGACAGTGAGAAAACACTGAGCAGTTGCTGAATCAGTGAATCATGAGGCACAAAATGAATGGAATTCAGGTAGCAGAAGAAACTGCAACAGGATAAGTGCATTTTCCTGGGACGTGGGCAAATATGCTTGTGTGCATGACCGCTCCATGTATGTCTATAATTGTCTCCAAGGAAGGGGTTCTAACCAGTGGCCTGTAAGGAGCCAAATATACACATGGAGATATAATGTGGATACCCATGGGGGTGCCATGTTTAAAGTTGTACCAAAATGCTGTGCTCTGTAAATGTATGTTAGGCACAGTGCTCATTTGTAGGTTTGTTTGTTTTGTTTTGTTTTTAAGATTTTATTTATTTATTTGACAGAGAGAGAGAGATCACAAGTAGGCAGAGAGGCAGGCAGAGAGAGAGGGGGAAGCAGGCTCCCTGCTGAGCAGAGAGCCCGATGCGGGGCTCGATCCCAAGACCCTGAGATCATGACCTGAGCTGAAGGCAGAGGCTTTAACCCGCTGAGCCACCCAGGCGCTCCCACAGTGCTCATTTGTACACAGATGTTTTGGATTCAGTAGATAGTACTAAATGTGGCACCTAAGAGCTAGTGGTATTACTAAAACTGAACACAGTCATTTACAGAAGATCCTCAAATCGGGGTTGCCTTTCTTGGATCCTGCTTTGCCCTGTCTTTAGAGTCTCTGTGAGAACATAAAACCCATCTTTAAAAGTCTGAGTAGAACCTTAAATGTGTTCTTTGTCAATGCTACTTACTAGGAATTTCTTCCAGTTACTTTCGTGATTTTTGATAAATGTTTCATGTCCTTTTTGCTTTGCACTTTGCATGTGTCAAAGCTCTATATTTTGTGATCTCAAATCATTGCTGCTACTTTCTAGGATAGTCTACCTTGTACCTTTTTAAGAGTTGTCAGCTATGTCTTGCATCTTATATTTTAGTATTGAGAGAGAAAAGATGGTGAAAGGTAAAGGTATAAAGTTGGGGGTGGCGGGGGTAGGAATTTTCATGAGCTTATTTTTTATATTTTAAAAAATAAGAAGCAGTCAAGAACTATGGGGTTAAAAATATTCTTTACTTTGTATGTTTATCTTCTTGTTACACAGAGCACATTTAAATCTTTATTGTTTAAGAATTTATCTTAGAGTAAATTGGATAGGATTTTGCCCTGGTGTTAGCATATTCCTGCACGCTTTTACCATGTTATTATTTTAATTTAGAGACTAGCAATTAGGGGTTAAAGTATATTTAATTTGTTCTTTACTGGACACCTACATCAAATATATGGAAATTTTTTCTGCTATAATTGTGAGAGCCTCTAGTGATTTTATTTGTCTATAGAAAAGTCCCAGGAACCTACAGCTATTTTGATTTTTGCAGCTTTTATGATAAGTCCTTATAATATATACTCCTGATTTCTTCTCTGCATCCTGCTCATTGTTGAAAAGCCAGAGCTATTTTTAACATTTACACAATTTCAGTAGATGATTCTTCCTTCCACAAGGTTTGGTGCTAAATCTGTGGAGCCTTTCATAATCATATCCTTTTTGTGGTTTGCTTGAATTTGATCACAGTGGCTGATTTCATGCATTGATAATGAAGGCTTAGGTTGCCTGTTTCTCGGCATAAATCCACCTCAGACTTGTAGGTTGACAGTGATTCTGGTTTCAGCATGCGTGGAGATATAGCATTGAAATGGCTCTGCTTTCTTTACAAATGACTCAGAGTGTGCTTGTCCTTCCCTAAAATGTTGCCAGCGTGTAAAGGATTTTCAATGAGCAGTGCAATAAGCCAGCATCTGGGAAGGTTTGGAGCTGCACCGATATAGCGTGGTACTATCACACAGATAATCAGGGCTGGAGCCGAGTCTCGGGAGCGCCGTGCATCACACTGGTCGCATACTGGAAGTTTTGTTTATCCAACTTGGTTGCTCTCAGAGCTGGTGAAAGCCCAGCCAGGATGTGGAGTGGACTTCCTAGCAGAGGTGAGCATTTTTATTCTAAAACTTGGATGCGGGCTCTGGTGTGTCAGTAACAGATTTGTATGCTGTGTTGAATCCTGTGGAGTTATCAATTGTGTTTATCGTGTCGCGCAGACAGATTGGAAGGGGCAACACAGAGGAGCAAAATAAATGATTCTTTAATTTTATTGGGAAGTCACTCCTGAAATGCACGGTGTGATAGCATTCTTTTCTTTCTGTGCTAGCTGTTTGCCGAGGACATCTTAACAGTAGGTGACTTCCTTTGCATTTTAAATATTCAGAACAAGTCAGTGATATTGTGCAATTTGCTGTCATTACTGGAAGTAGGTAATTAGCAGTGCTACGATGTGCTTCAGGTACGTATGTACGTGTAAAAGACTGTGAACTAAATGTACTTTGTAGAATCTTTGACATGAAAAATAGGAGGAAACAAGTGATGTTTATGAGATAACTAAGAAGTAAGTGAAAGGGATTACAACCTGGACTGGATACCTTGTTAAGCTTGACATTAATAATTAGAAGTTACGACCTGTCAGGCACTGGACAACCTATAGTAATTGATTTTTAGAGACAGTATATTGAATGAAAGAAGGAGAAAATTAGTAGCATTTCTTCATAAAGCATGTTTTAGTTAGACATGACGTTTTAAATTAGCAGATTTTATTACTTAAATGTAAATAAAGTACCGACGCTGACCCGGAAAGTTCAATTAGTAGATCACCATGCCTAGAAAGGTCAGATGTGGCATTATAAGTATAGAGTATTTGCAAGCCAACCAGATTAGGGCAAGCTCGAAGTTCGCCCCAGAGTAGATGGAGTCCTATTGCTTAGGCTTTTCTAACTCCAATTCCTAAACTGTGAGAAGCTGTTTCTAAAGAAGAAAGGACTGAGAGTTATGATGTATTCACAAAGCCGTATGCTTATTAAGTGTCAGTTTAGTATGTTAGGTCTGCAGAGAAATCTATTTTTGACTGGAAGCTAACATGGCACATGGGGTATGTATTTATATATGTGTATGTGTTTTTCCTGCTAAATTTATTTGAGGCAGCTGTTTTATAGCTTTCAACTCTGAAGTTATAGATAAGTGTGTATTCGTTTGACAGAAGATTCGAGAACCCCGTTTACTGCCAGTACATGTAAAGCTTGGCTAAGCAGACGCATCAGGAGCAAACCATTTGTGTTTGCCAATCTGTCTCAGCAAGTCCCAGGGCCACTATCTTGCTAGAAGCCACTGTGTGCTTTTGAAAGCATGAAATTAGTTTTATACTGAGCACATGGTTTCTCATTTAGCAGCTCTTTTTATGGTAATGGTCAATTTATGGTTCACTGCCAGGATTTTGGTGTTCTGTCAAAGCTGATAGCTTCTGCTAAGGTGTCTCTATGAGATAAATTTTTAAAAAGCAGAGGGAGGGGGGCACCTAATTAGACCCTCAAGAAGAAACTCTTACCTTCAACCTAGTCTCTTTTCTGAATGCATTGTCATTTCTCCGAAGTTCTTTTATGTTTTTAATCCAAAACCTACAGATTTAAAGTTACTAACATTTATAACTTTGGACTTTCCTTGACGTGTGACATCAAAATAGCTATGTTCTGAAATGTAAAGTATTTGTTCATCTTTTTGTAATGCTTTTGGAGAAAACCACTCTGTTAGTGCTGACCGTATTGTGCAGTTCATCATTGGACTTATCTGCTTGTTTGGTAATATATCCTACAGCAATGCTGGAGAGAGGAACAGGCTTTTATATACTTTAGAGTTGATATAAAGTACCCGTACTTTATTATACATGCATGTACTATGGAATAAACCTAAACAGTCTGAAGATATATTAAAAATGTTGAAAATGTCTTCTTTCATATAACTGCCTCATCTTGAAAAGTAAAAGCTCTCAAATGCTTAAATTATATAAATATTAAAGACAGTTTTTATTTGTTTCCATGGAGTGATAATAGATGAACTGCACTTGTAAATGTTGTAGGAATGATTTTCTGAGCCTTTTCTTTCCATCGGAAAATAACCCTTCTTGAAAGTTTTGCTAGTCATAATGCATTTTGAAATAGAAGTGGTCAAAACTAACTACCAGGACATTTAATGAAGTATTTATTCTTGTCCTTTTTCTTTGTGTGTGGTAATGGATATATACAGGTGGATTAGGGTACACATTAGAATGGTGCTATTATACTTTTTTTTTTTCAAACGGCCTTGACAATGGAACTGAAAACACTTCTGAAATCTTGAATTTCATGATTTTTTTCTTGTTAATCCATGGATATTTGCCTACGTTAAGTGATTTCATATGATAAAGGATCCAAGATAAAATGATATTTATTGAAATGTAAGCATATGATATGTGCCATTATAATTAGAAGATTTTCTGATTTTCGGTGAAGCATAATTTTAAAACTTATTTTTCTTTTGCTCTTTTGGGGATGTCATGTCACAAGTCATCATCAGATTGTCAGAGGGATTTTCTTTTAGGTTTTGACTTACAAATAAATATCTCCTGTTTCTTACTTCCCAGAGCCTATGAAACAAATTGGGTTTGTGGGTTGAGAATTAGAAGATTAGAAGGACATTGAGATTTTCTCTTTGGATTTCTGATGATCTAACATGTTTAGTAAATGAAAACTTAAAAGAAGTTTTGAAGTATCAGAATTCTCCTAGAACAGTGAAACTTGTCATATTACATAGATCATATAAATTCACGAGCCAAAGAGAAGGATTATTTAGCATATCTGCCTGAAATTGTTAGCAGGAGTTTCTCTTTCACAATAAGTAGTATTTAGAAAGTTATGAGGATGTGAGATTCTCATGTATCTGTGACACTTACCTGCATCTTCCTACTTTTATATCAAGAACTAGCAACCCTGAATTTCCTTCAGCAGATTTTAAAAATGATTAGTTATGAAATATAGCAGATAGTAAAGTAAGTAGTAAACCTACTTTAATTGAGAAACATTATGACAAAATCAAAGTACTCTCCAAGTTTGGTGAGCTATCCTATTATACACGCGCAGTAGTTAGTTTGGACTAATTATATAGTTGGTAGTTTGTTTTGAGGTTTGTTGCCGTGGTGAGGAATACTTTTTAGTATAAGTATGTCCCAGGCAGTATTTGGGACATACTTGTACTAAAAATTATTCATTGTTTAGCTGAAATTCAAATTTGACAGGGTCTCCTGTATTGAATGTGGGAACCCTATCTCGTTTATAAATAAGAAGGTGAATCATTATTCCCTAGAAAATTGGGTCTGTCAAAGCCAAAATGGAGGCTTCACATTCCTGTAAAAGCAGATTCTACTCTTGGAGCTTATGCCTAGAAACTCCAATGAAAAGAAAGTTTCCATTTGAGAAACTTAAAATGGTATAAAAAATAGGATCGTAGAGCAGAAATCATGAGCAAGGATAGGAAAGCCTCCTATAATTACTGAGATGAAACAATAAAGGCAGCATATTAAATAACAGTTGTCAGTAACATTTTAGATAGAGAATAATGAGAATTGTACAATTAATGTTCAATTGTTATCCTTTACCAACTAGAACATTTTCAGGATTGTCTTCCTTTCACAAGTTTGAGATTCTTAATTAACTATTTTGTTGTAGTTAAGATGCCTCATGAGAGGTCTCTTACAGTATTCAATGTGCCACAGCTGAGTAAAAGAGAGGAGAGGTAAGATTCATTGTGTACCTAGTAGGTGCCTCATACAGTATAAAAATATTTATAGATAGGTTTTTATTGAAGAACTACTTTTTAATGTATTAAGGTAATACCCATTGTACATGTGTTAAGCTATTTATCCAAAAAAAAAAAAAAAAAAAAAAAATCCTGTTCCCAGCCCAGAGTTACTCCAATTTTAACCTCACCGAACAGAGCAGAACGTTCCATCCTGGTTCCGAATGTTACTTTTAAACATCTGGGCAACCTCCCACAGGGAAATAGAGGAATAAAGGTTCATTTTCTTTTATCTCACCTATGGCTGTATTTTAAAATCCTCTTTGCTCTCTCAGACTTTGCATTACCTTTCTTCTCACTTTTCACTTCCCAGTATCTCCCTGCACCCACTATTTTTTTTTATAAATATCCCCATGGAGAGGACTAGACATCAGTGCATAATTTGAGTCTCAAGATGAGAAAAAAAATAGAAGTAAATTACTTATACTTTAACAGAATTTTGTGCTAGGCTACATTGCACTTGATTAGTAAATAATGCAGAGATGTTTGGGGTGACTTCTTTAGGTTAACCTTTTTGTACCCAGTCTAAAACACCACCTCAGTTCTCTATCAGTCATGTTACGTGTCAAACCAGAAAACCAATTCTGAGTCCAAATTGATCAGTTGAATGTGGGAGCCATTAACTCAAGTTTTGGAAATGGATTAACTCTTAACAGCCCAATAAAGAACTGTTCAATAAACCCTATTTTCTTTCAGTTAAATGGTACCCCCCACACAAACAGTGATCTAGTTTGTTTCTCAATGTCTATTGTTCTACAGGACAAATTCTAATTTACTTCTCATTTTTTCCTGCCTTTTAACAGTATATCACTATTTCAATCTGATTATTTTGGATCTCAGAAGATATTTTTTGCCTTCTCTTCCCAATCTATTTTCTGCTTTCACCCAGTCATAAATGTTACTGTATTATGCATTACTTCTTCTAATTGTTCTAGATTGTTTTAGTGACTTTTTCTGGTATTTAAACTATGTTCTTTGGGAAAAGTTTCTAACTCTTCTTTACCTTAAAGATCACTATAGTCTCCATGTCAGCTCCAATGTCCCCCTACTTATGTCAATCCTATTTGGCTGCGTGGTCTGTTTGTTATGGCAAAATACCAGTGTGAATCCATAATATAAATTTTAATAATTGTTTCCTCAAAAAATTTTTTTCCTAACTTGTCCTCAAATTCTTAGAAAAAGGACTAGTAAGTTAAATTTGCTAGTAGTTTGAGAAATTCTATTTCTTTTAATTTCCTAGAAGATGAGATTGCTCAAAGCTATATTTTCTTGACAAATGGCAATTGAATAATAAACAGGTGCCTCCCACAGGGAATGCCTATTCTGTCAGAGCGAGGAATCTTCGTCTTCTCATTCCATCCAGGGAGTCTGCAATACCGCCAGGCTATTTAACCGAACATCTTTTTGCTGACATTTCAAATTGGTGTGTGAATTTCATTTGGAGATCTATGGTAATTCTACTTCTATTTTTCCCCCTCTGATTCACTCTTTGATAGTGTTGGTTTTCTAGAAGATGATGGAGGTAATGACTTTACATCTAGAAGCCCCCTGTTTCTTCCAGCAGGTTAAGGTGGTATTTTTTTTTAAGATTTTGTTTATTTATTTGAAAGAGAGAGAGAGAGAAAGAGCAAGCATGTGCATGAGCAGGGTGGAGGGGCAGAGGGAGAGGGAGAAGCAGACTTCCCACTAAGCAGGGAGCCAGATGCAGGGCTCAAAACCTAGGACCCGGGGATCATGACCCGAGCCAAAGGCAGACGCTTAACTGACTGAGTCACCAAGACACCCTGAGGTGGTATTTCTTTACTCAAGTTTTTTTCTTGGAGACCCGGAAAGGGGAGCTTGAATTTTGAAGAAATTTCAAAATATTCAGGAGTAAGCAGATTCAGAAATTAATCCACAGGGACTTTTTTTTCTGGCATTTGTCTACATTTTATGTATTTTTATTTTTGCACAGTGGGTAATACAATATTTATGATAAGTTAGTTAACTCTTGCTTAACTGAAGCTTTCAAATATTGTGTAATTTAGGTGTATAACAACTTTTATGCAAATTGAGGGAGCAAGCAGTGGATGTCACTCTGTGTACACAATAGTTAGAAATCCTTTAATGGGTTGTGAATCATGCTTAACTGGGGTTGGGGAAAAATAGGGATGGCTTAGAAATGATCTCTAACACTTATTTCTTGCTTTAGCAACAACTGATTTAACCAATGTTGGACCTCTATCAGCAAATTTTATCATTGTCCTTCTTTAATCAAGTGATTGCAGTAAATAGTGCATAAAAGGGCTGCATAACAACAGCAGTGATAATTAACACTTTCAAACTAACTATATTCTAGAGCCTTTATCTCATTTAGTCCTTATAACACCCTTTTCAGTAAGTGTTGTTATACCTACTTTATAAGAGTCGGCTCCAGAATCCATGCTTTTAAACACTACCCTAGACTAGCCTTCTGTAAGACATTTAACAAAATATTTGTTGGTATTATTTTGTGAGCAGAATAGAAAACTGTGGACTGAATGATAATGTAATTTAGTGGATTTGTAATTGGTTGAATGCCTACACCCAAGTGTACTTGGTCAATATTCACTTAAAGTGAGGCTCTAGGACTCTGCAATGACTTGGTGAGAACATTGATGACTTGGCTGTTGTATTTGTAGATGACATGAAGCTGAGATAATAAATACATAGGGAAAAAAAAATACATAGGGAAATACAACTAATATAAATCTCAATACCTAGGCCACATCCCATACAAATAAATCAGAATCTCTAGGGGTGCTACACTGGAAACAATATTTTTAAAACTCCCAAGGTGATGCCAATGTGCAGCTCCAGTTAGAACCACTGTTTCAGAAATATGGACCAACTCTAACAAGGTCAGTTTCAACTATAGTAAATGAAAGAGGGAGAGAGAAAAGTTGTAGACATTAAACCATAAACTCATATATGAATCAAAAGCATAACATGATTACCCCTACAATCTTAATATATCTTAGATGGGATTAGAAGAAATTGAATATCTGTAACAACGAAGTTTCCTCAGGTGGTCAGAGCGTGCCTGAAGTTTGGGAGAGATGCAAGAGCTTTAGGTGCTTTCATTTGAGGGTAACTACCATGGCCAAGGTATGCGCCATACTTTGCCAGGGAGAAGAGATCATTAGAGGATTTATTATAATATTTGAGTTATAGTGTTTCCTTTCTTCCCCCCTCCTTTTTATTTGAATTTCTTTTTTTTTGTTTTTTTTTCTTTTTTTTATTGAAGTATAATTAACATACAGTGTTATATTAGTTTCAGGTGTACAATGTAATGATTCAGTAATTCTATACATGACTCAGTGCTCATCACTTATTGTCATTTAATCCCCTCTGTTTCACCCACCCCTCCTCCCCCTCCCTTAAATTATAGTTTTTCAGTAAAGTTTTCAGGTAAAATTAAAATCAGTGGATGGGCTTTTCAGGAAGAAAGATTTTTATGTGATATAAAGAACTTCCCAATAGAGTTGTCTGAATATGAAGAGATTCTTTTTTTGGACATAGTGCATATCCATGATTGAAGCAAAAGGCAGAATGTGACTTAGATGTGTGATAGAGGAGAATAAGGATTGGATGGATGGTTAAAGTAGATGATTTTCCACGGGCACCTTGGTGGCACAGTCAGTTCAGCGGCTGACTTGGTTTTGGCTCAGGTCATAATCTCAGGGTCCTGGGATGGAGCCTGTGTTGGGCTCCCTGCTCAGCACAGAGTCTGCTTCAGGTTTCTCTCTCTCCCTTTACCCCTTCCCACACTTGTGTGTGCACTCTTTTTCTTTCTAAAATAAATAACTCTTTTTTTTTTTTTTTTAAGATTTTATTTATTTGACAGAGAGAGATCACAAGTAGGCAGAGAGGCAAGCATAGAGAGAGGGGGAAGCAGGCTCCCCGCTGAGCGGAGAGCCCGATGTGGGGCTCGATCCCAGGACCCTGAGATCATGACCTGAGCTGAAGGCAGAGGCTTTAACCCACTGAGCCACCCAGGTGCCCCCTAAAATAAATAACTCAAAAAAAAAAAAGTATATCTTTCAACTTCAGAATCTATAATTGCAGGAGCTTGTTAAGTTAATAAGGTAATATATCAGTGAGAATTTGTTCATTACATTAGTTCTGCATTTAGGAGAAACAGCAGAGCATAGTGATTATGGGGGAGTTTCAAGCATTCAGAGATTCAAAGCCTGGCTCCACCACAGCTTGGCTGTATGACTGGGCAAATTACTTCACTTTCCAAGTCTCAGTTTCCTCAGCTATAAAAGAAGAAGAAGAATAGCTTCCATGCATGCATTTGCTGTAAAGATTAAGTGAGAATAATGTATATAAAGTTCTTGGCGTGGCAAACTGAGGGAAAATGGGAAGAATATGATATAATCAAAAGGTATAGTAAAAGTTGTAAGATTGCCAGTGATGGCTTTATGGTTTGGTATGAGGTTAAGTACTCAATAAATGTAACCCATTATTACTTACAAATTATTCTCTCTTCTGTTATAGCTCTCTTCTAGTAAAAATTAGAGTCCAAGAGATAAAACCTAAAGCAGGTAAATTTTGATGGGAAATACAGGGCTGGAGCGTGGGAGACTCAACTAGCATGGCCCAGGGTGGGAGGCTTTGGGTAAATGGAGGTCATGTAGACTGCTGGGCATAGATACAGAAGGGAGGTTTTGAAAGGAAATTGAGGAACCTAATTGCTTATCCTCATCACCCATTTCCATCCATTATTTCATTTGATCCTTACCATAACTCTGGGAAGTAGATAAAGTAGTTAAGTATTTGCTTATTACAGTAATATTAAATCAGCATCTGGGGAGTCATTTGCCAAATAGCAGAACTGGAAATCAAGCCTAGACTTTTCGAACTCCTGTTTAGCACCTTCCACACAATCCATCAGCTTCTTCTGCCTTGGTTTGTGGGCAGCCCAGCTCAAATGTTTACTTTTGGAGGAGAACTTACCAATTGACCATAAGCAATGTAATGAAGTTTGGAAATTAAGGAAAAATGTGGAAGGGGAGTATGATCAGTGAATCAAATTTAGTCTAGGAATAAAATGTTAAAGCTTTCCTGTTGACTGGAAGACAGCTTGTAAAGAAAGTTGAAATGATAATTAAAAGCTCAGGTAGTAACCTTACTAGTCAATGATGTTAACATTATTATCACATTTTATGGGATCTGAATACTTAAAGGGCTTTCTGTGTAATATAACTAACTATCCTTAACACACCTCATACTAAAGGGCAAGCTTCTTTAGTATGGTATAACAAATCCAGCGGTTAATAAGAATCACCATATATTAAAAGTTTAATGGCTCAGTGAGTTGGGAAAGGAGGAGGGGCAGAAGACAAAAGTTTGTGGTTGGATTCTGTTAATCAAAAGAGCTTAACAACATCTGCAAAACAGTGGACAGAGGATAGCCTGTGATTTATTTTTTTCAGACAAACCTATAAGTCCCCAGAATAAGTATCAAATAAGATAATTTTATAAATGATTCTGCATATTCGAATTTCAATAAATATAGATTATAAATATAGTTGGGTCACCTAAAATAATTTTTCATTGGATCAGAATCTTTAATTTTTAGCTTTAATTGTCCTTGTGCTTCTTATGGACCAATGTATTATATCTATTTTCCTTATCCCATTTGAATATGTTTATAAAATGTAAAAGATTAGTAAGGTATATTTAAGGAACAAGCTTTTTACCCAAAGTTAACCATTTTTATATTCAATTCATATTCTATTATTATACTTATCACTATATATATATATATGTATGTATGTATATATATATATGTTTTAAATATCTCTCTCTCCAAGACTGCTTGAGGATAGGAAGTATGTCCTAATTCTTTTAAATATGTGAACCTCAGTACAACACTAGATACATACATAGTACATGATATATTTAAAACATTGACTAAGAGTGACGACCCTTAAGTACAGGATCTGTGACTACTTGTCCAGAACTCAATAAATTATTTGATATTTCCACTCATAAAAACATTTATTGTTTACTTAAAAATACAGTGAAACTTTCTTATCAGATGGGCAAGATCAAATATTATGATAATACAATGAGTTAGCAAACGTATGATCATGGGAGTACTCTTGTTCATTGTTGGATGGAGTGTAAATTCATTCATGTATTTGTCAAGGCAATGTGGCAATAACTACCAAAACTTAGAATATGCATATCTTTTGGCCCAACAATTCTACTACCCCAGATTTAGTCAGTGTGTATGCCTGCATACGTATACAAAGGCACATAGAGCAATAAATTTTCTTGCATGTGTCTATGTACAAATACATACAGGATTTTATTTTAACATTATTTGTTGCAGGAAGATATAGAAAAAATACCCAGCAATGGGTGATGGTACTAATCATGGTTCATCCATGCAATGTGATACTGTTGTAGCCTCTTTGGGCTGCTATGACAAAATACTGCAGATCGGATAGCTTATAAACAACAGAAATGTCTTTCTCATAGTTTTGGAAGCTGAAAGTCCAAGATTAGGGTGCCAGCATGGTCAGGTGAGGGCTCTTTTCCAGGTTGAAGACTTTTTGTTTTATCTTCACATGGCAGAGGGGGCACAGGATCTCTGTGGGGTCTCTTTTATAAGAACATAAATCCCATTCATGAAGACTAACTTGTGAACTAAGCACCCTTGTGAACTAAGCACCTCCCAAAGGACCCACCACCTGATGCCATCACATTAGGCATTAGAATTTCAATATATGAATTTCAATATCAGTAACAACTGATATGGGATAATGTGTAAGATATAAGTAAAACAAGAAATATGCTGAACAAAATATATGTTGTTTCCATAAAAGATATGTGTGTGTGTGTGTATTAGGTATATACATACAAATATATGCAGAAAGAGAAAAAGAAGGGGGAGGGAAGGAGAAGAAAGAGAAAAAGAAGGGATGAATCCATTTCATAGGGAGTCTAGGGACGGAGTTCAAAGTAGAATTACTTTTGACTGTATTCTTTTTTGTACTGTTTGAAGTAGACTTTTATTTAAGTATTATACCCTTTTGTACTTTTGAATTTTTTAACATACTTTTATTTTGGAGAAGTTTACTTTTTTTTTTTTAATTTTATTTATTTATTTGACAGAGAGAGATCACAAGTAGGCAGAGAGAGAGGGGGGAAGCAGGCTACCCGCTGAGCAGAGAGCCTGATGTGGGGCTCGATCCCAGGACCCTGAGATCATGACCTGAGCCGAAGGCAGAGGCTTTAACCCACTGAGCCACCCAGGCACCCCAGAGAAGTTTACTTTTGAGAATAACAGTTATATTCATATAAAAAAAATGAAAGATGGAAGAGGCAGAGGGAAAATGGCAGGAATGCGATATAATTAAAAGTTGTCACAGTAAAAGCCTGTAGGGTTGCCAGATGATGACCACGTGGTTTCTAGCCACGGTTAATAGATGAGGAAGGCAGAAGCCATCTTACTGGGTAATTGGATGATGATCCAGCCCATTGGCCTTTGTCTTCCAACGTGTCTGTCCCAAGGTGAAAAGCTGATGTTTGGTCAATTCCTGAACAGGTGCTGTATTGACCCTCAATGACCAGTCCTGGTGTCCAGCCTTAGCCTGCATGATGTGTGTTTTTCCTTCCAGAACTTTTCAGGAAATACACTCAAGTTTTCATGCTTGAACGCAATCCCTCGAGGGTCTCTTCCATAAAATCCATTCACATGTCTTAGTCTTCAGTGTCCCCAGGTAAGACATCAGGGATGTAAGAGACTTCAGCTTTGTGAAATGAAAACTTCCAAAGTACCTCAATGCAAGTCACACTACCATATTAAAAGGAAAAGAAGAAAGACCAAAATTACATTAAAATAGGAAGGCATACCTAATCCACAAACATGACAGCATTCAGTACTGCACTGAGCTCACCCTTTTGTGCAGAGGGTTTGTTTTTTAATCTCATACATTTAGTTTTCTGAGAAATACATAACATTGGGTGATCTTACCTTTGGGACTATAATACAAAGTCATGATTTAACAATGGACGTCTTATCTGGAATTCCTTTGCTTCTAGGGGTTTAATGCTGAGTATGAATGTTAATTTAACACATTCTTTTTGTTTAATAAGCTCAAAATCCCAGCTGAGCTGAAGTGGGAGTGATTTTATGTTAAATGTTAGCTTGCAGAAATGTGGCATGAAGGACTTGGTTAATATTATGATCAGCTAACTATTGATTAACTAGACATTTTCCTTCTTTCTTCTGATCGGTCTAAATTGGCTACACTGCTACTTTTTTAAAATATGCTCTTGTTTGCATTTGAAGATGGTACTATTGGATTTTCACAGAGTTATTTATATATATACACTGTTCTCTATTATGATCAGCTGCATAATTGCTGACATTTATGCATTGCCTACCCCAGATTAAAGGTGGTTTGGGTTTGTGAATCCAGACAGAGCCAACTAGACATGAAAGTCACAATATTAGTCTCATTAGCATTGTGCTCTAATTGGCTAAGCTAACTAGATAAAATCACTGTTGACCTAATGCTAATATTCTATGAATTTCGATCTTTCTCTGCCTCATAAAAATGGCAGCAGGAATAGATCAGGGAAAGATGTCTTACAAACGTTCCATGTTACACAGTTTTAATTTCAAAGAAGTGTCCAAGAATTAGCACAGGAATTGTGATACTCAAATTGCAGGGGCTGAACCTTTGTACAAAAAGGAGATGCGAAGCTGAAAAAGTAAGGTTTTTTTTTTTTCTTTTGATAGGCATTATTTCTTTGTGTGAAGATTAGTGCCAAATGGTGGTCTGTTTGTGGCATGTCTGGAGGGTCGGATGGCTGGGAAGAACTGTCAGGAAAGAGCATTTTGGCAAAGCAGACAAGCCAGTTGCAGAGGGGCCCTGGATGCAAGTCTCCGGGAGCCTTCCCAGTCCCAGCTGCATGTTACAATCAGTTGGGGAACTTTGAAATAGCGCTGATGCCCAGGCTCCACCCTGATCGATTAAATCCGAACTGCTGGCATGTACTTTTAAAAGCTCTTCAGTTTGTTCTAAAACCACCTTAGAGAATCACTGGTTCAAGGGTTCAAGGGGGTTGTGCTCTACTGTGCCGGTAAGGGAGAGTCTTTGAAAAGAAGCACCACAAATTAAGTTGATTGTGAAGGAGCTCTTCAGAGTGAGATTATAGAACACACTGGCAAAGAGTTTGGGATTTGGCAGCAGGCAGCCAGAAGTTCAAACCCTGACCCTGACTTTTATTAGCTGTGTGGGAAAGTTCTCTGACCTCTCTAAACTCATTTTTTCATCTGTAAAATGTGCCTCATTGAATAGGAGTGATGACGAAACAAAGTTGCATATGCTACAGAACCTAGTATGATACTTAGAAACACAACAATTGTGAAAAATTAAAGCGGAAGTGCACTTTTCTACATTTACAGCCTCGGCTTCCTCTTTTGTGCAAAATGGGAACAATATTAGCCAGATCTGAACATTACAGATTGAAAGCCAATGTATGCATATTTCACTTGGAAAAAATAAATGCATTTCAGTCCACTCAGTGTTTATTTCCTAAAAACCTAATCCATTTTAACAAATGATTTCCATGATAAACTCTGAGTTACATTTTTACAGTAAAAAGAAAAAAAATCCTAGTAGACCAAGTTTATAACTTTTGGTGCCTTAGGACATGCTAGTCATTGTGAAAAGCCAGTGGGTGGCAGGGATTCGTTCAAACTTAATTACACTTTTGATTTTATGCTTCTTCTCCTTTATCTTGTCACCATTCTGTCTCTTCCTTTTTGTGGCATAAGAATTTTTCTATTTCTTCACACTAAACCTTCTGTCTATAAAGTCCATTCCTAATCATTCATTTATTGAGGTGTTTATTCAATGGTATTTATTAAGGATAAATTTTGTCCTGAATTCTTCTTTTATCAGTACAAAAGCTGTACCCCGTTTGCAAATGAACTGTATTGCAGTAATTGATTTTTAAGTTAATTAATGGTTTTAAAACACTGTCTTATAGATTTAATATTTTAAAGTAGGTCTGTGCTTCCAAGCCAACTAAGCATTAAGGGGTTAGGGGTTGGGTGTGGGGAATGTCAGAACAGTAATGCACAATTTCCATAGGAAGAAGCAAAATTCAAACTGGTAACACAAAGCGGTGAAGGGACAGGAGATAAAACCTAAAAAGTCAAGATTGTATATTGAAATTGAAAAATTTCTATTAAGGGGAAGTCAGCGTTAATTTCTTTTCTAGCATTAAGTTACACGGAAGAAAGTCTTCTTAGGGACTAGGAGAGTAACCGAAGAGGCCATTTAAAGTTCTTTATAGGTGATGGTTATATCATTTATCATGAAAATGGGACCCTTTTAAGAGTTATTTTTGATTAAGCCAGGACCAAGGCATAAACTCGGTTGCTTTTTACTGTGATGTATGGTCACTCTAATTAGGAGTGTGGACAATCTAGGAATTTTCCCAACGTTAGGTATTAAATAGATCAAACAGGAATCCAGATATAGTTAGATTTACAATTTAGAATTAACAATTCAAGCAATTCCAGCCTTGGAACACTATGGTATTCAGTCTTTTGCGTTCTTGATTGCTAATAGTTCCATAGCCCTTGAAAATTTTAGGAACTTGGAGAAGGCAAGTATTTCATGTAAACATGATGCAACTTGAAAAATAAGAATGATATTAGGTAAGAAGCCATACTAGTTAATAAGATATCTCTAATTTAAAAATGCAAGCGTTACCCACTTGATTTTTATTCATATTTTACCCCTCTATACTTGAAAATGCTGAGAGGTTTACAATGGTTTGCATATTCTGTTTTCGAAGACCATTTTGTGCCCTTAACATTCTGTTCTCATGGAATCTTCGACAAGATTGGGTCCACCTCCAGCTGTCTCAAACTGAGTTTAATCACCAGGAAAGTTCTGCTGATTCTCAATGATGTTTGCTTGATTAATTCAGCTCTACTGTGGTGCCTTCTTACCTATGTCTTTCAATGTGTCCTAGAAAATTAAATGTTTCCTTCTGGGATTTTCAGGAAACCTGAACAAAAAAGAAATTTAATTTCCCATTTTTCTGAGTATAAAAAATATTTTCATTAGTTTTCTTTAATCCAGTTTTTACTCCAGTGGTAAATATTTAATATGAACTAAATTTTGTTTGAAGTCGTGTTTTAGCTCCACTATGTTATTAAAATTTAACCTTTTCTCTGCCTGATACTCTAGCTTAAAGTATAAATATTTGAATCTTTTTAGAACATGTTACTTTGGGGTTTAGATTTAAGAAAAATTTAAAAACTATTTGTGCTGCCCTTATTTTAATAATTTTTAGTAGGTTTCTGGGGTGCCTGGGTGGCTCAGTGGGTTAAGCTTATGCCTTCGGCTCAGGTCATGATCTCAGGGCCTGGTATCGAGCCCCGCTTGGGGCTCTCTGCTCGTCAGGGAGCCTGCTTTCCCCTCTCTCTCTGCCTGCCTCTCTGCCTACTTGTGATGTCTTTCTCTCTGTCAAATAAACAAATAAAATCTTTAAAAATAATAATAATAATATTAATTTTTAGTAGTTTCCTGATTTAATCTTTTATCAAGAATTCATAAATGGGTTTTAAACCGGTAAATACATAAAACGACAAGACTATTTGAAGTGTATTTTTCACACTGATTTCTATCACTCACACATTAAACTAGCCCCGATTTTTTTTTTCCTGTCTCAGAGTCCTCCCAACTGAGAATTTACAGATGTTGTCTTTAGCAGTTAAAGACCATAGTTTGCTAACCAATATTAAGGATTTCTGATGACATCAGTCCTTTGGAAAGAAAGTGCAACATATTGAGACCAGATAATAGTAGATTTAAACTAGAATTATTTTTAGAAATATTTACACATATAATAATGCTGCTTTCTTGGGGGCCAAAAAGAGTCTTCACTATGAAAAAGAAAAAATTTTAAGACCCAAACTTCACAAATGTGGATCTTTCACACTGCCTGCTCCCTTCCATATGAAAGAAGTCATGGTGTGGTGGAAAGAACACGAGATGATTTGGGTTTTCTGGGTTCTTATCCTGAGGCTGTGCCCCCTGACTTTGAGAACTTGGGTAAGTCATATTAAGTCTCTGGGCTTCAAATTCCTTACCTCCTAAGTGAGAGATTTGGCCATTTTTAGTACTCTTTATGAACCACTTAAGCTGAACAATTCTAGGGATATTTTTCATATGACTTCATTTCATAGTGGCTTTTTTAGCATTTGTGTAGATTTTTGAAGATGGACTGCATTTATAGTTTAAAAAAAGAGAAGAAAATTTACAGTGTGTTTGGAGTTTCTCCAGAATAAGCTGCTGTAGGAACTTCAAGAATTAAATGAGAGATTATTATTGAGATGGCTATGCTGCAGGAGTTTAGTGCATTTTATTCAGGCAAAATTCTCACTGATTTTTGTCAGAGTCAAACCTGACGAAAGGGTAGTTGCTCTCTGAGAACCGGGATGGATAAACTGCTTGTGTTTTAAGATTTAGGGCATTCATTGTGATCAGAGGAGGCTCTTCAGAAATATCTTGAAGTGCCTATTTGGTTTGTTATCTTCAATATGCATGCATTTTACTACTAAATATCCTTTTTAGAGACTTCACAAAAATGCCCCAGTGATGTGATTAGTCACCCAATGAAAATCTGCTGCCTCCAAGCTAAGTCTAGGCATCTGCTCACAAGTAAGATTTCCTCAGTATTCAAAATAAATCTTTTCAGTCCCTTTATGGTAGCTTTGATGTGCTCCATATGGCTTAAATATGTAGAATTTAGGTGTGACATGTTGTTTTTCCATGGTGGTTATTCAAAACAGTGTTTATTTGGACGTGTTCATTGGTTACATTTTTAATCATGTAATTCCCAATCCATCCTTGTTTATATATAATTCCAAGTTTTTAAAAATAAAGATTGTATCTAAGCAGAAAGGCTATATTATTATAGTCTACTTAAGTAGATTATAAATATTTTTGGGTGGTGAACATTATTGCTTTTTCTCATGGTTAATCCTTCAAAGGCCAGAAGTATTCATTTATAACTGTAGCAATCATTTGCTTTGAAGATATTATTTTCCCAGTTATATAGGAGTTTTCCCAAGTATTTTATTATAAGATAATTCATGCTGCAGGATCCTAATATTGCTTAGCTAACACAGCTCCCCTTGAAAGTTCTGTGGACCAGAGAATAAATCTGTTGTATTTTACATTGTTTTCAGTGGTTTTTTTTGGAAAAATTAAACTGAAGAATATTTTTAAGTAGGATAATTTAAGTTAGAGTCCGTTTTAATATATTTTGAATTTATAAGAATAATAAAGGCGCAAAAATTGAAATGTTATCTGATAAATTGTCTTTCTTTTGCTCTACTCAAACCAAGGCAGCTGGGATCTATTTTTAATGTTAAGTGCTTGTTCATTTATTTGAACTGATCACTTTAGTCCAGGTGTTCCATGAAACACCCACATGAAACTCTACTTGCTCCAAAAGATTAATATTTCAAGATGGAATGCCATGCTGATTTAAATCATAGTAGAGTACTTGGGTTGATGTGATGTGGCCTGGTCTCCATTTTCCATTAAATGGCCCAATGTGTGGTCATTGTCCTTTGGGCTACTTATTCAACCTCTCTGAGGTTTAATTTCCTCATCCTTAAGATAAGGAAAATGATATCTGCTCTACAAAACTTATAGAGATGCTATGCCTGTTACATGAAATGATGTCTATGAAAGATGTCAGCATCATTACTATGAAAGGCAGCATCATTACTAATATTATTTCCTCTTCCTCCTCATTATCATTACAAATCACTTACTAAGGAAACAGAAGTAGCCCATATTTTTCTGACTACTTCTTTTGTTACTAATATTGTACTTTGCCCTCAGGAAGTAATGTAGAAAGTCTAGAATAGGAGTGGTAAAGAGTGGCATAAAAGAAACCTGTACTTCCACCATCACAGTTTATGGAGGTCTTACTTGTGCTAACCACTGTGCTAAGTCCTTTATATATAAAATCACATTGAATGTTTAAAAGATTTCGGGATGCCAAATAATGGTAACTAATTTGTTAGGGCAATGAGTAGACAGATTTTAATGATGGGAAACACACAATACCAAAGGTGACCTTCCACACCCTTCCTTTTTTAAATTGTTATGTATTCACTGTAAGGAAATTTAAAAAGGCTGCTGTGGAGAGAGGGTTCAAAGTTACCATTATCTACAAGAATGCAAAAGCGGGAACTATAGCTTAATTCTAGGGAAATAAGCAACTGCTGTGACTGTAAGATTTCATTCTTACACATCTTTCCCTCTAAGGTTGTTAGGTAGTGTACTTTTTATCTGGATTATCCTACTTTGATTTTTTAAACATTTGTACATATATAAGGACTCATGCATTTGGAAGAATCTGGGATTCTTTGTTTGAAACATCTCATCAAATTGGAGCATAGTCATTGCTGTCAAATATTTATTTTTCTAGCCTTTCTCAAATAATGTGCATGGTAATTTTTTGTTAAAGTTCTGTGCTTCCAGTTGTTGGTTTTGCACCATTTCTTGTCAATTTCACACCCTAGAGCATTGTGAAACTGACAGAGCTAGAGAATTGGAGAACATTATGACTACATACCAAAAATACATTGTGTAAAAATCCAACACCTTAATTTATAGCATCCAGAGAAAATGTCTAAAATGACCTTATGTACGTATATCTCAAAACAAAAGGGAAAACATATATACTTTTATAGTATACATATATAAACACACACATTTACACACATGGAAACATTTATATATATACGATGGGTAATTTCAGGGTAATCGAACCTTGTTTTTGTTATTGATTCTACAAAGTATGTCCAAAAAAGCAGCATTTCATTTACAACTAACCTTTTCACTTAAAATTGACTAGACTCCCCTAGACTAATTTCACTTGACATTTCTAAATACTTAGGTGTTTAGGAATGTGATTATTTGATTGAATGGTGTATACTTTATCTTTAATCAGGAAGCCTTTTTTCTTATTATACTGAAGTTTTGAAAAATATTTCTGTGTAGTTCTTGATCTAATGGGTGAAATTGAATATTCATTCTATGAATTTAACTAATGCTGCATAGTTTCCCATAGATAAACAGTAGTAATATTAATTTATGGCAATGCTCATTTGTTTATATGCATTGTAAAATTCCATAAAATCATAGATGAGTATATCCTTACCAATAGTGGCATAGATTTAGAATTCATTTAAAAATACATATTGGTCATTGAATAAGCTCATTTTACAGCAAAATTATTAATGCTTTAAATTACAAAAATCTGATATTAAGGATCTTCTATAAACAGTATTTATACATGCAGGCACTGTTCTGTGCATCAAGGGCAATAGATACATTCCCTTCCTCCCTAACTTCCCAGCTACGGTCTAAAGAGAAGTTATTTATTAGAATTTGGTTTAAAGGGTCAAAGTAATTATTAACCTTTTAAAAAGAGCCTCCATTTCAATATTTCTATTCAGAAAAGCAGTACCTTAGCCTCATTTGCTGGTCTTGAACTGAAATAATATTTGAATAGTGTTCACTAAATGTAATTTCTTATATTATAAACACTATGCTGAATCAATTTATATGAATGGCTCTGTATTATACGAACTCTTACAAATCAATTCCTAACATGTTTGTTAACTGTTTTCAAGGTTTATTTCTTAATGGGACAGATTTTAGAGTGATTCTACCATGGGAGTTATGTCTCTGGAAGAATCTACATATATAAATATTTTTTGAGTACCAATTCAGTTGAACCTTCAGACGATTTTTTTGTAATTCTGTAGATTTTGCTGTTAATAACCATGTTATCATATATCCTTTACTTGGTTTTCTGATGACTTTAAATTGCTTTTTAAGTTTTCACTGAGACAAGATTATACTGTTATAGGATATACTATTTTTTATATGATACAGAAGCAGTAACGTTTGTGATTCTTGATTTAACTATTTTATTGTTTTGGCCCCAGTTGATAATCAAATGGAAAAACTTAGCCTAATTAATACGTTAAGGATATGTATTGTTTTTTATTGTAAAATATAAAATGTAAAATATAAAGTATTTTCAAAATGTATGTAAAGCATAGATATAATTTTGAAAAGATCAAACTCCCATATACCTAATTCAAAAATAAGACCCTACCTTAGATACCCCTTACTTCTTTCTTACTGCCTAGAAGTAATTCTTCTCTAGAATTGTGTGTTAATTAGTCTTTTGCTTTTTTTTTTGTACTTTACCACTAAATATGAATATGTCTTTAAAATATGTTTAGTTTGGGGGCTGGCTCAGTCAGTAGAGCATGTGACTCTTGATCTCAGGGTTGTGAGTTCAAGCCTCATTTTGGACATGGAGTCAACTTAAAATAAAGATAAATAAATAAAATATGTTTAGTTTTTACCTCGTAATCTTACACTAACATAATTTTTGAGATTCATGTTTTATATGTAGCTGTAGTTTATCCATCTTCAGTGTTGTTTTAGATTCTTTTGTATCCCATACTTCAATTTATTTACCCATTCCGCTGATGATACACATTTTGGTTATCACCTTTTTTTTTTTTTTTAATTAACATATAATGTATTATTTGCTTCAGGGGTACAGGTCTGTGAATCATCAGTCTTACACAATTCATAGCACTGACCATAGCACATACCCTCCCCAATGTCCGTAAGCCGGCCACCTTTCTTTCTTAATTTGATTTAGACGCAATATTGTTTTGAACATTCACATATGTAGATTTCTCTAGGTTATATAGTTACCTTCTGTAGGGCATATCCTTTTCAGGAAGTGGAATTTTGGTCATAAAAAATGTACATTTCAACTTGAAATGGCAATTTTATCTGTTTTGCTCATGCTGTAGTCCCAGAATAGTACCAGATGTATTGTAAGTAGTTAATTAATATACACTGAATGAATGAACAAATGCCAAACGATTTTTCCAAGTTGAAGTATCATGTCATACGCCGACCAACAGCAGATAAGCTTTCCATTGTGTTACCTCCTTGGCAACACTTGACATTATCTGACTTTTTAAAATTATTGGCAATCTGGTGGTGTGAAATGCTATCTCACTGGGTATTTAATTTGCATATCCCTGCTAACTAATGAGGTGAAGTGTCTTTTCATGTTTATTGGCCATTTGTGTTTCCTCTTCTGTGAAATTTCTATTCCTATTCAATTACCACCTTTGAGTCATTAATTTTTTAAAATTTATTTATAAGCAGTTGTTTATATAGTACAAATACTATGCCAATCCTCTTCCGTTTCCTATGTTGCAGATATATTCTCAGTTTATAGCTTCAGTTTTCACTGGTTTTTGGTGTTTCTGTTGCTTTAATGCTTTGTACTTTTTGTATTCTGTTGACAAAGTCTTTCCCTACCCCATGGTCATATAGATCCTGAAAGTATTCTTCTACGAGTGCTATAGTTTAGCTTTAAACTTTTCGTCTACCTGGAATTGTTTTTATATAGTCAATTTTATGCAGTTTTCTTTCTTCTCTATAGATAACCAAGTGTTCCAGAGTCATTTAGTGACATACTTTGTTTTTAACACTGGCTTTCAGTGCCCATTCTGTTAAAAATTAAGTGTCTGTGTATGTCCAACTTGTTTCCAGATTCTCTGTTTTGTTGCATTGGCTCATTTTTCTGTCCTTACACCAAACCCATATTGTCCTAATAATACTACCGACTTCTAAAATGTCTTTATAACTATTTCTGCCAAACACTCCTTTTTGGCTTTTTATTTCATGATTTATATCTATCTCAGCCATTTACTCTTCTGTACAAATGTTGAGTCTTCTTATCCAAAAGCGTGGTCTACCATGCTCAATTTATCTCTTCTTTAAAAGTCTTTATGTAAGGTTTTATAATTTTCTTCAAAAAATGGTTGGAACATCTTTTGTTAGATATTTTTTATATAATCATATCATCTTTTTTAAAAAAAATATTTTATTTATTTATTTGACACAGAGAGAGAGAGATCACAAGTAGGCAGAGAGGCAGGCAGAGAGAGAAGGGGAAGCAGGCTCCCTGTTGAGCAGAGAGCCCGATGCGGGGCTCGATCCCAGGACCCTGAGATCATGACTTGAGCTGAAGGCAGAGGCTTTAACCCACTGAGCCACCCAGGCGCCCCTATAATCATATCATCTTATAAGTAGTATCTGTTTTATTTCATCTTGTCTATTCTTTATACCTTGTACTTTTAAAAAATTTTTATCTTACTGCACTGGCTACAACCAGTGAAATTTTTTAAAGATTTTATTTATTTGAGAGAGAGCACATGAGAGAGCGAGCTGGGAGTGGGGGGAAGAAGTAGAGGGAGAGGGACAAGCAGCCTTCACGCTGAGCATGGAATCTGATTTGGGGCTCAATCCCAGGACCCTGAGATCATGACCTGAGCTGAAATCCAGAGTCGGCTGCTTAACTGAGCCACCAGGCGCCCCTAGAACCAGTAATTTAAACAAACAAACAAATTGATAATTTAAATAGGAATGGTCAAAGTGTACATTCTTGTTTTTATTCTTTTTTTATTGTAAATTGTGTAATACCCAATATTTTTTTAGTTTTATTGAGGTGTAATCTACAAATAAAATTGCAATATGCCTTAAGTATACAGTATGATGATTTGATACACATATCCATTGTGAAAGGACTCACACAATCAAGTTAATGGACACATCAGTCACCTCACATGTTTATCTTTGTGTGTGTGTGTGTGAGTGAGAACTCTCTTAGGTTCTACTCTCTTAGGCACCTGGGTGGCTCAATCAATTAAGCATCTGCCTTTGGCTCAGGTCATGATCTCAGGATCCTGGGATCCAGTTCTGCATCAGGCTCACTACTCAGGGAGCCTGCTTCTCTTGTTGCTACCCGCCCCCCCAACCTTGTGGTGCACGTGCACAAAAATAAATACATAAAATCTTTAAAAACAAAAAGTTTTACTCTCTTAGGAAAATAATTGTTATACAATATAGTATTACCAACTATAGTCATCGGGTTAACATTAAATCCATACTCATGGATGAAGATTTGTACCCTTATAGCAACCTCTCTTTATTTCCCCCTACACTAGCCCTGGGCAGTCACCATTCTACAATCTGTCTCTAGGTGTTTGGCTTTTATTTATTTATTTTTTAAAAATTCCACATGTAAGTGATACCATGCAATGTTTGTCTGTCTCTGTCCAGCTTTTTTTCCTTAGCATAATGCCCTAACGCCTTTCAGGTTCATCCGTGTGCTTACAAATGGCAGGATTTCCTTCATTTATAAGGCTGACTATATTCCTTATATTTCTAAAATCCATATATTTCTGATAATTTCTAGAGAAATAGAAGCAGATATGGATATAGATATAGGTGCCTCAAACCTCTGTGATTGTCTAAGCCACTGTCTTTTTTCTTAGTATTTCCCCGTGTTTAGGGCATGCCAAAACTTGTCAGTGCTTCAAAGAGGAGAATTGCAGTCAGCACCAAGATGCAGGCCTTTTCAATGTGAGCATTTCTCAGTTGCCCTATGTGTAGGAGTCACTCAGCTAGTTTCTGAATTTTTGTCAGGAAATTGCTCCCTGTATAGTCAGTGCATCACATGGAAGGAAGAAATTCAGGAGCCTCCTGTGTCTCTATTTTGGTCGAGACACCCCATTTTCTGGTAAACATAAAGAGGCAGAAGAAAACAAATGCTTTAGAAATGTTTTGCCTTTATTCCCAGTCTTAAGGGGAATAATTTAAATTTCTTCAGGAGGTATGAGATTTTCTAGATTTCCTATAGATTTCTATCTATCTGTCCTATAGATAGATCCATAAGATTTCCTGTAAAATATTATGAAAACTTTCCTCTTATTAGTGGTATGCTAACACCATTATAAATGATACTATATCTTATTAAATGCTTTTCCTGTATTTATTAAAATGTATCATATGTTTTTACTTTTATTATATATGTGTATAGTTAATTAATTAATTTTCTAATTAAACCAACTGTGTAAATGTGCCTAGCTCATAATATTTAAATTTTAATCCATTTCTGAATTCAGTAAGCTAATAATTTTTATGATTGTTTTAATCTGTCTTCATGAGTGAGACTAAATTTTTTCTTGTGTTATCCTCAGAGGCTTTTGTTATAGGAAATACTAGTGTTATAAAATGAATTGAGGAGTGTACTCTTCCGCAACTTACAGTGGGGTTACACCCTGATAAACCCATGGTAAGTTGAAAATATCACATGTCCAAAATGCATTTAATATGCCTAACCTATCGAACATCACAGCTTACCCTAGCCTACCTTGAATGGGTACAGAACTCTCAAATTAGCTTAGAGTTGGACAAAATCATCTAACACAAACACTATTTTATAAAAAAGTGTTCATTAGCTCATGTAATTGACTGCATACTGAACCAAAAGTGAAAACCAGGTTGGTTATATTGGTACAGAATGGTTGTAGGTGTATCAGTTGTTTATCCTGGTGATCCGGTGGCTCGCTGCCTCTGCCCAGCATCACAAGAGAGTAGCAGACTGCATGTCACTAGCCCAGGAAGAGATGAAAATTTGAACCCCAGTTTCTACTGAGTTCGTAATACTTTCACACCAGCCTAAAGTTCCAAAGTCATAAGTTGAGCAGTTGTAAGTCAGGGGCCATCTGTATCTTCCTTCTTTTCTCTTTGGAAGAGTTTGTGAGATTGATTTTATCTGTCCTTTAAATGATTGGAAAAACTTACTTTTAAAACCAGTCTAAAATGACTCAAGTTTTCTATTTCTTCTTGAGTCAATTTTGGCTGATCTTTATTTTTCTAGGAATGTTCCCGTTTCATTTATGTTTTCCAAATTGTGGTATAAATGTGTAATTATAACCCTTAATCAGTTTGAATCTTTGACACATCTCTAATCATGTTGTTTTTATTATTATCATTAACATTTGTGTATTCCTTCATAATGTATTGAAACTTTTTTATTACATACTTTTTCATCTCTAGTAATTCTTTTTGTCTTAAAGTCTGTTTTTTCGGGTATTAATTACTAGGGGAGTTTTTTTGGTATTTTCTTCCATATCTCCACTAAAAGCCACATAGCTTAAATTTATGTTTTTATTTTTTACCTCTAACCTTTATTTTGAACCTATCTGGAAAGTTTAGTTCATTTATGTTTATAGCAATAGCTGGTATGCTTGGATTTCCTTTCTACCATCTTATAGTGTACTTTCTATTTCCTTTTTGCCTTCTCTCAATTTTTTCAGGATTTTAGATGGCATGAGCTTTGCCTTTTTTTAAAATCCCATTTCAGTTTTTTACATGTTTGGAGGTTTATATTCTACTTTGCTCTTTTAGTGATTACTCCAGATATTTTTTAACATGGTACTTAAAGTCTAAAATTAATCAATATCTTTACCATCATCCTGAAATATATAGTTGCTCTGAAATTTGTATACTATTCTTGACTAGTATCTTCATTTTGGGTGATTTTTTCACAAAAATTAGGTATTATTATTATTATGGTTTTAAATTGTCAATGTATTTTTAGGTTTACCCTCTAGAGGAGTCATCAGGTTTAGACCTGATGACAGGGATGTCATCATCCCTGAGGACAGGGATGATGGCCTTGGATTTACCCTCTGCTAACATTATTTCCTTGAAAACATACTTAGTTAAGATAAATACAGAATGTCAGCTATATTCAATATTGTTTATTGTGGCGTATACTCCTTATTGGGATTAAGAAGACTGTTAGCTGACATACAAACCCAAAGGCCCATGTGATCACAAGCATATGAAAATCTGTCAGAGAAAACATAGCCTCAGCTTCCCTGAGTAGTTCCCCCATTACTTAGTGTGTAATTGTAGAGACTTAGAAAATATACTCAAAGGTGATTACAAGATGTGATTTCCTTCATGTCTGAGGCTTCCTTATGTCTGAGTAGCCTGCATTCACTTGTGGGATCTCATTTCTTACAACTGAGTTGAGCATAATATTAATGGAATTTGGGAAGCAATGCCTGGACTGCTGTAAGGGCTTCCATTGAAGATGCATTTGATGTGATCATGCAGACATGCTATGTTTCCCCTGTTGTATCTTTCTAAGTAAACCTGGTGGCAGTTAGAACCTTTTGTATCCTCTAGGTGTGAAAGTCAGTCTGAACCCAAACCACCGCTGGTTACACAAAGTGAGCATTGCAGCCCACTGCAAATAGCTTAGTTTATCCTTCTGGAAGCTCAGATGTCAGTAAGCTAGGATGTCCTTGTATTTCATCTGCTATTATGACCTCTAGGGAAAATAGAATACAACTTGCCACCTCAAGGAGTGGGTGTGATGTATTTATAATGGATCTATAATGAAAAAGGAGGTGGCAAGCCTGCCCTTTTCATTTGAGTACAGTGAAGGTTAGAAGAGACAGGAAAAGATAGAGGAGTTGAGAGGTTCATAAATATAATTATTGCCCCTTCTCTATCTTAGCTGACTCATGGAATGGTAGCAGTAGTGTTAAATGTGTTCATGGGAAAGCCAAAACAAGGGGCCTTTATCCTTTATCTCCTTTTAAACTTGGGGTCAGATTATGCATGGTGGCAGATAGAGAAAATCCCCTTGATTAGGCAATCCATAGGCCACCTATAATAGCCCCAGAAGGTGGAAGTGGTGGCATGATGTGGGGAAGAGCAAGAGACAGGCAGGAGTTCCTAGAAGCTCGTGATAAGCTCACTTTTGAGGAAGAGCAGATCAGTTAAAAAAAAAAAAAGAAAGGTACTTTTTTTTTTAACACATTGAGTTGCAAAATGTGAGTAAATTTGTAACCTCTCCACATCATTTCCCAGTTCTGCTATTGTGTGACTCTATGATTGATTACCTTTAAAATGAAAACAGTGATTTGTAAAGAAACAATATACAGAAGCATTCATTTAAAAGCCAGGCATTCATGATCCTCAATGTTTATTTTGATGATTTAGTGTGTAATGAAATGTAAAAGTACCTTTAAGTATAACATAAAGTACAGATGTTAGAATTGTTCTATAATGGAAGAAATATATATTTATCTTTTGATCATAAATTGAGGAAAACACTTTTAGGACCTACTGTTCAAAACAAGTGAAGCTAAAAGTCTCATTATTTTAGAGTTAACATGCTGTGGATAAATAAAATTTGATGATAGATAAATGTAGTCTACATTAAATAACAGTACCCTTTGTGTTAGTAAAGATCATCCTTTAGAAATGCTTACATTTCAAATCATATTCTACTTATAATGTTGCTAGAATAATGAAGTCTCATTAAATCAGCCTTTACTAATTAAGACTTTATGAATGTCACTGGCTCAGCATAGCATAAACATTAGGCTACCTATCAAGAAATCTATTTGCCAAGTAATTTAATAAAAGTAAGTCTTCAGATGACAATATTAATCTGTGGGATGAAAAGTTGCTTTCAGGATTTTAATACATTTATGCAAATAATAACAAACGACAAATTAGACACTAAAAATATATCCAGTAAACCTCTTTTTGGAAGCAATATGTTAACTAGAAGTTCTGAATATTTGTGAAAGTTAAGTGTATTATTTAATATAAACAAAGATTTTGTTGTACTGGTTTCACTTGGACATTCCCTTAGTTTGAATTAGTTTTCACCATGGTTTTATAGTAAGTACCTGGGGAAAATTTTAATTTTTTTGTAATTGTTTCTCCCTATGAACATCATATGTTTTTATACATTAAATGATTCAACTTTCACAGTTATCTCCTTTCTTTTTTGGTTATGTGAAAATTAATTGAAAATATAGCTGACTTGAAGTAAATTGGAAAATAAGTTTGCATGAAAATACTTGACCACATAACAGACAACAGAGTAACGAATTGACTTTGTCTTACCATGTGTTTCTGGGTCATAGAGGCCTTTCATAATCATAGAGGCCTAGTTCAGTTCAGTTGGACTAATAGCTATTGAACACTCCCATGATCTGGCACCAAGCTGGGCCCTGGGCCTGCAGAGGTGGGCTCTTGAGTCACTGACTGTGGGGATGGAGGTGGGAGACACGTAGAATTAGTATCAACCTAATGTGGATAACCAGGAGCACAGTCCATACCAGCGTCCACAACCACACTGAAAAACGACTTAGCTACGTTTGATATAGTAAAATAGGTTGCAAAGATTTCCATGTGTGATTAGATTAGTTTTTAAAGCATAATGGGATACAGAAACAAGTAACTAATGCCTAAGGTTTCATGGAAAGTGACAGTCTGGTTAGAATTGGGTCTCACCCTCTAGAATAAATTTGCCTTAGATTATTTTTCCTCTAAGGTTTGTCCTGAGGTTTTAGGTTACATGAATATTGTTTGCTTTTTCTAATTACAAAAAGAACACGTACTCAATCTTGAAAAACACAAAACACAAAGTAGTGAACAAAAAATCACCTGTAATTCTACTGTCCTGATACAGCCATTGTCAACATCTTAAAACATATTATATGTCTTTTCTAGTATTGGAAGGTTGGGGAACTTATCCCCTTTATCTATAGTTCTACTAGAGGACTTACTTTTTCTTATCCTTATCAATTTACAAGAGTCCTTTAAAATTATTATATTTTAATATCACTTTTTTTGCATTAGTTAAAATAAATACCCTATAAAAATGCCTTGGAGTTGAAAAGACTTTTATGTTAAGTCTGCCAGATCTATTTTAGTATATATTATCCTTTGTTTTGTCTTAATTAAACTTTATTAACATGAAGTTTAACACAATTATTAGTTTTTGTCTGTGTGTTTAATGAACTTTTCTCTCTCTCCCTTGTACACTATTTCATGTTGCTTGTGTTGCTAGATCTGCGAAATTCTCTAAATGATGGAGATATTTATTTATTTTTTATTAAAATTTATATTTTCTGTAATTGCTACGTAATAATTGGAAGAAAACACTCTAATGTAGCAAAGGAGAGACTGTAGTATTACTCAAGGCTGTTTGGGTTGTAAATTCTAGGAATTCAACTTAGTTGAAGAAAGAGGTGAATTTATTGTCTGTAATAACAGAGGAGTTAGAGAGGGTGCACAGCTGGTTCTAGAGGTTTAAATAATGTTAGCTTCCATGTCACAGTAATGCTTTTAAATGCTGGCGTTATTCTCAAACAAGGTCTTTCCGAATAGGAAAAAGGGAGTCATCAGCAGATGCAGATTCTTTTTTTCTGTTTAGCATCCCCAGTAAAACAATGATTTCCCTCCCTAAACAGCCATATTCTCAATCCTAGGAAGTTCTCATTAGCCTTTTCTGGATTATATAAACTGATAAGGACTGGGAACGGGTTAATCTGAACAGCCAATCTGGATATGATTGCCCTCTCTCTGGTGATAGACATCAATGACAGACCCAAAGACTTGACCTGAAGTGAGGAACTCCTCTAAGAGACTTGAAAACTCCCCAACAGGGATGATAAAATGTATAGTCCTAAGTAAGGTAGATTTACCATGAACTTTTATGTGCATGGGCCCCTTCCAGAAATCTGGGGCAGCCTTTCAATGTGTTCACAAGATCATATATTTTGTGGATGTTTTAATCACGTTAAGAACACTGTCTTCTTCAACTCCGACTTCCCATCCGCCATATTTTCCTGTATGACCTGTGACAGTGGAGTTGCTGTGGCATGCTTGAAATCTAGGTAAGGAGAAGTTGAGTTGCGGATTCTTTAGTTTCAGTTTAGGGGGATTGCTTAATATAGTTTTTAGTCACTCCCTTGCATAACTAAATTATTATTAGCTATCCTGGTGTAGCAGTGACTTCTAGAAATATATTGTCCACTGGCCAAATCACTCTGTGGATCGATATTACAATATGATGATATCTTAGAGCAACAAACTGTATGTGAAGTAAAAGAGAAAGAAAGTTTTAAATGTTCAAAGCCAGAAGCTGGTTGGTAGAAAAATTTTTCAGTCATCTGAAGTACAAAATTTTAAGTGGAGGATTTAATTCTCAGTGTATGTATTATATATATATACACATGTGTGTAGATATCATTTTAAACATATACAACTTTATAAACTATTAATAGTAAAAACAAATGAGTTTCAATCAACCATGCTGGAGGACGACATTTTTTTTTATCTATAGAAAATATTTTATAATCATCGTTATATGAAGAAGTAATCAATCTATAAAATACGGCCAAAAGATGTAGTTAAAAAGTATTAAAGTGTGTGTCAGCAGTTATTAACACAAATATATTTTTCCTAGATATTGTACTTGTGGTTTTTTTTGTTGTTGCTGTGATTTCATTTTCCAGTCTAAATAAATTTTATTTTCATAGTTAATTTTATATTTGTAATTTTAGATTCCTTTTATTTAAGAGAATCTTCAACTTTGTGTAAGCTTCCTTCTCCACAAAACTTGGATCTGCTCCCAACTGTTGCTACAACACTTCACCGCAGAGGGTGTGATTTGAAATGATAGAAACTTAAAATACACTACAGATAGACAATGTCCCATGCTCTCCCCTTTCCTCACCCTCATAATTATTTTTGTAAGCATAACGAGAGGTAAGAAATGGCTTGGCAAAAGTTGAAGCAGGCAACCTTTTCCTATCACAGTAGATAAAATTCTTTTCAAATCTATGTAAAGTTTTGCCATTTCCCTATCCATTCTGTCTCTGTCTTGCTCCCCGCCCCCCACCATAGATCTATTTATCTATCTTAGCAGAACAAGATAGAAATGATGTCCTTAGGCAAAGGATAATATGTAAGGAAAATCTAAAGAAAATTGGTGGTTATATCATCTGACGTTTAAGCTTTAAAGTTTGAAAAGATTCCTTTAACTCCATTCACTTCACAGAAGCTGAAAATGGAAACTTTCCTGCTTTGAGGAAATAGGTAAAAGGTCACTTGGAAATAGTTTTGTCTTGCTCTATATGAACATTTCTACTTTTAGTTTTTTTTTTTAAATATTGATTTTGAGGGCTTAAAACTTTACAGAGTTTGTTCCTATTATATTGCTGTATAACAAATCACCCCCAAACGTAGCAGCTTAATGTGCAATAGTCACATAATTATGTCTCAGAGCTTCTATGAGTCAGCAATTCAGGAAAAGCTTAGTCAGGCTGTTTGGACTCAGGGGCTCTCATATGGTTGCAGTTAGGCAGCAGTTGGAGGTAGAACAACTGGAGACTGGCTGGTCATCTCTCTGCGTCTGTCAGTGTAGTCTCAGGGGTTCTCTACGTGGTCTCTCCATGATGGCTAGTTTGGGCTTCCCGACTGCATGGCGTCCTCAGGGGAATCTCACTTTTCACAGATAGCTCAGGGGGCCAAATGAAAGTATTTCAGCTTATATCTCTACTGCATCACCTTTTATGACCTAACCTTGGAAAGATATTCATTGTTACTTTTACCACATTTTGTTGGTTAAAAGCAAATCACAAAGTCTCCCAGAATCAAAAGGTAGGAAATAGACTCTATCTTTTGATGAGGGAATGTGAAGTTTTTATAGAAACATGTGGAAGTAATCACATGTAATTGGTACAAAGAAATGAGGTGCTGCTGTAACAAATACCTAAAAATGTGGAAGCAACTTTGAAACTGGGTAATGAATGGATAGATGCTGAAAGAGTTTTGAGGTTCATGCTAGAAAAGGCAGAGGTTGCCATGAAGGTGCTGCCAAAGACAATTCTGGTTAAGCGCTCAGAGAGAAAGGAGAGCTAGACACAAAGCCTTCGCGTTCTTAGGAAATATATACATTATCATGAACAGGTTGTTGGTAGAACTATAGATGATATATTCTGACTTCATCTTCTGATGAAATCTCATATGGAGATGAGGAATGTATTATTGGACAACGGAGAAAGGGTGATACTTGTTATAAATTGGCAAAAAACTTGCTTGAATCATGTTAGTGTTCTAGGGTGTTGTGGAGGAGAACTTGTCAATGATGAAATTGGATATTTAGTTGAGATTTCTAAGAAAAGTTGAGGTACTTAAAGTAAAATACAAGAAGAGGTAGGTAAATTGAAGAAGAAATTGTTCAACAAAAAGGAACCAGAACTTAAAGATTTGGAAAATTCTCAGCCCATCCATATTGCAAAAAATGAGAAAAGGTGTTTGGGAGAAAAGACCAAGGGTGTAGCTCACTGGCCATTTGTTAAAGAGATTAATGTGGGTGTGAAAAATGATTATAATCAGTCATTTCAACAGAGCCCAGGAATGAGCCCAGGAATGAGACAGCTAATGAGCTGTCTCTAATGAGACAGGAATGAGCCCAGGAATGAGCCCAGGAATGAGACAGCTAAGACTAAGACACTGCCAATTTGAACTAAAGGGGGCAGAGGAAGCAGGATGAAAAGAAGGAGGGCAGTTGAACTTAGATCCTAGAACCTAGAGCTGTTTGGCTGTTAACTTACACTATTCTTCCAGACAAGGGGGAAATGACCCCAGAGGCAAGTCAGAGATCATCAGGGCTCTGTCCTCAGTTTCAAAGGGAAAGCATCACCTCAGTTACCACAAGCCAGACAGAGGCTCCTGGAAGAGCTTCCAGAACAAAGAATTCCTACCCTCCACAGCTACAGGGAACCGGGAGTGGAGGAGGTAGTTCTCACCCCAGTGGGTCCTGAAGGTGAGATTGCTGCCCCAGTAAGTCTGAAAGGCAGAGCGTCAAACCAAAGAGGATTGTTCTTAAGCCTTAAGACCTAATGGTATTTACCTTGTTAGGTTTGGGATTGACCTGGACCTGGACCCATCACCCTTTCATTTCCATTCCTCCCTTTGGAATGGGAACATCTATTCTCTGCCTATCCCATCATTGTATTGGAAGCCCATAACTTGTCTGGTTTCACAGGCTCATGACTGGAGAGAAATTTTGCCACGGAGTGAATCATACCTCTAATCATACCCATACCTGATTTAGAAGATATTTAAATGAGACTTTGGACTTTAGATTTTGGAGTTGATGCTGGAACTAGTTAAGTCTTTTGGGGCTGTTGGGATGGAAGGAATGTATTTGCATGCAAGAAGGACATGAATTTGAGGAGGTCAGGGCAGAATGTTGTGGACTGAATGTATTCCTTCAGAATTCGTATGTTGAAGCCCTAACGTCTAATGTGATGGAATTTGGAGATTGAGTCTTTGGGAGGTATTAAGTGTATTATATCATAGTTTTATTTCTGCAAACTGATTTTATTAATCAATATCTTATCTTTGAGGTGACCACATTTGGTACATGTACCTGCAGTTTTATTTTCTATGTGGTATTCCACATGAGCATACAACAATTTATATCTGTATTCTTTTATTGATGAACATTTAGGTTATTCCCGTTTTCCATTTTTTGCTATTATAAGAAATGTGGCAATGTGAATTTTTATATGTCTCCTTTTGCACATAGGCAAGTTTTTTTCAGAAAGACCCATTATTGGGTGTGAAATCAATTGAGTGGATCTTAGCCAGCATATGGGAAAAAATGAAGTATTATAGAATAGACAGTATTAGAGTACATCACATATAGTACTATTTCATGATGCTTTGGTTGGAATTATATCCATAATATATAAATGCATCCACACATCAATAAATTTTTCCCCCTGAGAAATCTGAGCACGTTAAAATGCTGGTGGAAATAAGCCAATAAAGACAGAGAAGAAAGCAGATGCAGGGGGTTGGAGGTGGGGAGAAGGAAACAAACCTCTTCTAGTAAGACAGGAGAAAAGGAAATATAAGTTTAGATGATGGTACATTTGTAGGTGAGGGAGCAGAATGTTTAGGGAGTTGTCTTTTGACGTATTCTATTTTCTCTATGAAGTAAATGATAATATGCTGGGAACTAAGTGCTAGTAGAGTAGATTTCTTGAAGAAAATGGAAGAGGTTTGAAGTTGCTACTGGAAAGAATAAAAGAGGAACTGATTAAAGAAATGTAAAAGGTTACTATGAAGTGTTGAAAGGGATCAAAGACTAGGAATTATAGTACTATCAGTGGGAAAAAGAATGATATTCTCCATCAGCATTTAGCAAGAATGTAGATTGGAGTCAAGAATGTAGATAGTTGGACTAATCTAAGATTTGAGTTTTTCTGGGCAAGAAAACCACAGAGTGTACCAGTGGACGTGCCAATGTTGGTGAAAGAATGGTGGAATTAGGGACTAAAAGGGGGATTAAGGACCAATCCATTGGGAGAAAATGAAAAGAGAAAAGGAGGAGAATAAAGGTCTGTGTCAGGTGCCAGCAACCTACGGCCTGTGGGCCAAACATGACCCACTGCTTTTGTATATAAGCCTCTTGTATATAAACCTTTATTGGAACACAGACTCGCCCATTTGTTCACTCTTCAGTACTATCTGTCCTCTGTTGCTGCTTTTGTGCTGCAGTGACAGAGTTGAATAATTGTGAGAATAGATCTGCAAAACTTAAAATATTTACTATCTGATCCTTTATAGACAAACTTTGCTAAACCTTAGTCTATTCTATTTTCTTTATTTCTCTCACTGAAGTCTTAAGAACAGACATAATGTCAAATGGAAGGGAGGGTGGGAAAATGAGGTAAAAGAGGGGAGAGCAACACAGTTTCCAGAGATTGCCAAGCCCAGAGCAGTCTTGGGGGGAAGTGGATAGGTGAGGGGAAGTTGGGTCTCGGAAGTTTGTCAACTTTTTCCTCAAATAAAGGACCTGAGTGTATCAAATGGGTTGTCCACAAGGATGTTAAAATCACATAGGATGATGACAGGTTGGGGGGTGAACAGAAAGATGGTGAGCCTACATCAGAGTCCCGGAAACAAACAAATGTTTGGTAAGGCTTTGGGGGTCAGAAACAAGGATAAAGGATATATGGCCTGTTCATAGGAATTTTCAAGAAAGAGTGGAAAGTAATGGCCTGAAGTTGGAATTGAGAAGAAGAATGGCAACCCACTCCTTACCCGGAGAGAATGAGCAATGATCATTGTAAGGGTTCCCAGGGAGCGATGTCTTCAAAAGAGATATTCGGGGACAAGAGGTGGAAGAAGCTTTTAGGACAGAGATGGATGACAGTAAGAGTTGCTTCTTTCTTTCTTTTTTTTTTTTCCTTTTCTTTCTTTTTTCTCCCCCCTCCCCCCACTATGCAATGGGAATTTTGGAATGAAAAACAGAACAATAGAATGATTTCAGAGTGAGGATTTAGGTCAGAGAAAAGGAATAGAGTAGTACAGGAATGGAAGTAAAGGGAGGAATAGGTGACAGGAGGCACTTACCTTTGGAAGGCGAGCAAGGGTTCTGTGGCCACAGGGCTTTTAACGAATTGGCACCAGGGAGTGTCTGGTGGGCAGAGAGGAACAGGGTGCTCCTCTGAAACTACGGCATTGGGCTGTGCCAGGAGTGATGGCACCATGTGGAAATCCCAGCCAGGTGAGCAGTCAGCCCACGGTATTAACTCATGCCAAGTATTCTGAATGTTACAAATTGGCTACAGGCTCTGGTGGATAAGAAATTCTAGGCTTCCTCAGAGCACCCTTGGGCCCTGGCATCTGCTCACTCATGAGTCAGTGACTGTATTCCTGAGGAACTCTACCACATGGCCACTTAAGCCAGAAACTTCCTGTATTTCTCCCCATTCCTGCTTCACTTCCCCCCTGGATTTGCTGCCATCCAGTCTAGCAGGCTCTCTCCTCAGTCTAGTCTCACCAAGTCGTTTCCTTTTATACCCTCCAAAATGAAAAACAAAAACAAAAAAAACACAAAAAAACTATTTTTTTCTCATTATACAAGCCATATATGCGCTCTGTAACATTAATTCAGCTGATACAGAAGGCATAATAAAGAATGTAAAATTTGCTATACATCTTCACAGACTTTCTCTACACAGAGATACATTTTCTTAAAATTCCGTGGGACCATATTTTATATGCTCTCTTAAAATATATTATTTTTTAATAATGTATCATGAAACTTTTTCTATCAATAAATTCTTATCTAAATCATTTTTTAATCCTTAGCATTCTGTTGTATGGATTTACCATGATTTATTATCCAACCCCTGTGTTGTTGGATAGAGTTCATATTTATTTGCTACTATATATAACAATAAAATGAACATCCTTATAAGAATGACTTTCATAAAACAAAAATCTGATCATGTCATAATTTTGTGCTTGCAATTCTTCAGTGGCTCTCTAGTTCATGACCTTCAGGATTAAATCTAGTTCCTTAGCCTGACAGAAGGGGTCATTTGCAGTCTGGTTTAGACTTGTTTCCTCTCCATGCTAATTTCTCAGTTCTGCCCTGTCCCTGCCACTTTAGTCAGGAGCCCTACGTAGATACCCCAAAAATGCCTCCATCAGGGCATATTATCCATGTGTGTTGACCTATTCATCTTCCCAGCTGTACCATAAACTCCTTGAGGGACTGTGCTTTCTCTTCTGTGAAGAGTTACATGTAGGCACTTAGTATTTGTTTGCATGAAAGACTGAATGACTGCACACATGCTTGTGTATTTTTTTCCTTAGTTCTCATTCCCCTTCACTGTGTTTTAATGATTATTCTCTTTTCTGTGTCACAGTTTATGTTTTCTTTTGATCTTGCATACATTCATTCATCTATGCATTTCATTTCACAAAAACTAATGGAATACCTACTACATGCCAGTTACTGTTCTACATACTGGGACATAGCACAACCTCTTAGACCTTACATTCTAGTGAGGAGACACACAGTAAATAAGGTAAATAAATGACATGTATGCTATATCAGAGAGTGGTAAGTGCTAAGAAGAGAAAAAAAAAATGAAGTGGAGAAGGGGGTTTGGAAGGGTCTTTATGTTGCTGGGGCTGGAGGTGTTGATATTTTAATCAGGGTGGGAGGGAGAGCCTGTCTCTTTAAGAAAGGAGGGAGCTAGTCGCATAGTATCTGGGGAAGAGCATTCTAGGCTGAGGAAAGAGCCAGTGCAAAGGCCCCAAGGTGGGAATATGCTGAACATGTTTGAGAAGGAGCAAGGAGAGCCCCATGTTCCTGTGTCAGGAGCACTAGAGGGAAAATAGATAAGGTCAGACTGGGGACATCAAACCAGATGGCTGTGGCACCATCAGAATATTGGTATTTGCCCTGACTGAAAAGAGAAGCCACTGGGGGAAGGGAAAAGAGGCTCCAGGTGAATGGTTAGTGGCTACTTCAATGTTTCAGACAATAAATTATTCTTTGCACTGGGGGTGGTGGCAGTGAGAGTAGCAGGAAATGATTGAATTGTGGATTTCTTTTGAAGGCGATTTGCTCTTGAACTAGATATAGGATGTGAGAGAAAGAGCAGAATCACAGATAACACTGAGGCTCTTAATCTCTCAAAACATAGAAACAATACAAATTCTATTCTGTGTACCCAGCAATTACTTAGTTTTGCCCTATTGGCCTAATTTCAGACTCCCACTTAATCCATCCTAGCTCGATTTAATTGGAATTGTCCCAGAGAGAATTCTCTGTATTTGAACATTTTTGTATTTGTTTACACGGTGTTACTATAAATTACGGAGACTCATTTGTGTATGTGTGTCTTACAGGAATCAGTCTCATTTAATAAGCACATCATGTACAATACCCAAACCCAGTTTTAATATCTGTCATAAAATTTTTTGGACCATAGTGCTCTAGTAATAAAATTTCCCTGTGTTTTGCAAGTGCATTTGCTTAACACCTGGATCACTCTTCAGTACATAAGTCCAGATGACTCTAAATGAATTAATAAATAAAGCAAACCTGCCTTCGACTTAAATTTTCTAGTGAATACGTTAATAGCTATAAATGAATAATAAAGTTCTTATAATAATCTAATTGTTTCCTATTTTGATTGAATTATTCAAAATAGTCACATAGAGTTATAAATCATAAAATATAGAACAATATTAATGAGTTGCACAAGCATGATTTTAAACTAATTTGAATATGATATATTTTGAAATTAATGAGAATCATTTTAATACAGGAAATATCACTTTAATGAAAATATAAAAAGTCTCTTAAAGCAGCAGATTGGCCTCTCTGAACACTGTTAGACACGACTCCAATTTGCTCCCTTTTCCTCCCATTTATGAACGAAAGATTCATCTCTGGAAGGCTGACAAAAATTCAGTTTTTTTTGTTTTTGTTTTTGTTTTTTTTTTAAGATTTATTTATTTAGGGTGCCCGGGTGGCTCAATCGGCTAAGTGTCTGCTTTCAGCTCAGGTCATGATCCCAAGATCCTGGGATCGAGTCCCACATGGGGCTCCCTTCCCAGCAGAAAGCCTGCTTCTCCCTCTGCCACTCCCCCTGCTTGTGTTCCCTCTCTCGCTGTGTCTTTCTCTCTGTCAAATAAATAAATCTTAAAAAAAAAAAAAAGTCATTCAGGCAGGACTCTGACCACCGTGTTAGTTAAGTGACCCTTTTTGGAAGATCAGCAGTGAATTTCTTATAAAAATGTATGCAAAAGAATTGTTGAAACACCAGTTACTGAACTGAAATGTCCAAGGTACCCAGCAAAGGCCAGTGCCCTGAGATGGCAGGAATCTCAGGCATGACTGGCAATGCCTGGGCTTTCAACCAAATAATATACACTGTTATTTACCTCCTTAAAATCTGTTTATAAACAGAACTGGAAAATGAAAATGAGTTACATGTGGAAAAACAATACTGACATTTAAAACTAGTGATTAAGGGTATGATCTGGCTGTCTCTAGTGAACTTGGGTAAAGTCTAGGTGACCTTGGCTAAGTGTCTTAATCTCTCACTTTCTCTGCACAGTGTATTAAATGGGGATAATAATTGTTGATACCTGATGGGATTGCTGAGAGGTTTAAATGAACAATTTAGTGTAAAACTCTTAGGACAGTTCCTAGCATGTTGTACACTCTCAGTAATTGCTAGCTCAGTGTACAATTGAACTCTTGAGTTTATGTATAGATTGCATATTAGAAATAGACTGCATTAAGTGAAGAAAGAAAATAATTCCAGAGGAATCCTTACTCTTGACTTGTTGGTGTACTGTTTTATTGTCAACAGGGGGTGAGTAATATTCCTGCCAGAATCCAGTTGGGAAGGATTTCTAAACTGCATGGAAGATTTTCATAGTGTATGAGCCCTAAGATCTATCGATATTAATAATCATGTTAGAAAGTTAAGAAGGTAGCCAGAATTACCATCCTTTTTAGTTTGTTCTGAAAAACGAGGTGAGAACATGATGCGGATTCAGATCACGATCACCATGAAAATTAGGCCATGCTGTTTGGACTGGCCCAGTCCCACATTCTTCAAACTGAACCCATTCAGCTCCCCTGAGAAAACTGATGGTCTTCTGTTCTATCATGCTCCACTACCTCCCATCATCACTGACGGGTTCTGGGTTTTGTAGGCACAGATATCTGATCTGGACATCAAGAGCTCACACTGGAAAAGAGCAAAATTTGCAGAGGGCAGGGATTCCAGGGCACGCGGCATATCGGGGTGGTGGTTTGAATTGGAGAGTGAGGAGGCAAAGGTGAGGGTGAATGAATATGGTACACTCAGGCATGGAGAGTTTTGGTGGGAAGGGCTCCCTAGTGTGCCTGCAATGGAATGTGGATGGAGTGGAACAAAGGTGGCCTGGGAGGATGCAGTCAGCAGAGATTTGTTCATCCTACAAGGCTACATTTTGGAGTCCTGGGCTGCAGAACATGAGGAGTAAGTGGAAACAGAAGAATCATTTATGACAGCCAGACATATGCTTCCTTCCAGCCGGGTCAGGTCATCCGAATCAGGTGCTTTTTGCGAGTTTCTTTGCCTAAAATGGTAACTCTTTTTTGCAAGATCTGATTTATTTTCTTATTGACGTATAAAAGCCATTCTTTCTTCATTTATTTTTTAAGTCAATTTTGATGCTAATTATAGAGTTTCCCTGTTTATATGCCATATTATATATTCATGTACTCACATATAAGAGACTAACATGCTGCCCACTGTGCTAAGAAGGCATCTACTCACAAATATATGGCATTTCCTGCCCACAGAGGATATGGTATATCAAAACATAGGTGAATCCTTATAAGCCCATAGCCATCCTTAGGAAAATTACACAAAATACTTTCCTGTTCTAGTGAATCAGGGTGAATCAGGGTGGTCATGTGGCTATATAAATGCAATAATAGACTATTTGATATTCACGTCCCCCATATGTATTCTGAATCTTCTGTTAAAAGCAGGATTAATAAATCATGTTTGAACTTATTATTTTGTAATATTTACAGTATTTCTATTGGTATTTTAAAATAATTGCATAGCCCACATCCAAAATATATGACTGTCCTGTAAAATCCACAAATATGCCTACAATGGCGTGTGTCACTAATGCACAGTCATTGTTTCTAAAGCGCAGACTGAGGGTTTCTGCTTAAGAGTATAATTCCAGCAATAAAGAGTTTTCTGGTTTCAAAAAAAAAAAAAAGAGTATCATTCCAACTTACAAATGTATGTGTTTGGTAAACATTATTTAAAATTGTCTCCTCCTGGGGCACCTGGGTGGCTCAGTCGGTTAAGCATTTGCCTTCAGCTCAGGTCATGATCCCAGGGTTCTGGGATCAAGCCCCGCATCAGGCTCCCTGCTCAGCGAGGAGCCCGCTTCCCCCTCCCCCTTTGCCTGCCGCTCTGCCTGCTTGTGTTCTCTTTCTCTCTCTCTCTCCCCCCTACCTCTGTCAAATAAATAAATAAAATCTTAAAATAAAATAAAATAAAATAAAATAAAATAAAATAAAATTGTCTTCTCCATTGAGGGAGAGGGGAAAAAGTTTAATAGGTTTGGAGCTTCAGTTTGGGAAGATGAAAATGTTTTGGAGATAAATGATAGTGATAGTTGCACAACAATGGGAATGTGTTTCATGCCCCTGAAGTGTACATGTTAAAATGGTAAATTTATATATTTTATCACAATAAAAATTTTGTTTTAAATTGCTTTCTCTAAACCTAAAGGGATTTCCAGCGTATTTATAACATTACTTGGTATTATTTTCCTTGAAAGAACTCTAAATTGGATATGAATATATAAGTAAAAAGTGCCTTAACAAAAAAACATTGGTCAAACTTCAGTTCACTAAAATATTTAACTAAACTCACATTGGGATTGAGAAAAAAAGCACTAAAGCATCAGCTAGCAAGTATAAGAAGGATGATCTCTTGATTTTATTCCTGTCTTGATGACCTTGTAGTTTAATGTAATGGTTTCTAGCTTTGCTGAAAAGTTTAGAGATGACTTTTTATTGACTTTAGTCAAAGAAAGAGAAGATTATTCAATAAAGACCATAAACATTAAACTTCTGGTATTTGGAAGTTGTATTAGATTGAATTTCAGGTATTATGTGCAGAATAAAGTGCTTTTATTATGATCACTCCTCTTTCAACTCTATATATTTCCAGTTTAATGGCATAATAATAGTATGACTGGGATTTACCAGCCACAGTTATAAATATGTAACATTCATTTCTAGGTAATATATTACACTGTTCTTTTATGAAGAAGTAGTTGCCCTTGATGTAAAAATGGATATTTGATTTGAATAAATGATTCTGGAATTTATGTCATACTCTAAGTTATCCTGTCCTCTCAGATACTGAAATGCTTTTGTGAGATGTCAAAGTTGGGTAAATAATAATTGCCTTCAAGAATCTTCAGTATATATGATGGTTATTTTAGAACCCAGCTAGAAACCTTTGCGACAAAAATATTTTAATTTTTACCATACCTATTGCGCTAGCCATGATTTATTGAAAGCTGTCTAATCTAATTGCAAACTATGTTTCCTTCTTAAAATACTAACTGAGAGCCCTCTTCATATATATCAATGGTTATCTGGTTAGTGAGTTCTTAATGACTTCATTTCTTACAGAGTTCAGCTGTACAATTCAAACATTTACAAATATTGTTTCAATTTACTGAAAAAGGCAAAGAGCACATAAATTCTTGTGATTAGAATCATCTGAAAACCATAGCATTTGTAGGGATTTTACATTCTAATCTCCATTTGGACTGCAAAATGCCAAAAGACTTAGCTCACAGTCATAATTAAATGGCCATAGGTAGTGAGGTGAGTATGAATTTTACCCCCCACAAAATCAGTTGTGCAAAAAAAATAGCATGTATGTTTATTTTCATAAACTAAATGAAATCTGACCCCAAGGTGGTAGGATATTTAATCTCAGTTAACTGGGGATTCCCCACCCTGAGGGTCATTTGGAAGTCCCAGGTTCTTACACCAACTGGAGCAGGAGGGGATGGGAATGCTGCTTTTTTCTTTGGTTCTCACTGGTCCTTGCTGTGAACCTCCTGTCCGTGTCTGTGCTAAGCTTGAACATTGTTTTTGACTACTTCTGTCCACGTTTCCTTCTTCATAAGGCTAGAAGAGGACCTCTGGATGGTCCCAGCACTGATAATAATACAATTCAAAATAAAATTTATGCTTAACTTTTAAAACTAGTCTATGAGTATTGAGTTCCATTGGATTTCAGGTATTATATGCATAAGATGCATACTAAGATGAAAACAATTCTTTGTATTTTTTTTAATATAAACTTCTTGAAAAGTTCATTGCAGCTGAACTTATTTGGAAGGAGGGCCCTGGCTTAGTGGGTACCCTAAGCACATGTACAATCTACCTGTTAGATGGTCTAAAGTTTTTTGAAAAGTAGTGTAGAGGCCCTTGTGTATGAGAATATCTATAAATGAGTCAACATTTTTTCTTCCAGTCTGAAAATTCTTTCCTGGCTACTTCATTAGGACATATTTTTTTGACCTGTGTTTTCAAACAGGGTCACTATAAATATAGAACTGATCAAACTTTCTCAACAGTCCTTCTCTGGAAAGTAAGTTAGTCAGATACCCGGATGAAATGAGAGGTGACGATGCATCAACATTTTCCCAGGATAGTCCCAGTTTATATGTATTGTCCCACAAGAATTTTTTTCTTTTTCTCTCTTTTAATAGATTTAGTGAGATATAATTTATATACCGTACAATTCACCCATGTAAAGTGTACAATAGAATAGTTTTTAGTATATTCACAGATTTGTTCAACCATTACCACAATCAGTTTTAGAACATTTTTATAACCTCAAAAAGACAAAACAAAACAAAACAAAAAAACCAAAAAAAAAACCTGTACCCTTTAGCTACCACCTCTGTTTCCCTATCTGTCCTCCCCAGACCACCTCCAGCCCTAAGGAAACGCCAATATATTTACTGCCTCTGTGCATTTCCCTATTCTGAACTTTATTTATTTTTTTAAAGATTTTTTAAAAATTTATTTATTGGAGAGAGAGAGAGATGGAGATAGTGAGAGAGGACAGGAGCAGGGAGGTGAGGGAGAAGCAGGCTACCCACTGAGCAGGGAGCCTGATGCGGGACTTGATCCCAGGACTCCGGGATCATGACCTGAGCTGAAGGCAGTCGCTTAACCAACTTAGCCACCCAGGTGCCCTATTCTGAACTTTAATATGAATGGAATCATGTAGTAGTCTTTTGTGTCTGACTTCTTTCACTTAGCATGTTTTCAAGATTCATCCATGTTGTAGCATGTGTCATCACTTTTTATGGACAAATGCTATCCCATTATATAGAGATTCCACATTTTGTTTATTTTTTTGTATATTAATTGACATTTGGATATTTCCTTCTATTGATTATTATGAATAATGCTGCTGTAAACATTCATGTACATGTTTCTGTGTGGATCTCTTTTCATTTCTCTTGGGTATACCTCAGAATGGAATTGCTGGGTCATATGGTAACTCTATATTTAATCCTTGGAAGAACTGTCAGACTCCTGTCCAAAGTAACTGCACCATTTTACATTTGCACCAGCAAGATGTGAGGTTCTAATTCTCCATATCCTTGCCAACAGTTAATGTTATTTGGCTTTTTTATCCTGGCCCTACTAGTGGGTGTGAAGTTGTATCTTGTGGTTCGGATTTGCATTTCCCTGATGAGTAATGATGTCAACATTTTTTTCTTGTGCTTAGTGACTATTTGTATTTCCTTGGAGAAATGTCTATTCAAATCTTTTGCTCATTTTTAAATTGATGTTTTTGTCTTCTTTATATATTCTAGGCACAGTTCCTTTATCAGATATGTAATTCGTAAATATTTTCTCTCATTCTGTGCGTCATCTTTTCACTTCCTTAATGCTATCTTTTGAAGCACAATTTTTAAGAAAAAATTGATGAACTCCAATTTATCTATCTTTTTCTTTTGTTGCTTTTGGTGTCATATCTAAGAATCCTTTACCAAATCCAAAGCCATGTGGATTTATCCCTATGTTTTCTTTTAATAGTAGTGTTAGCTCTTACATTTAGGTCTTTTACCCATTTTGTGTTAATTTTTACATATGATGGAAGCTGGCATTATTAATCTTACCTTTCACTCTCAAAAATGGTGGATGATAAATGATATGGTCACTTTAGTTAAAGATGAAGTAAATGAAATAGATTAAACCTCTCTGACCCATGATAATTAACTCTGTATAAAAGCAAGACTCATATGTCCCTAAGGAAATTGAGAGAAAACAATTAAAAAAAAAAAAAAGATAGAATGAGTCAAAGGTTAAGAAGATAAGCCAAAGCTCACACATGCCTTCTTTGAAGTCTACAACTGCCGGACTTTAGAGCCCTGAGATCCAATTCCTTTTCCATTTATAGAATATTGTATTCAATTCCTGCTTTTAAAACAGTGTGGCTCTATGCCAACATACTCAATAGGGTGTCTGTTAACTTTAAAATATCAATTCATGGGCAATTTTGTATTTTCTCTTAAGAATTTACATATATATTTCACAAGTGAATTTCAAAACTTGCTGAAATTCGTCACTAATATTTGCCTAGTTACTTCAATGATGTAAATCTAGGGTTTATTTACTTATTTTTTAAAGATTTTATTTAGTTATTAGAGAGCATGAGAGTCGGGTAAGGGGCAGAGGGAAAAGCAGACTCCTCGCTGAGCAGGGAGCCCAATGTGGGACTTGATCCCAGGACTCCAAGATCATGACCTGAGCTTAAGGCAGATGCTAACCAACTGAGCCACCCAAGCGTCCTAAATCTAGGTTTTTTTTTAAAAAAAGGTAATACAGCTAAATTGAGGGCTATTCCAAATTCTCTGTAGTTTGGCAATGGACTTGTCATCTTTTATCCATTCTAAGGATATCAATTTAAGTTTCCTAATTGTATAACTCCTTCTAAATAAAGTACAGTAGTGAACTTTAGAACTGATCAAAGGTCTACATGGCTGTAGGTCTACCATGGCTGTTGGTTATCTGCTCAGCTTAGTAATGAGTTGATAATGATGTGTCGTAAAGTCCTGTATAGAATTTAATAATAATAATGAATTTGGATCTTGAAAAAATATTTTCTCGTTTAACTCGCTTATCAATTGGATCTCTTTGAGTTTTAACACTTGAATGTAGTACTAAAATAGGTAAGCTTCTATGTTTGAATGTAAATGAACCCACTAATCATTGTGTTGATATTTTTAGCCTTTATATATAGCTGGGCCATTGGATGCTTTTTTTTTTGACATTGCTCTTATAAGCAAAAAGACAATGTGTTTTTGTTTTTGACTCCAAAATTGGGTTATTTGAGGATTCAGTATATAGAATTCCTTTTCTACCTTTTGGTATCTTATTATCCAAGGATTAATATTATAGTCAGACAAAAACTGGTTTCTTCATATTCGTTTGCCCTTGTCCCTTGGGACTGAAAGAGATGTAACAACCAAATATCTGTTTACCAAGACAGGCAGTTATTGTTTTGTTGGTTCTGTCAATCTCTTTGTACCTGCGATTATTTTGTAAAAAGTATTTTGAATGATGTTACACGCCTATCAATTTTAGAAACAGCTCTGTGGAGCAGAACACAAAAGTAAAAAATTTAGCCAGTGGAACTCTGGATTGTTTTTATTAGTTATCAAGCTCTGAGAACTTTGAAATTGTAAAGTGCTTTTAAATTATTCAATAAGCATCTCTGTATCAGAAATAATTCATTATTGTATTATTCTCTCCATTTTCGAAATGAGTCAGTTTATTTGGTAATATCAGACAACCAGTATGGATGGAAAGCCATAATTCATATTTCCCTATTGCTCATGTACTTAGGGAATAGTGTTATCAAGACATGGAGGGGGTAGTTTTCCCCTTGGTTTATTTGTTGTTGTTTTTTTAGATTTATTTATTTATTTATTTGACAGAGAGAGAGAGAGAGATCACAAGTAGGCAGAGAGGCAGGCAGAGAGAGAGGGGGAAGCAGGCTCCCCGCTGAGCAGAGAGCCTGATGCGGGGCTCGGTCCCAGGACCCTGAGATCATGACCTGAGCTGAAGGCAGAGGCTTTAACCCACTGAGCCACCCAGGCGCCCCAGTTTTCCCCTTCTTAATGCAGTCATTCCGTGTCCTAGGTGATAGTAAGGAATGACTTGCAAAAAGAGTATGCAGGTTAGGTGGAATGACAATCACTACAGAGGTGAGCCTCTCTTCCTTATGGCAGTTTGTGTCATCCTGGGGGTGTACCTTGGCAGAAACAAGATTAGAAACTATTGCTTTTAGGATAGTCTAATTAATATAGACCAAATGGTGCAGATCTCCTGGAAAACGTGGAGAAATTGTGCCTGACTAGAGGTGTCCAAAGTTAGTGCTTCTCAAACTTAAAAAGGCAAGTTCTGGTTTGGTATTCTCAGGCAGAGTCCAAGACTATATAACACTGTATTTTCTAACCAGCTCACAGGGAATGGATTGCTGTGGGTGCAGAAACCACACTGAATAGTAGCCAGGACTGTGTGGTTCAGGCTTGCAGTGGGCCCCACACGGTACAGAAGTTGGAAGGTGAAAGAAAAGGTCTGTCTTGGGAGGAGGCAGGTACTTGCTCCTGTGAACAGAAGGGGCAAGGAGGCAACTCCAGTGAGCATGGAAGGAGAGGTACTAAAGATGGTTGACTGATAGAGCCTGAATCCCTGGAAAATCTTCAAAGATGAGAGCAGACTTGTTTGAATTGAGAGAGGATCTCTCAGAAGGTTGTTAGTGCTCACAGAGGTAGATGAGAATGATTATGCAGTGGCACGAAAGACAACGTCAGCAAAACTTTTTGAATGGAATGTAGGAGAGAAGTTAATGTATCAAAATGCAATAATGTATGGGAAAGCACTTTGTGAACTGTAAAGTGCTACTCAAATGTAGGGCATTGAGCATTAATACTAATAGCCTTAGTCAAGTCAGTCAATATGGGGCTGGGGGTCAGATCAAGATTATCACCAAGGGACACTGAGGAAAGAAGAGATTGGAGCAGTAGTACCAGAAAATGGACAACCAGTTTTAAAGTTCTGAATGGAGGAGAGGGAGTGGATGAATGTGATGATATGATCTCTTGCTTAGGGAAGAACTGGAACCAGGAAGTTTAAGGAGCCTTAAATGTCCCTTGGACCAGCAAGGTGCATTTATGTACAAGCAAACTGAGGTCCAGAAAAGCTAAATAATGTGCACAAAGTCATTCAGCAGAGTAGTGACTTCTTTTAGGACTGTCAGATTTAGCCGACAATAAGACAGGATGCCCAGTTAAATTTGAATTTCAGTTTAAAAATAATTTTTAGAGGCAACCTATGAAATGGGAGAAGATATTTGCAAATGACAGAACAGATGGACTGTTATCCAAGATCTATAAAGAACTCATCAAACTCAACATCCAAAAAACAACTAATCCAGTCAAGAAATGGGCAGAAGACGTTAACAGACACTTCTCCAGAGAAGACATACACATGACCAACAGTCACATGAAAAAATGCTCCACGTCACTTGCCATCAGGGAAATACAAATCAAAACCGCAATGAGATACCACTTCACACCAGTTGGTATGGCTAAAATTGACAAGACAGGGAACAACAAATGTTGGTGAGGATGTGAGAAAGGGAAACCCTCTTACACTGTTGGAGGGAATACAAGCTGGTGCAGCCACTCTGGAAAACAGTATGGAGTTTCTTCAGGAAGTTAAAAGTAGAGGTACCCTATGACCCAGCAACTGCACTACTGGGTATTTACCCTAAAGATACAGACGAAGTGAAAAGAAGGGGCATATGCACCCCAATATTCATAGCAATGTCCACTACAGAGGAGGGTATTATGCTAAGTGAAATAAGTCAGTCAGAGAAGGACAACTATTATATGGTTTCACTCATACGTGGGATATAAGGAGTACTGCAGAGGACAATACGGAAAGGGAGGGAAAACTGAATGGGAAGAAGTCAGAGAGGGAGACAAACCATGAGAGACTCTTGACTTTGGGAAACAAACTGAGGGTTGCAGATAGGGGCTGGGTGGGGGTATGGGGTAACTGGGTGATGGGTATTAAGGAGGGCATGTGATGTGATGAGCACTGGGTGTTATATCAACTAATGTATCATTAACCATTATATCAAAAACTAATGATATGAATTTAATTTTTAAAAATGTAAAAAAATAATTTTTAGTATAAATATGTGCAATGAATACCTCTAGTCAAGCAAAATATTTGTGACATACTAAAAAATATTTATTGTTGATCTGAAACTCAAATTTAAGTGGACATCCTATAGTTTATTTGGAAACACTAGACTTTTTGAAAATTGAGTACTTTTTGGTAAATAGAGATACAGAAAAGATGAGGAAAATACATTAACCTTGTATTTAGAATGCAAGATCCATCAGGGTGTACATTTCTGCATTTTTTATTATCTGGAGAGTCCCCAGAATCTAGGTCTGTGACTAGCACTCAGTAAATACTTATTGTATGTGTGAAGGAAGGTATATTAAGGTTAACAGTATTGTAGCATGTAGGTTGCTTAACATACAAAACAACAGAACTAAGATTTAGGTATTTGTTCCTAAAGATATTCTATGTGTCTGGTATTTTATTTCTTCAGCGGAAGTGATCTTGAGCAAACTTCTCAAGAATGTTCACTATGGAAAATAAGGTACAAAGGAAATATAAGACTTTGAAAATGAAATTTTGAATCATTAGGGTTAGAAAGTTCTGTATCACTAGTTTACTAGAATTTTCAAGAGTAATTCTGAGGATTTTAACTGATTAATTACTTGAGGATGTAAGTGTAGCATGTACCACAAAATGATGTGGTTTGGAATGTATTGAAAATACATGTATCTGAAAAAAATAAACACTTCAGAGATCATTTTTCACCAAAGGGAAATATGACAGAGGAGCAGATTATTGGAAGCTGGCCACAGCTTCCCTGCCAGCAAGGTGGTTGCAGATGGAGTTTATTAGAGTCTTCTTCATCTAGATCTAAATCAGTGCTGAGGGAACTGATTGGGTTCACTTCTATTTAAGCACCCTTGATAACACCACAGTCTGGTTGGATTTCTTAAACTGACACTTGGGGTAGAAGAGGATATGACAGAGCACAAGAATAACATGTACTATTGTCATAGTTAAGGATTTATGGTGAGCAAGCATGCATCCGGTAGGAATCCACTTAATCTCATAAGAATCCTGTGAAGAAGGTATTACACCTGCCATTTTTCAGATGGAAAAATTGAGGCATACAAAGATGGAGTAACTTAACACAATAAGTGGTAAAAATGGGAATTGAACCTAAATCTCTTTTCCATTGTGCAACATTGCAAATCAACTTATTCTAATAACAGAAACCTGCAAAATATATTGCCTTATTTTACCAAAATTATCATCATTGAAAATAATTACAAGTAGATCATATTACCATGAATCAAGCTTTGGAATTACATAAAGTTCATAAACATCTTCTAACCAAAGTCATTAGTCCAGTGATTCAGTTCTACTCTCATATTTTCTCTCATCCTCTGCCTTCATCAGGAGAGCAAACCTCTGCGTTTTCTCATTATGCAGTCATCATTGTACTTGAGTCTATCTGTTGGTGTCTGGGCAGGCAGCAGATGGTACATTCAAGTAGGTAATTGAGGAGAGTTTAATGAAGGAAATATTTTCAAAGGTGTGGACAGGATTAAGAAAACAAATGGGATAGAGAGAAGGGCCAGGAACTAGCAACAGCTGGAATCAATTACTGTCCCTTGACCCCAGAGCAGCAAGGAAATGGAGCCAGAAGCCACAGATAGGTGCAGCTACAGGAGAGGGACAACCAGCAGGCAAGGAGCTGCTTTTTCCTAGGAAGGGCATGGCCAGTTTGTTGCCACCAGGAAGCAGTTAAACAAAGTCTAGGATAAAAATAAAGAAGTAAACAAATACCTCCCTTCCCTCTCTTCTTGTAGTCTAGTCTCTTGCTGGTGGCCAACATTAACTGAACTCAACCAGAAGCCAGAGGACAAGGGAGCCACTGATCTAGTCCACAAAGGTCAATCTCCCAGGGCTCAGAGCAGGGTGGAGAATGGGGAATATTGACTCTGGAAGGGCAGATGGAAAATACCCAGCATAGTGCTTTCCTGCCATGGTCACATAGCCCAATAAGCCTACGTTCCCTTCTCCTGCACTCTTGGTTTCTACATTCCTTTCCTTTTGTCTCCCAAGATCTCTCTCTGGCAGATGTCTCCTCTGCTCTGCATGGAGGGCTGCTAGTTAACCCCACTTCTTGCATTTAAGTGATGTTGTCAATGCTGGGCCCCATTTCTATGGAGCTCCTGGTGCTTTCCAACCCCAACTCCAGGTCTACTGAGGGACACATACTCTGAGGTAGGTCTCTCTGGTCACCTGATTCCTTGGTTCTCTGATATCACTTGGGAAGCCTCTCTTGTCACCCCATTGGCAGTCTTCCCCCAGATCCTCCAATGTTAATGGTTCTAAAGGCATTTCCCTCAAATGGCTACCTTCCTAGGAAATCAAGTAGCCCTGTCTTCATAGAGTGTCTGATTTCCTATGGCATTTCTGCCCTCAGGAACAGCCAAGTCCATAGTGTTTATTACCTGGTAGAAACCATGACTCATTTGGTACAACCTTAGAGGACTGGCACTCAAAGAACATAGTCCAAGAAGAGAAGGGTTTTTTTCCTTCTTCCTCTTCTTCTTTTTGTTGTCTTTCTGTTTTGTTTTTACTTACTTTCCTTGAATATTCAGAAGAGGATACATAAAACAGCATTCAGGAAATTCCCTTTCCCTCCCTTCATGAGTTTCCTCATCCTCCCTCAGCTCTTCCAACATCTTTTCTCTCAGGTCTTCCCCAGCCTCTCTCCTACCCCCAACCCACCTGTCTCCCTTCTTCCTACTCTTCCCCCTTTCTTTCATTTCTAGACCATGGAAGTCCCAGAGAATTTGCCTAACAACAGTACACCCCGCCCCCGAAGGCAGAGAAAGGAAAGAAACTGAGCTGGTAGAGGTGAGACTTCTCAGTAGATAGAGGATGAGAAAGGCTGGGTGCATTTCTGCCTGAATAAGGTTTCCTCGCCAGCATAAGGATCATGATGGAGTAAAATCAGCAACACCGAAGGGTATCAAAAGGCTTTTAAACTTTAAACAAGTTGATAGTTATGGCATATGGATTACAGTCTCATAACCAAAGTCATTTCCATCTGTAATTATTACAATGGCCGCCAGTTCATTGAGTGCTTGCCCTGTGCCAGGCATTTTACCAAGGATTTTAGTATATTTATCTCTAAACTACAAACCAAATCTGTAACATAGTTGGTGCCAACCTCACTTTACAAATGAAGAGATTGAAATGCAGAGCCATGATTTGAAATAATTATGACTCTAAAGCATGTATCCTTGTCATTAACAGTGGCGTTAGTGTAGTCGCTCCCAGCAGTTGAACAAATACATTCACCAGTCCTTGTGCTAACTATCGTACAGGCAGCATTTTTCATCTTCACATAAAACCCAGTGAGGTAGTAGTGGTGTTAGCATCACTCTGTGGATGAGAGTCCGAGAGATGCAGGCACCCTGTTGGATACACAGCTAGCACTCCTCAGAGTCACAACGTGAACCCGGGTCTATTGGACTCCAGATGTGTTCTCTTAATCACTGACCTATTCTTCCATGATGCCCATTTTGTAATATTGTATACTAGGAGCACAGTGGCATATTAATATAGTAGCTTCTTATTTTGCAATTTCTAGGATAACTCTGTGGGCGGAGGAGGGTATTTCTAAGAGTTCAGAAAGAGTTAGCGTGACAGGACCTGCTGAGATATTGCTTGAAGCAGTGCAGGTCAGTTCGTGAATGCTGGGGTGGAGCAACATAGTCCATGCCAGTCATTTTGAAATAGAGAAATCTGGGGTTCATGAGATGAGTCGAGAGAATAACAAACAGCAACTGGCCCTATGAAACAGAAACCAAGGAATAGATTATAATACGCAGGTCCTTCGGGTTGATGTTTACCAGCTAGTCCATTCCTTTAAGAGCAATCCAGTAAGGGGTTCCCTGAGTGGCTTAGTCAGTTAAGTGTCTCACTCTTCATTTTGGCTCAGGTCTTGATCTCAGGGTGTGAGTTCAAGTCCCACATTGGGACTCCATGCCCAGCATGGAGCCTACTTAAGAAAAAAAAAAAAGCATAATCCAGTAATAGTCATCATTCCTCAGGGAAGTCTCTATAGTTTGGGTCATTCCCTTCATAATTGGCTCCTATTAAGATAGGACTTAATTCAAGTGCTCATGTGTATTCTTGATAGCTCTCAATCAACATGCCAATAAAATTGGAGTGGGAAGTGAGAGGAGTATACTGCATCTGGTTGAAAATATGACTGAGATAGTTTTCTTTAATATTATTTATTTATTTTTATCTAAATGTTTTAAAAATTCAGTATAGTTAACATACAGTGTTATATTAGTTTAGGTGTACAATATAATGATTCAACAATTCTATACATTATTCAGCGCTCATCATAATTGTGTTCTCTATATATGTATATTATACACACACACACACACATACATACCCCACATCATCTTTATTCATTTATCTATTGATGGACACTTGGGTTGCTTTCATAATTTGTCTATTGTAGATAATTCTGCAGTGCAAATACCTTTTTGAATTAGTGTTTTCATATTCTTTGGGTAAATACTCAGTAGTTGACTGTGATAGTTTTATGGAAGACAAATCCTGACATTGACATTAGCCTACACATTCTGAAATGAATAAAACATGGAGGTGTTTTGATAAAGCAGTACAAGTTTTGGCTTGACTAGTCAGTTGCCTCATGAGAGAATTGGCAAAAACAAAAAGGGAAGCAATTCTCAGAAGCCCACAGATGAACTGTTCCATAGACTTCAGGTGATTTCCTAAGATGTATGTTTTTAAACAAACTTTCAATTTTGTTAGAAGAAAATCACTCATTTTTAGAAGATTAAGATAATTTTTAATGTTTAAATATTACATTTGTTGGGTGATCTCTACCATGATTTCATGAAGTGTTTTTTCTTTCTTTCCAGTTTTAGGGAAGGGCAAATTGAGGGGACGGTGCTTTTGGGATCAAGGAACATTATCCTAAATCATACACTAAAAATATTGTCCTCTCTACCAGCTTAACATTCACACTCTTTACCTTCTGCTTCTCCTACTGTTGAACTTTTACCCTGAAGAAGTTGAGACTCAGAGATACAAGTGTATAAAAGAGCACTTAATAGGACCAGATTCTGAGCCTTCCTTTCCCCAAGCCAATTTTTAATGTAAATCCTGCCTATTCCAGGCTTTTGGTGTCATTTTTCTTGATTCCTATCTCATCTGAGGCATTGTGCCAAGCACTCAGAATACGCAGACCATGAAGTACTCCAGAAGCTCACAGGCAGTTTTTTCCCTGAAAAGGGGCCCCCAGTGCAAACTGGTGCAGCCACTGTGGAAAACAGCATGGAGGGTCCCAAAAAGTTAAAAATAGAACTACCATATGATCCAGGAATTACACTACTAGGTATTTATCCAAAGGCTACGAAAACACTAATTCCAATGGATACATGCACACCGATGTTTATAGCAGCATTATCTACAATAGCCAAATTATGGAAACAACCAAGTGAGCATCGACTGATGAATGGATAAAGAAGATATGAGATATACACACACACATACACACAATGGAATATTACTCAGCCATCCAAAAGAATGACCTCTTGCCATTTGCAATGACATGGATGGAGCTAGAGTATTAGGCTGAGTGAAATATGTCAGTCAGAAAAGATAGACAGCATATGATTTCTTCATATGTGGAATTTAAGAGACAGAACACATGAGCAAAGGGGGAAAAAAAGAGGCAATCCAGGAAACAGATTCTTAACTATAGAGAACAAACCGGTGGTCACCAGAGGAGAGATGGGTAGGGGGATGGGTGAAGTAGGTGATGGCGTTAAGGAGTGTACTTGTGATGAGCACCTGGTGTATGGAAATATTGAATCAGTATACTGTACACCTGAAACTAATATTACACTGCATGTTAACTAACTGGAATGTTAAAACTTTAAAAAAAAGGAAAGTGGTTCCAGGACCACACCTCACTGACACTGTGGCTGCTTGTGAAAAATTCAGATTCCTAGGTCCCTGTGGAGGCTTGCGGAATCCAAACCTTGGCACCTGGACAGGGAAGGGGAGACCTGTCTTCCTAGAGCCATTGCGAGGAACACCAACATGAACAGAACTGATAGTAATATGATGCGATGAAAGGAGCAGTTGTGTGGAATGAGATGGGAAAGGAGCATGAAGAAGAGCTGGTCTTGACTCCTTTTTGATTATTAGAAGGCAGCAAGCAACAGCCTCCTGCTGGCCTTTAATGCCAACTAAAGTAGAACATACCTATATGCTGATGCTACGTGTGGTTCATCCTGGTTAGCTACATTTGGTTTGGAATCTACTGGACTTATTTCTCGATAAATATAGTTTGCTATTCAAAAACATGTAATGTTTAGTATCAGAGGATGAAATTAAGTGTTAACTCTATGGCCTAAGCCTAGCACTTTAAATGGATTCATTTATAGGTAATATAATGGTGCTGTCCATACAGTCAGGATCATTGCAGCTCCTATGCTCAAATTATATAGTCCATGAATGCGTATTGACTTCCATTTCTCCTTTTGCAAGATTATATAACTATTGCACTTTTAATTAAGAGGGTGATGATGCTGATACCAAGAAATTCAGTGCAATGAACTTTTTATTATTAGAGATAAAAATTAATCCTCAATTCCTTTGGCCTTTTAATTGTTTAACTGTGGAATCAGTCAAATGTGGAGGCTGAAGAAGCACCAAGGGATAATGTAATTGCAACTCTTCAAACAATTGTATCTGTCTGGAGGATGAAGATTGATGATCTGGAAAATAGATCTCATTGTTTCAGTAGTAGAATTATGGGCTTTGCCAGTGGCTATTGAGAGAGATTCTCTGGGAAACTTTACCAAAAGGAAAAAAAAAAAATGATACTTGTGAGATGAAGGAAATTTAATTCAGACACTTTTCATTAAGCAAGGCCAGAAACTCCCAATTCCCAAGTTCATAGTTGACAAGAGGCCCCAGAGCACTAATTATCCATTTTTCAAGTTTCCTGATAGAAAGCTCTTCAATTAGATATAGACAAGGGGAAAATTATGGTAAAAGGAAGGGTATTTTGTCCTTTCTAAAGAGCACTAGGAAAATAGAGACTACATAACAATGTTAAGAGATAATTATATTAAATGAGTTAAGCACTTTGAATTATCTTAAAAGATGTTAAATTACTTTCAGTATCACTATTTCACTTAAAGTGCTTAAAATTTTAATTCTGAAAATAAACTTGCATTCAGTATTCGTTTGTGCTCCCTAAATTCTCAGAGACGATAGGTTGCCTCGGGCAGCCCCAGACATCTCCTGGGGAAATAGGTCATCGTGTGGATGAACTAGGTTGTGTTTTTTGTTCAAAGTGCCAATGAATGACAACAACAACAACAACGAGAAAGTGCCAATGAATGTTTGAAATGTGATTCAGTATATTTGCCATGCCGTTAGGAAGATTGATTAGTCGTCTCACTTGTTGACTATATGATCGTACATATATGAGGTAGATATGGATGTAGATGATGGACTTGGTAGGAGGCTATGGGCAATCATGGATTAATAGAAATAAGAGGACTCCCTCTGTGTTCAACCGCATAATGGTAGCCCATGAATATTTTATTTTACCATTTTAAAGTGGAGGAAGCTTAGAAGGTGAGTTGAAGTGACTTCAGTCTCTTTCGCTTTATTTATAATGTAGTGTTTCTTGTTATTTGCTGCTAAGCAGAGAGTGAAGATGTAACTGTTTACCTCAACAGGGTAAATGGAAGCAGTTCTACAACCAAGGTCCACCAACAAGCTGAACTCTGAGTATGTATCTGTCCAGGAATTATTTCTAATCTGAGCACAGAGATGATACAGAACGTGCATTTAGAATGAAACCGTCACTGGCATTTTGCATGATTTTGTTCTGTTCATGGAGACTTCTGCTAGCGGTCAGTGAATGTAGATGCCAGGTTTCAGAAACCCAGGGCTTGAGAAACAGATGAGAGGTGCTCATTATTATTACTTGAAGGTTTTAAGGTTCATCTTTTAGAAATGTGAAAAACTATTCTTTCTTATATCTGTAACATTACTTATTTTAAAGTTAAAAAGGAGGCAGTGTCATATGAGAATGGCACTAAAAGATGACGAAGTTGGGGAATTGGGGAGAATTAAAAACAGATAACAAAAACTTAGGCCTTAACATGGTTTGTTCAGGATGTTCAAGATAAAGTAGCCACATTTTAAAAAGAGATGAACATTAATGTTCTCTAATGGTAAAATAATAAATGTGGTTTCTTTGTAAACCATTTCAAAACTAAAGACGTGAAAAGATAAGAGAAACTACAACAATTGCACCCTCCCCCTCCCCTGCTTCTCTCCCACTCATAGATAGCCTAACCACACTGGTGCTTCCCATCTTTTTTTTTTTTTTTAAAGATTTTATTTATTTATTTGACACAGAGAGAGAGAGAGAGAGAGAGATCACAAATAGGCAGAGAGGCAGGCCGAGAGAGAGGGGGAAGCAGGCTCCCTGCTAAGCAGAGAGCCCAATGCTGGGCTTGATCCTAGGACCCTGAGATCATGACCTGAGCCGAAGGCAGAGGCTTTACCCACTGAGCCACCCAGGCACCCCTGGTGCTTCCCATCTTAATTCTAGGTGTGGTTGTGGAGGACATTTTTTTTTTTTTTTTTAAACAGGAATGACATGTTTTACCTACGATTTGGGAGGTACTTTAGTCCCACTTAATTATTTGGCATTATTTGTATGCATTATAAGTCATTAAAAGACATTCAAAAAGAGAAAATGAGAGAGAAGGAAGCTGAGATTCTGTAAATGGGCTGCTTCTCCACCAATAAGTTGCTCTTCACTCCTTTAGAGATGACTTCCTTCCTCATCAGGGTCTCTTAGCCTACAGTATATGAGCTCTGGTCTCAGCCATGAACTTCAGAGGCCCCAAGTACCGATTCCACCTCATTGGGGCAGTGGAGTTAATAATAATAATAATAATAATAATAATAATAATAATAGTGATAATGATAATAATAAATAATAGGATCGGGGACCTCTACCCAGTTGAGGGTGGGCTAATGTTTTCTTCTTGGGTTGAGAAGGAATAAAAACTCACTAAAATGATCACAAACCCAAGGGCTAAGAAGATTATACATCTGTGCCATAGTCAGTCTAAAGTCTAGTAAATACGTTTGTTCAGAGATAGTTAAACCACAGTGAGAAGACAAAAAGCCATTAGAATGTAGTAAATAAACAAAGAAACAATTCTGAAATTTGGAATCGGAACCTAAGGTGTGGGAAGTAAGATATCAAAGAGATCACTTCTTAGAACAAAAGGTGGTTACTTTGTAGTTACAACGAGAACGGTACGAAATGGCAAGAAACCTAGAGAAGGACACACAGATGCAACATGTCATGATAGCCTCACATGTAGAAATGGGGAACAGGGAGATCATCCATGAAGGAGGGCAGAAATTCAAAAATTATGTTCAGAAACTGCTTAAAGTGAGTAGTAGGGTCACAGAAGGGGGAAGAGAATGGGGAAGTGACTACTATAGTAAAGTCAGGTCCTGCTAAGGCAGGAGAAATGTGTCAAAAAGAATTATTTCTGCTGTCATTGAAGTATGAAAAGTCATAGGAGCCTTGGTGTAATATCTTCCTTTGTTGGACCCCGTGACAGGCATACATCTCCTCCCACAGCATCACAGGTAAAAGGTGGCTACTTGAGGACAGAGTTTGAGTAGTATTGTTTCGTCGGGCCAAATAGCATCTTACAACAATTCATTTACTGTGCTGTTTTTAATGACTCCAAAGTGAATATGAATATGCCATGGGTAATTTGATAATATTTTATTATTTGACATTTATGCTACAGTAGGTTTTTATATTATAAATTATGCTACAGCAAATAACCCTGTAGGCCAATCTTTGTCATTAGTTGTTTCTTTTGAAAAATTGCTATAAATTGAGTACACAGCCTTAGAAATTGCCTATTTTATTTTATTTTTTTTAGAAATTGCCTATTTTAGACTGTTAATACTGCTTGCCAGACTTTCTTCCATAGAATTTGTAACAATGGGGGTGCCTGGATGGCTCAGTCTGTAAGCGCCTGCCTTTGGCTCAGGCTCAGGTCATGATCCCAGGGTCCTGGGATGGAGCCCCGCATCGGGCTTCTCCCTTTCCCACTCCCCCTGCTTGTATTCCCTCTCCTGCTGTCTCTCTCTCTCTCTGTCAAATAAACAAACAAAATCTTAAAAAAAAAAACAAATTGTACCAATGTGCACCATCATCAACAGTGAAACATCAACCATTTCCCACATTCAAGGGTGAGACTCCTAGCACATCATCAGTTTTATAAACCTCTGAATTATGTTTTCTAATAGTGCAGATGATGTCAATTAAGTCATATGAACTCTTTTTACTGGTACCCACTGTGATCAACGGTATGTAATTTTAAAATACCTGTTGGAAGTTAGAGCTGTATTCTATAGCGATCAAAGAATATTTAAGCTATGCAGAGTGATCATACTCATTATTTTACTAGCACAGTGTTCTAACCTATTTCTGTAACCACAGTCTAAAATATTTCTGTCTTTTATCCTTCTAATTGGATAACCACTAGGAAGGAAACTAATAATTCTTCCTTTGTCTAAAACTAGAAAAATCAACTAGAGAAATTCAGAATATAAAGTCCCTGAACATCTCAATGATATAACTGTATTTTATTTTAAAAGAACACCCAAAACAGTATCCATATTTGAAATATATTGCCGTAGTTAAGAAGATATGAAACACTGTTCACACACATTACTTGGGGTGGAAAAATATATATTAAAAAAGTAGAAAATGTTGTCCTTCCGTTTTTGACCTCAATAAATGCATTTATTTTTAAAACAGGTTCAGGAGAAAATTGTCAAGACTCACAGCGAGTCTAGTCAGAATCAAATAAAAAAGCTGGCTATTTGAATCAAGATTATTTTAGTTACATATTATTTTAAATGGCTACATGGATAGTATAAAGAGCAACAAACTAGAGATCAAGAATTAAAGTCTTAAGCTGAACTCTGCCACTTTCTAGATGTGTGAACTTGGGGAACAAAATCTGAGAAACCATTTATACATTTATTTAAAAAAAAACTCATTGCTTGTTGTCTCTCAAATAGTTGTTACAAATATTGAGACAAATGGATGCGAAAATTTGCAAACAGCTATATACTTGTACCAATACTTACTACTTTTAATAATTATAACCATATATTTTTTTTCCAGACCTTGAGATCTTAGATTTTAATATTTAACACTCTAATATGAAAAAGAGGATGGGGGATGGATAAAAGAAGAAAATTGATAAAAGATGGATATTTCAAATAAAATTTATTTTGAAATATAACATAGCTCAGAACAGTTCATAAAGCCTAAGTATTTGCCTTAATGAATTATAATAAAATTAATACACTAAAATCGCTACTACTGAGGTTAAGAAATAGAACATTACAGCAACCCAGAAGGCCTCCTTGTGTCCCATTTTGAGCTAATGACTATGGCTCTCCTTCCCAAAGATAACCAACATCCCAACTTCAAGTATTATACTTCGGTTTTGCCTGTTTTTGAATTTTATAAATAGAGTCGTAGAATATATATTTTTTGTATCAAGTTTCTTTTTTTAATTTATTTTTTATTTTTTTTTAATATTTTATTTATTTGACACAGAGAGAGAGAGATCACAAGTAGGCAGGCAGAGAGAGAGGGGAGGGGAGCAGGCTCCCTGCTGAGCAGAGAGCCCAATGCGGGGCTTGATCCCCGGACCCTGAGATCATGACCTGAGCCGAAGGCAGAGGCTTAACCCACTGAGCCACCCAGGTGCCCCTGTATCAAGTTTCTTTTGAGATGTTCCATATAGCTGTCCTTGAGGCACATTTATTACTGAATAATATTCCATATTTCAAATATACTGTAATTTATCTATTGAGAAACATTTGAGTTGTTTCCAGTTTGAAGCTATTACAAATACTACCATGAATAAATACATATATCCAATATGTTATATACCTCCTATATATATCTCTACACATATATACACATACATACACACACACATCCTAGGTGTAGAATTACTTGATCAAAAGTTATGAATATGTTCATCAATGAGATTTCTTCGAATGTTTTCCCATATTGGAAAATTCATAGTTTGTGAGAGTCCTGTTTTTTCCATATCCTCACCAACATTTGGTAGTTAAATTTTTTTATTTTAGTGACTCTCATGGGTGTATAGTGACCTCTTATTTTGGTTTTAATTCATATTTCCCTGATTATTAATGAGATTGAGAACCTTTTAATAATTTCATAAAAATTTGAATATCTCCTTTTGTGAAGTACCTATTAAAGTCTCTAGCCCTTTTTGTATTCGTTTGTCTGGGTTTTTAAGTGATTCGTAGAAGTTGTTTATTCTGAAGATGAGTCCTTTGTCAGATTTATGACTTGCAAATATCTCACGCTCTGTGGGTTGGCTTTTTAATTTCTTAGTGGTGTTATAATAAGTAGAAGACCTTAATTTCACACACTCCAGTTTGTTAATCTCTTCTTTTGTGGTTAGGACTTTTTATTTCTATTTAAGTTATCCTTGCTTACCACAAGGACATGATTGTATTTTCCTTTACGATGTTACAGAAATTTTGTTCTGCTTTTCACATCTAGAGGTACAGTTCATCTAGGATTAAGTTTTATGTGTGGCCTGACGGGGTTTTGGGAATCAGGATTTGTTTGTTTGTTTTTTCCCCCATGTGCATGTACAATGGATGCAGAACCATTTATTTAAAAAACAATCTTTTTCCCGACTGTTCTGCTACCATAAATGCAGTGTCCATATTTGTATTGGATTATCATAACTATTTGTTTCATTGATGTATTTGTTTAGCTTTATGCCAATACCATACTGTCTGAATTACTATGACTTTATAATAAGTCTTAATCTGCACTTGAGCTCTTCTCCTCACCTTGTTTTTCTCCAAGTTTGTCTTGTCTATTCTTTGTCCTTTGTATTTCTGTATAAATTTTAGAGTAATATCTCCTAAAAAAAAAAAAAAGAAAACTTCTGAAATTCTTATTGGGATTGCATAAAATCTATAGGTCAATCTGAGAGAAATGATATCTTTACAATATTGAGTTTCTCCAGTCTACAAGTGTTGTATGTCCATGTTATTTCAGTTTTCGGTTTTCATTTTAGTAACGTTTTATAATTTTCTGTACAGAGACCTCGTAAATTTTTGTAAAGATCTTGTAAATTTCAAGGATTGTAAAGATCTTGTAAATTTCAAAGATTCTTGAAATTTATTACTAGGTATTTGATGTTTTATGCTGTTGTACATAGTTTAATTTTTTAAATATATTTTTCCAACTCTTTTTTAGATACTGAATTGATATTATTGACTTTTTATTTAACATCCTTGCTAAATTGACTTTGATTATTTGTCTGAAATCCTTGAGATTTTCGTACATACACAAATCACATCATCAGCTAATAATTACAGCTTCATTTTTTTTCTTCCCAGTCTTAAAACATTTTTTTCTTTTCCTTGCATTAGCTAGAACCTTCAATATGGTATTGATTAGAAGTATGAAGTATGTTTTTGTCTCATTGCCAATCTCAGAGAGAATTTTTTCAATATTTAAACTTTATGATATCTACCTTAGGAACTTTGTAGATAATCTTTTTCTTTTTTTCCACCTTTACTGCAGTGTAGAGGTATTTGGTAAATAAAAATGGTGTATATTTAAGGTATACAATGTGATGGTTTGATATACATGTACCTTGTGAAATGATTACCATAATTAATTTATTAACACATTCATCATTTCACGTAGTTACTTTTTTTGTTGTAGTGGTGGGGGATGAGAACAAAACAAATTTCAAGGATATAATACAGTATTATTAACTAGAGTTATATTAGATCCCCAGAACATATTCATCTTATAACTAAAAGGTTATAGCCTTTGAACAATATCTCCCTATTTTTCCCACACCACCCTCTCTCAATCACCACTCTATCCTCTGATTCTATGGGTTCAACTTTTTCAGATACTACATATAAATTAGGTCATATAGTGTTTGTTTTTCTCTGCCGTATTTTAATTAACATTAATTTCTCAAGGTATATTCATGTTGTCACAGGTGGTAGGATTTCCTCCTTTGTATAGATGAATGATATTCCATATATCACATTTTCTTTCATTTTCTTTATCCATTCATCCATCAGCAGACACTTAAGGTTGTTTCCATAGCTTGGCTATTGTGAATAATGTGGCAATGAACATGAGGTACAATTATCTCTTTGAGATATTAATTTCATTTCCTTTGGATATATCCCCAGTGGGATTGCTGAATCAAGGTTTTATTTTTAATTTTCTGAGGAACCTCCATACTGTTTCTGTAATAGTTGTACCAATTTACATCCCCACCAACCGTATACAATGGTTCCCTTTTCTCACACCCTTGCCAACACTTGTTATCTTTTGTCTTTTTGATAATAGCCATCCCAACAGGTGTGAGGTGATATCTCATTGTGGTTTTGAAAGGCAGTTCCCTAATAATCAGTGATGTTGAATTCCTTTTCATCTACCTATTGTCCCTTTTTATGTCTGCTTTGGAAAAATGTCTATTTAGCTCCCTTACTCATTTTTATTTATTTTTTATTTTAGTACTAGAAATATTTATTTTGGCCCATGAGCAACAAACTCAAAATTACCTTTAGCAAATTATGCATCTAGCAATTATATTTAGCTAAGAAACACAATAGAAAAAATTCTAAAATAGACTCTATTAAATATTTAAATGGGTCCAGCTATCACAAAAAACATTTGTCTTTTTTTCACTCCTCACCTCCAGTCTGTCAATATTTTTCTTATGCACGAATACTGAAATTCTAACGCATTATTTCTGAATCAATGGTATATACAGTATTTATAATTAAATAAGCCTAATTATTTGAAAAATAGCCTTACTCATTTTTAAATCAGGTTGTCTTTTTGCTATTGAGTTCTGTGAATTCCTTATATATTTTGGATAGTTACCTCTTATCAAATACATGGTTTGCAAATATTTTCGCCCAATCCATAGGTTGCATTTTTATTTTGTTGTTCATTTCCTTTGCCGTGTAGGAGATTTTTAGTTTGATATAGTACCACTTGTTTATTTTTGCTTTTGATGTCACTCAAAAAATCACCACCAAGACCAAAGTCAAGGAGCTCTTTCTCTGTGTTTTCTTCTAGGAGTTTTGCAGTTCCAGGTCTTACATTTAAGTCTTTAATCCATTTCGAATTGATTTTTGTATATGGTGTAAGATAGCATCCAGTTTCATTCTTTTGCATGTGAACATCTAGTTTTCTCAGTACCATTTATTGAAGAGATTACCCTTTTCCTGTTGTGTACTCTTGACACCTTTGTCATAGATTACTTGATTATATATGTGTGGGTTTATTTCTGGGCTCTCTGTTTTGTTTCATTGGTCTATTTGTCTGTTTTTATACACGTACCATACTATTTTGATTAAAGATGACTTTTTTCAAATTAAGGAAATCTCATTTTACTAATAGCTTATACTAAGATTTTTTTGTCAATAATGGATGTTTTGTTTTTTAAATACTTTTTTCTACACATATTGAGATGGTTGCATAATTTTTCTCCTTCTATCTTCTATTATAGTAGTAAGAATTAGATTTATTTTAGAATCCTTAACCAACTTTGCATTCCTAGAATAAGCACAGCTTCTTTATCAAAAGTAAATGGAATAAATCTAAAATTATTCCAACGTAAAAAGCTTATTTTAAAAAGAGTAAAGAGGGGCACCTGTGTGGCTCAGTGGGTTAAAGCCTCTGCCTTTGGCTCAGATCATGATCTCAGGGCCCTGGGATCGAGCCCTGCATCGGGTTCTCTGATCAGCAGGAAGCCTGCTTCCCCCTCTCTGCCTGCCTCTCTCTCTGCTTGTGATCTCTCTCTCTGTCAAATAAATAAATAAAACCTTAAAAAAAAGAAAAAAGAAAAAAGAAATGAGAATGAAAGTAGAGCCATTTCTTATCAGCCAGGATTATTTGTAGTCAAAATTCACTTTAAACAAAATTAAGGCAAAATAAAACAAAATCAGGAATCAGGTTTAGATTTACCAGGTAGCCAAAAGCAGTAATAAGAAACATACACATTCAAAACTATTAAGACTTAGAAATTCAAAATCAATTGATAAGCCATGATTAAGAAAGCTGGATACATAAGGGAATGTAGGAACAAATTTTGTTTCCACAAGTACAAGAAGATACTTCTAATCTGGCAAACTCAGTGAGAAGATTGAGTTCCTTATTCTCTGGCAGCAACAGTGAGAAACTCTGTCCTATCTTGACCCGGGCTTATAGACATCCTTGGATTGGTTTCTTGCTTTTCTTCAAACTCAGGGCACAGTTTCAGATAACCATTCTGAGCTTCTAGCAAATTTTTAAGCCTTCTTCAGTTTCATTTCTTATTAGCAGTTGTTGCTGTTGTTATTATTATTGTTTTAGCAAAGAAGAACAGCAGAATGGCTTAAGGAGATGCTTATTCTTTAGACTCTTGGGGAGAGTTATTGCTTCAGGTTGAGTCATCTCCCACATGCAAAGATTTCCACTCAATTATGCCTTCAAAAGTGCTATTCAGGAATGTTTAACCAACAGGTGCTTAAATTGGTCCTATAATAGCCCATTAATGCCCACAGGTGTAAACACACAGAAGTTTTTATTAAACATATTTAGAGACAAAACATTTTGCTGTGTTGCTTTTAATCTTTATTGGACTGTCCTTGTCTCTCTTTGTCCCTCTCTCTTCCTTTCTCCTTTTCTGTCTCTCCCTTCTTCACTCTATCCCTCCTTTCTTTCCTTTACTTCCCCTTTCTGTATATTAAACTACTAGCAGATATGTGAGCATCTATTAACTCTAGCAAAGTACTAGGAATACAAGGAAGTGGAAAGCACATTTCCTAACCTTAAGGAATTTATCATCTAGTTGAGGAGGGCATAGGGTAAGTTCAAATTAATAAATATTTATCCACAATATTGTCAAAGCTCAAAATTAGGGGGAAATGTGTAGACAACAAGTCCTAGTTCAATGTAAAGAAAAATTTCTGTGAAAGTTGGCAGTGGGAAGAGTTCCTAAAAGACAAAACAAAACAAAACAAAAACCCTTAACCTGGGCGGCTCCCTTCAGCTAAGGTCATGATCCTGGGGTCCTGGAATCAAGCCCCAGGTCGGGCTCCCTGCTCAGTGGGCAGTCTGTCTCCACCCCTCCCTCAGCCCCTCCCCACCCCTTGTTCATGCTCTCTTTCTCTCAAATAAATAATATCTTTTAATATTTTATTTTTTTAAAGATTTTATTTATTTATTTGAGAGAGAGAGGAAGAGCACAGAGGGAGTGTGAGAGAGAGAACCCTGAGATCATGACCTGAGCCGAAGGCAGCAGCTTAACCCACTGAACCACCCACCCAGGTGCCCCATAAATAAAATCTTTTTTAAAAAAATAGTTTGCAAAGGCATTGTATTAGTTGGGATTAAAGTCATTTATAGTGACAGAAAAACAAAACAAAACAGTGGCTTAAGAAAAACAAAGCATTTCTTGTTCACTTAAACATATTTTGTTGCCCATCCATGTTTGGTATGGTATGTGTCGGGGAACCAGGCTTCCACTCTCTTTTGCTCTGCTATCCACAGCATGGGGCTTCTTAGGCATGTCATTACATTTACTTCCTAGGCAACAGGAAGAAACAAAAGTGGCTTCCTCTCCCTTTAAGGAAATACCCAGAAGTTTCACTAGGCCTGAATTTTATCACATGGCCACTCCTAGCTGCAAGAGAAACTGAGAAATGTAGACTTTGTTTCAGGTATCTATGTATCTAGCTAAGGATTTATTTCTAGTTACAGGCACAGGAATATAGGAATGAGGAGTGCAGACTGAAACAGATACTTTTTATCTCGTGGATCGAACACTGGAAAAGAATCTGCCCAAGAATGAAGGAATGTGTGTGTGTGTGTGTGTGTGTGTGTGTGTGTGTGTGTCTGTATTGCTGTTAAAAAAAAACCCACTAACATGACTTAATTTGACTTTATGAAGCTGCTGATTTTGGTTTCCTTTTTTGTTCATGGCTTCCTTGACAGAAAAAACACCCCCAAACTATCCTTACTGTAGGATATTAGTTCTGAACTCTTTCTACGTTCATTCTAGTGGTATATATCTGCTTAGATGATTGCAGAATGCAACAATTGAGTGTACTTTACTGGAAGGAATACATCTTGAACTAAAATCTCAAAAAATAAAGTAATTTTTAAAAATCTCCAACTGCATTTAGAAGGTTCTGTGAACTGAAGTGAAAAAATGAATCTCGTTGGGTCAGTCCATCTGGGTTTTGTTTGTTTGACTAGAAGAGAGGTTTAACTGATAAAGTAAGGTGCCAAGCCCACTCTGAATCACTCCCCATTCACAGTAAGAGGCCTGGCTCAGCTCTTCCCCTGTTCAGCTTTTATCCAAGTCACATGTAGGCAATTAGTAGATTTTCTGTTCAAATAAAAATGTTGATTTGCTTTTCTAATTTACCATTGTGACACTGGAACTCTGATTGAAAGCATTTTAACTTTTATAGTAAACAGTAAAAAAGCCTCATAAAGCTCTCACAAAACTTCAGGAGTTAAGATATATTCCTTATGACTGTCTACATTGTGATATTTGTGTTGCCAATTATTTTATCTAGAATCGTTCCCTTAACTCCATTTCCTGTTTCTTCTTGAGAGTACTTTGCAGAGGACATGTTTTTAATAGGCTATAATCATCCCATGGGCAACAGGGATCTTGGCAAGTAGCTATTAACAGTATAGACAGAAACTTGGAGTGTGATGGTTTTAGACTTCCTGAGCTTCTTGATGCTATTTTAATGCACTAAGAGTATAAACTAAATTTAGATCCTGCTGACTGTTACCAGAGTGAAGTGCGTGCCTCTTCTGCAGACAATGCTAGATTTAGTCACTGTGTATTTCTGTCAAGCTGGGAACGCAGTTTACGGCTCTCATCCCTTCTCAGCATTTAGTAACTATACGTATGTATTTAATAATTGCTCGGAATTGCACCTGTTTGTTTAAATTTTGTTGTCCCTAAAGCAGTTACTGACATCATGTTGTTTTTCTTTTGGTCACTGTATTTTATTTTGATAAATCTGGCATTATACATACATTTATACTTTCTGACAGGAAGTCTGTGTTACTCCTCGAATATTTCTCTAGTCCACGGTTTCTCAGCCTGGGTACTCTGGCATTTTGGGTCCGACAATTCTTTGTTATGGGGAGGGCGGGGGGCGCAGTTGTCCTGTACTCTGTAGATGTTTGGCAGCATCCCTAGCCTCTGTGTATTAGATGCTAAAAGCCCTTCCCTCTAGCCCAGTCGTTACAACCAGAAATGTCTACAGATATTTGAATGATGCCTGTGGATCAAAATCACCTCCAGTCGAGGACAACCACTCTGATCTGCCCACTGCTCCCCATCTTCTTCACTTGGGCCCCAGTCCAGACTACTGTCATCTCTCAGCAAACCACTGTAAGAGTTTTCTGCTGGATCGTCCTGCGTGTGCCCCAGCTGTTCTCCAGTTCATACTCCACATTGTAGCCAGAGTGCTATCCCAAACCCGGATCTCATCACGGTACTCCCAGTGACCTAGGACAGAGATAGAACTCTTAAAAATAGCCTTCCAGCATTCATCCTAGTTGGACCTGGAGTACGCCTTGGCTTCATCTCAACCCAATTTCTCTTGCCAGTTCAGGGTTTTCTGCGTGCCCTTCTTTCCCCTGCCCTTGTGTTGCTCTACTCCTCTCTGTCCACCTGGCCAGCTTGCACTCACTCTTCTGTTCTGGCTCAGTTGAGCCTCATGCTGCCGGGTTATTCTTATCTGATGACTAAGGACCAAGTCAGATTGACCCGCTATAGTTAATTCTAGACCAATTGGACTAAAGCCAATCATCTAAAAGCCAGTTTACCAAAGGGCCAAATTACTAAACTTAGTCACCAAAATACAGATTTTAACAAACCCTTGTTTTTCTTTTTAATTATTTATAGTTTAGTTTCACATGGATTGAGTTCAGAGGGCTATAAAGAATCAGTATTCGCAGATTCTGGTGTGTTCAGACTCCCTCCCCATCCCCATGAGCCCTGTCCTTCATTCAGGTTTGCCTCTCTGGGACTACCAAACCAGCCCACCCAATGTGCTGGCTTGTGTCTCCATCTTTCCTCAAGTAGGCAGTTGGAGTCAGAATCAAATTTAACATTTCTTAAAATGCAGTTATAATAACACATTAAAAATGGAAATCTTCAAAATCTGTGGAAGTATCCCATACAATCTGTATTGCTTCAGCATGTGTAAGAAACAAAATTTGGTAAAATTAATAAATTCAGCTATTTGTCATTTGGGATTATAATGAACAGTTCCTAAAATTTCTAAAAATTGGCAGAATCAATAATGACTTTAAAAGGATTAAATAGGTATCAGTATGAGGTGAATATTTCCAAGAGGAAATTTGGGTTATATTTATAAGAATGTATCCACAATAAGACCGAAGTAACTCATTGCCCCTTAACTTTGACAAATTAAATATTCCTTAAAAGAGCTTTAAGGGGCACCTGGGTGGCTCAGCCAGTTGAGCATTGGACTGGATTTTAGCTCAGGTCATCATCTCCATGTTGTGGAATGGAGCCCTGTGTTAGGCTCTGAGCTCAGCGTGAGTCTGCTTGTCCCTCTCCCTCCCCCTGTGTTACTCTCCCACTCTCACCCATGCTCTCTCTCTCTAAAATAAATAAATAAAATCCTTCACATAAAGGACTTTAAGATCAATGTATTAAGATCAATGTATTTGTTGACTATAGTCAAGAATAATGTGTCATAGGGGCGCTTGGGTGGCTCAGTCAATTAAGCATCTGCCTTCGGCTCAGGTCATGATCCCAGGATCCTGGGATCAAGCCCAGCATCAGGCTCCCTGCTCAGTGGGAAGCCTGCTTCTCCCATTCCCCCTGCTTGTGTTCCCTCTCTTGCTGTGTCTCTCTCTGTCAAATAAATAAATAAAACCTAAAAAAATTAAAAAAAAAAAAGAATACGTCATATTTGCCTAGTTGCAATTCCACATTTGTTTGAGGATTACAGCAGTAATAATCTATGTGTCTCAGTTGTAGACTCCACGAGAGCAGGAACTGTGACCATTTTTGCTCAGTAATTATTCACAGAACATATCATGGTGTAGATGTCCATCTAAATGTCATTGAATAGGTAAATTATGTTAAAAATGCAGTATTAACCACCTAATATATAATAGTGACATTACCAGTAGTTCCTAGCCTTAAGAGAGCTGTTGATAATTCTGGACCTAATTCTATAAAAACATTAAAAATATATAACAGACTTTGATATAGCATTTATTGGAACACTGTGTTTTTTTCTAAGACCAAGACCTTTTGCTTAATCTTTTGGTAGCACACTAAACATTTCATTTTTAAGATAGAAGTCTGCATGGTGGTATAAAAAGCAAATTTGTAAATTTTATTTACTAACATATTCAAATGAAATAGCATAGTTCTTTATCAAGTTTAAGTAATATGCCATAATAAGAGTGTTTTAAAATTAATATTATAAAATAATATCTTCAAGTAAAACTAGAACGTGAGTATTACCTCTGGACTATAAAGCTTCTTGTTATTATTGACAGTGATGTTAATATGGTTAGGGGTGGCCTTAATCTAAGTTTCGTCAGAGTGAACATTCCAGGCCCTCCAAAGGGGATGGAGAAGAGGGAAGGCAAGAGAAGAATGCAGAAAGGATGAAGGCAGCAGGGGGCTTGAAGGAAAAATTGCCTTTTCAATTCTATTCAGGGTCTTATTTCAAAATTCCTGTTATTCCAAACACATTTTCCTAAATTCCCTCTGTATTTGACCTCCATATAGAACATAAATACCACTTATTTGAATCATTTAATGACCATTATATGATATACCACAATTTTTCTAATATTTCAGATAGATTTTATAATTTATATTTAATAATTCTAAGAGACCCATGAAAAGATTTAAAGTATGCTGTTTGTTTCTTTCTCTTGTTTATGGTGGCTTATTTCTTTGTGTATTTTATAATTTCTGATTGTTAGCTCGTGTTTTACTGGGCTTTCTCTGAGGGAATTCTGCAAGACTTGGATTGAGAGTGCGCCCTTCCAGAAAAAATGCCTTTAGCTTCTTCTAGGTGCTCTGGGATGGAACCAACCCTGGCCCATATCTATTATGTTTCTTCTTTTGGGGTTTCCTGGACCAGACACGGAGAGAATATCTAGATCCTGAGCCATGTAAGGATAGGACAATGGTTATAAACTCTCAAAAAACCACCCTCTCTCCCCAGTTTCTGGCCAAAAACAATTTTCCTTGCAATCCCCTTTGCTAGTGAGCAGGCTTTTTGCAGGGTTGCTCTTCAAAGAACTTGGCTTTGAGTTTCATTTTCAACTTCCCACCTTGCAGAGGAGCAAAGCTTTGACTTCCACTCCTATTCAGCGGTTAGAACCGAAGACACTAGGATACCCGTGCTGGCGAATGCTCTCAGGATGGCCATGGCAATAGTATACCATCTTACAAAACTGGCTTTCCATTTTTGACCTTTGAAAACTTTCCTTTGTTTCATTCTAAATCGTCTATGCATCTAAAAGGATTCTTAAAATAATCTTATCCATTTTGCAAGAAAAGGGTTTTTTAAGAATATTTGGCCAATTTATTATATTGATGGAAATAGAATGCAACAATGATTCTATATTTAAAGAGATACTTCTTTTAAGGAAACAACCATTTGCCTTCCTTCTCCTTCTTCTTTCCTTTTTTCCCCCTCCTTTCCTTTCTTCTTTCTTCTCTTACATCTATCTATATAAGATAATTGATCATTTAAATAAAATTGCAGAGCTACTCTTGGAAGGAAAAGGAAATTTATAGTTATATAACTTCCTTTATTATACAAATGATATTCAACTGACAGGAGACAGCAAAGCTATTTTTCAAAGTTTTTCCTAAACTTTGGGATTTTTTAATGCTTATAGCAGCTGATTAAATGAAAATAAATACAGCCAACATTTGTTGATCACTTAGCACATACCTGTGTAGATACACATTGAAGTACAATGCCTTTAAGACTACCAGAAGGAAGGGCGTCTGGGTGGCTCAGATGGTTAAGCATTTGCCTTAGGCTCAAGTCATGAGTCCCAGGGTCCTGGAATAGAACCCTGCTTGGCAGGTAGCCTGCTTTTCCCTCTCCCTCTACTGCTCCCCCTGCTTGTGCTCTCTCATTCTCTCTGTCAAATAAATTTAAAAATCTTAAAAAAGAAAAAAGACTACCAGAAGGAAAACGGGGACAGCATAGATACCATAGGGATATGTGTAGCCCTTAAATTTAACAATTTTCACTTTAATACAGACTTCACTTGTGCAATGCTTAGAGATCCCCAAACTTTACAAACCAGACTTTCATGTACTGAATAGGTTTTTTATATGGATAATCCAGGAGGATTTGAGCTATCACCTGAGGAAGCTGCTCATGTGTATGCAAGTTCTGGTAAAGAATGGTTAGTCCTTGAGGAATGAAGATTCCAGGAAGCAGACCCACTCACCCTACTTCAGAATGTACGTGCCTCTCTTCAGCCTTCAAATGTTTGCCCTTAGAACATGTTTTTAGGAACTTCTTAACTACATATTAAGAATAAATTAAATATGTTCCTACATAGGACCATTGAATCATCCATGGTGCAAACCAGTCAGAGACAGTTATGAGAAATAGTATAATCTGAACTTAAGAAGCTGAACTTAAAAAGAGGTTTATCATATCAAGTGCAAGGAAGAGTGTGGGAAAAGGCAAGGATACTTGAAATCTATTGGTGTGTTCAGGGAACTTTAAGTAACTAACTTTAAGTAACTATCTCAAATATACATAGTTTACATATTTGAAGGCACTTTTTTTTTTAAATTTGATAGTGGTAGCTAACGTTCAATGAACATTTGTAGTGTGTCAGATGCTGTTGTACATGCTTTACATATATTAGCATTTAATTCTGTCAACAATTCTTGGCAGCAAGGACTATTATCATTCCCTTTTACAGATGGTCAAATTTTTTAAGTAACTTTCCTGAAGCTATAGGGTTATAAGAGGGCGGTAGGACTCAATTCCAGGTGTTCTGACCCCAGAACCAACACTCTTTAGCTATATGTTCTGTTGCTCACAATGAAGGCTGATTTATCTTGAAGGATTTAATCAAAAGTTCTCATTCTTGGGAAACTCAATAAATGAAGAAAGATTATTTTCTCCCCTCTAGACCCTATGTACGATAAAAATCAGCTTATTATTATTTACTTTATTTGAATAAATATTTTTCTTCTCCAAGAAAAATGTATGATTGAATGGATGCCTTTTCAGTGGTATGTTGGACAGGTTTGCAAGAGCTGATCATTAAATTTTCAGGAATTTTGCAAGCCAGTTATTAAATATAGTACTGTTAATAATTAAATCATATAAATGTACATTAAATGAATTATATTTAAAACAAAGGTGATAAATATTCAAAACCCATCATTTCTTAGTTATTTAACTACATTTTACTATTATCTATGCTCTTGAGGTTTTTTTAATGTCGATTGTATAGATGTATGAAAATACTGTGTGATGGTGTGCTACTGAGCTCTGCATTCAGTAATGCCCATCACTTTGGTGTCTTGATATTAGAATCATACTTACACCATGATTTGGTAAACACTACAGATCAGGGCTTTTCCCCAGGGACTTGGCTGTTCAACATTTACCACGGCATCTCCTTCATTCCTTCTTAAAAACATTTTGCCTTAAGTTGATTGTCAGGAGGGCTTTTTATTATATAGAGAGTTCAGATTGTATAGCAGAGACCTCTGGTGTCTAAATTATATTAGTGCTACAATATTTAAGAAAGGGAATTTAGAAATGTTTATCAGTGTCTCATTTATACACTTAATTATCTCAGAAAATTGATAATCCATCTTAGTTTGAATAACCACCAAAGGAAATCCTATCTTTCATGATCCTCAGTGAACTAACACTTTTTGAGTTAAGACATTCAAGTTCATCCACTCCAGAGTAAAATTGTGTCCTATTTTCTCAATCTGCTAAAAGTAGGTGCTACTCTAATGTACAGGAACAAGTCAAGATACCTGGATTCTGCTCCTGTCTCAACTACTAAAGAGCCAGGTGCCCTAGGCTCAGTGCTCTTGCCTCTCTGACTTGCAAATCACCTTACCACTCTTTTAGATATACTGATGACAGGTCCCACCCAAATCCATTATATGAGAATCCCCGGAGGTGGAATCCACATGGTGGTATCCTTTGAAATATTCTTGAGATGTTCTAGCATTCAACTGATTTAAAAACTACTGGTCGGGTTATTTACATGGAGGGTGAACAGCCTATGGTTAAGGGTTCCAGTTGCAGGACCAGAACTGTTTTCAAATCCCCACCCTTCAACTTCCTAGCTGTGTAATCTCAGATAAGTTACGTACTCTCTCCATGCTTCAGTTTCCTGATGTGTAATATTAGAATAATAGTACTACCTTAGTTAAGGGATGGGACACCTGGATTGCTCAGTCTATTGAGCGTCTTCCTTCAGCTCAGGTCATGATCCCACAGTCCTGGGAACATGCTTTGTATTCTGCCTTAATTGCAAAATGGAGTTGCCTAAGGCCAAAAGTTGTAGTACATGTTCAGCACATGGTTACTGCAGAATACTAGTGAATGTTAAGACCATTAGTTAGAATTCTTCCCGATTAACTGTTGCCTTTCTAGACTGTTACATCACTGGATATTATATAGATATTTCTCTAAATCATTCACTCAGACCATAACGTGATAACTGCTGAACGTTAATGGAGTTCCCTAAGATTAAATTGGGAAAGAAATAGCAAATCATTACCTCTGAAACTCAAATTTTTCCTCTCCTGGGGGGCATAGAGATAAAAAAAAAAAAAGAGCGATCTTTCCAATTGTATGATGCCATTATATCCTGAATATGTTCAACTAATGTAACAAAAACAATAACGATCTTATATAAGTTGCTCATTAAAGTACACATAACATATAGCTTGGGGGGGTTCTAATTAATATGGATAAATGTGATCACCTCCAAGGAAACCAGTATAGATGAATCTAGGCAGAAAAACACAACAACAAAAACCCATAGGCATTTTTATCAGATATTGGAGTGCCCTCAGAAATTGAATAGATTAGTCCTTTTGGTGAGAGAAGTATGTGAGCAAGGAGCTTACTGATAAGAATTGAAGAACATTGATCTAATGTAAGTTCCATGAGAACCAAGTCTCCTAGAGTTTCAGCACTCAGAACAGTACCTGGCATGGAATGGGATTCCATAAACATTTAAAGAATGAATAAATATTCCTATGATTTTTTTCCCTCCATCAACTGGATGACAATAAGCAAGGTAACTCGTCCCTCTGGGTCTCAGTTTCTTTGTTTTGTTTTGTTTTGTTTTCAGTTTCTTTGTTAATAAAATAAGATGATTTGGAAAAAAATAAAATAAACTAAAATAAGATGATTTGGGAGTCATTTAAGTATTTAGATTCTATAATCTATAGATTATAAATTCTTTAGATTCTATAATCTATAGATTATAAATTCTATAGATTCTATAATCTATAGAATTAGATTCTATAATCTAATTTTGAAAATTTAAAATTTAAAAACCCCTATTTGTTAAATGTTTTCTTAAAACTGCATTTTAAACAAGTAAACGCATTCCCCAAGACAAAGCAAAATCTTCCCCTTTTCCTTATTCATATGGTTTAGAATTTATATATGTGAATTATCTTAGAAAAGTATATTACTGATAAAAATAGTTTTATAACTAATTTAACCATACAGATCAGATGCAGGGAAGCTGTATCCATGCTTCTAAAACCATATTGCAACACTTTGACTCCAGTGAATTTACCTTTTACAGAATATTTTAGAGGGTTTTCACTCTTGTTTTCAACACCTACTGTATGTAATCATCTCTTGAAAGGAAACAAATCCTGTTGGCAGGATTTTTTAATGTTTTTTGTTTTGTTTTGGTTTTGTTTTGTTTTTTAGATTCTGTGCTAATGGAGAGCAAACCTTAAAATCCCTTTGGGTTTCATCTCTCAGAGTTAGATGTACCTAAACATTTTTGTTTGTAGAATATCATTGCACTTCAAAATTGTCCAACTTGTTCCAAGTTTTATGGTCTCATCCATCTCCCTCCAAATATATGCCATAAGCAAACTAAAAACATCACATTTCTCCCAGCTGGCGATCACTCTCATGGGATTAACAGTTGCAAAGCCTTGTGCTGTCCTAAGCAAACTCAGCCTCAGAGGACAAGCTGGCTTTACGTTAAAATAGGCAAGGTAGACTGGGTGCCATTTAGGTGGGTAGGTAGAGATTATTATTTTTTTAATGAAAAGAACAAAAATGATAGCATTTCCAATTTAACCCTATTGAAAATCTTAACACATCTGAGCATCTGTCTTAAGAAAACCTGTATGGCATTATTGGAACATCTGCCCTCCAGTGCAGGAAGGGAGCAGGTGCTCTGTCTGGTAGCCTCATTGATGACATAACAGTTCTTTTGATGTGTCCAGTTGTGCAGAGATCTGATGTGTCTGAACCATATTAGTTATGTGTCATGAGGTCGTCATGGAAATTTTCTGATGACATTGATAAGGAATAGTTTTTTGGGGCCGTGTGATAAAAAGTTTCTGGGAGCCGTATCTTTTCAGCCTATAAATTATTTCCTTTGTATAAGTTAAACACTTGGGTAAAAATGACAGTGCTACTCTAGTGGTTAAAAAGATTTAGCACCTTGAAAGAAATCATGCTGTAAGCCTATTTATGTCCTGGATTCCCCGCATCCTCTCCCTGCGGGTTCTCCAGGCTCATCTATATGGATGCAGGTATTACAGGTGAAAAGATGGACTCACTGAGGAGCTGTGGGAATTGATGGATGAAGTGCCCTATAAATATTGTATTACCATTATCCTCATTCCCTTTTACGTGTTTATTTCACACCACTTACTGTACACTTCCACTGTGACCGTGATCAATGTGAGCTGTGTGTGTGTAGACTGCATGCTTGCCCGGGTCTATAACCTTATATCAGAGGATCATCAGGACCCAAAGGAAACTTGCGAATTTAGCTTGTTCTCAATATTTACCTTCTGTAAGGTTTTTAAGTGAGATTATCTAATTTTGCTAATTCTGCCTCCAGATTTTTATAAATTATTACATTTTCTTTTAAAGAGCCAAATCCCTCCCACTTCCATTTTTTTAAAAAATGTATTTATTTGACAGAGAGAGAGAAGCAGCAGAGGGAGAAGGAGAAGCAGACTTTCCACTGAGCAGGGAGCCTGATGTGGGGCTCAATCCCAGGACCCTGAGATCATGAGCTGAGCCAAAGGCAGATACTTAACCGACTGAGCCGCCCAGGCCCCCCACTGCCATTTTTAAGATGCATTTTTTTTTCAGTTTAGTACAAAAAAATGTAAGGCTACAGAAGAAACATAAAGTAAAATTTCCTCTAAACCTGCAAAAAATGTTAACATATTTTGGAGGATTTTCTTCTAAACATGGTTCTGTAGATATGCACATATTTAAGCATTCATATAGATAAGGAACATGTCTTTCTTACATATATGACCTTTACTGTGTAACCAGTTCTACATATTTTCCCCACTTGTTATATAATGGACATTTTCCTATGTCACTTAATGTATTTTATAATATTTCATAATATTGACACACCCATTCCTCTGCTGTTGAGCATTTAGGATGTTGCTATATGTTTGCAATTATACAGAATGTAATGAGCATCTTCACTAATACAATTTTAATTCTTATTATTTGTCTTTTCTGGGTCTATTCTGGATTCTCAAATTCAGAACTCATATAACTCCCTAAATGTTTACTTTATTCAAATACGTGGCAGCCTAGTTAATAGTAATGATCTTTCATCTACAGAGAGCTGTACTTGCAGATAATTGAAGAGCTGATTAGCCTACATTTTTTTCCTCAACATAATCTCACCAGAAATAATAGTAATCAATGCCTTCAGGTGGTCTTAAGTAAAAACTGAGCACTAAGTATTAAAAATGAAAGGGGGAGGCGAACCAGGAGAGACTGTGGACTCTGAGAAACAAACTGAGGGTTTTGGAAGGGAAGAGGGTGGGGGGATGGGTTAGCCTGGTGGTGGGTAATAAGGGGACACTTATTGCATGGAGCACTAGGTGTGGTGCATAAACAATGAATCCTGGAACACTGAAAAAATAAAATTTAAAAAAAATTTAAAAAATGAGTGTCACTAAAAAATTTTACATATATTTGAGAAACTATAAGAATTCTTGAATTGATACATACGATGTGCTAGAACTTAAATATTAAGTATGAGAGAAAAATAACGGTATAACTCAAAGCAAAATGATTACTCACTAATATTTTCATTTTCTCCTGGAGGAAAGCAAAAAAAGGAAAAACTAATATTTCCTCTGAATAAAAAAAAAAAATCCCAGAAAAACAGAAGGATCACTTGTTTTGTTTTGTTTTTTGAAACATTTTTACTTTAAAATGATTTATACTTTTCAGTGGCACCTGGGGGGCGCAGGCAGTTGTGTATCCAACTCTTGATCTCGGCTCAGGTCTTGATATCCAGGTCATGGGTTCAAGGCCCGCAGTGGGCTCCACACTGGGCGTGGAACCTACTTTAAAAAATGATTTAGATTTTCAATTCCCCCAAAATATGAACTATTCTGCATTCCCTGAAAATCACTAGAAAAAAAACTTGAGTTCAATCCTGCTCTCTCAATTCACGGGTTTCTCTAAGAAGGGAGCTTGGAAGGAGCACTGGATTGGAAGATTTGTGACTTTGGGCAATTTGCTTATACTCTTAATCTCAGTGTCTACATCTGTTTAATAGCTGTTATGAGAACTTAATGTAAATTACCTGAAAAAGTGCTTGACTCTCAGTAAATGCTAGCTCCTTTTTCTCCTGTTTTTTTTCTCCTGTTTTTAAATGATAATGCAGAGTATTTCAAGAGATAGATTTTTTATTTATTTTTTTTAAGAGATAGATTTTTTAAATAATTTCTTTCCTTGGATGAAAGTCATCGACTAAAACTGTACTAGTAGGTGAATGATTGCCATTTTGCTATAAAATTATAAGCCTATAGACAATTTGAGAGGCAATAATACGTCAAACAGAAATGAAAAGTTAAAACTCCAAAGTAAACCATTCTGATGTCCCCAAGGGTACCCTGTTTCTTTATGTATAGTTAAGTGATCAAAAATAATTAAAACAATGACTTAAATTTACGTAACAACTTATAGTTCCAAATATTGTCATTCAGCTGGTTTGACCCTCACATAGACATCATAGAAGTTCATGGAAGGTGAGTGATTTGCCCAAGGCCAAACTAAATTAATACTAAAGACAGAATAAAAAATAATGTTATTTTTCCTATTAGTTTTATTAACCATTAAGTAAAGAGAGAAAAGGAAAATCAAAACTAAAATGATAGATTATCTAAAAGTTAATGGAAGGGAAAACTTATCAAAACTGTTCTTAAAAACGGCTTCTAGTGTTAAAAAATAAAAATTAAAAATAAATGAGCCATGTATGTGTCTTGGAAATGAGGAAAAATGAATCAAAATTAATCAAAAGAAGCTAAGAAAAAGACTTTAATAAAGACAAAAGCAAGTCTGAAAAAAATCAACAGCTAGTGTTTTTGAGGGGGAAATCTACTTGAATAGACAAATGCATGACCAACCCGATTAAGGAAAAATTAATGGAAGTACAAGTATAAAAATCTGAATTTAACTTTCCAAACATGGCTGCTCATACTGCTTTTCAGACTTCTTAGAAAAGAGAGCGGTTCTCTGCTCTCCAATCTTTTTAGGAAGTTAGCAGATATTTAATATCAAGCACCTGGTAAAGATGCTGTATTTGTTTGCTGGGGCCACTGTAACAAAGCAGCACAGACTGAGCAGCTCAAACAACAAAAATTTATTGTCTCACACTTACGGAAGCTAGAATTCTGAATTCTCGGTGTTGGCAGAGTGGGTGCCTTCTGAGGGCTGTGAGGGAAGGATCTGTTCCCAGCCTCTCTCTTGGTTTTTAGATGGCTGTCTTCTTCCTGTGTCCCTCCACATCATCTTCCCTCCCTACCTATCTGTATCCAGATTTCTTGGTTTTATAGAAACACCAGTCATATCAGATTAGGGCCCAGTCTGATGGGCCCATGGTATCTTGATCTGCTCTATAAATACCCTACCTCCAAATAAGGTCAGACTCTGAGATCCTGGGGGTTCATATCCTCAACATATGAAGTTGTGGGGGGACATAATTCAAACCAGATGCCCTTTGTCTTTGATTAGTTTATCATTTGCTTTCATGAGGTTTTCCTAATAAAACTTTTGAAGAGCCCACACCTTTTATGAAAGCTTTTGGAGCTGGAATGAGTCTTAGAAAGCTATTCTAACAATACCTTTATTCTATTACAGAGTTAACGGGCTCAGAGATACTGGGTGACTTTCCAGTCAATTACATCTGGCTTTCTGGTGTGACCTCTTCCAAATTCTTCACACCACTAGAGAGCTACATGGAGACTCCAGTTGGTACTGGGCCGGTGTTGGAGTCTCTGACTTGGCGATGTGGTGCTCCTCCTGTGTACTTGTTCTTCCTAGTATCATGCCTTCCTATTAAGCACGATTGCTTTGGAACCAGTCAGATGAGCGCCTCCACCATTGTCTCTGGCGGCTTCTCTGCCTTTACATAGGTCCGTTGGAATATTTATGCAGTTTGGTGTTTGGGTTTGTAAAACTTCCCATGGGGATAAGCCCAGTTCTTGTATAGTTTTAACCAACTATCAAAGGTTTATTGTAATTGATTTGGAATCAAAGGTAGTTTTTTTAAGAAATATATTATCACCACTAACATTGAAGATTCCTCCAGTCTCACCATTCTTATTAAATTGTTATTTACTTGAAAGTAAAGTTATCAGTCATTCTCCAACCAAAGATACTGATTCAATAGATCTCAGGTAGTCCCAGACACCTACATTTCTAGTAGGGTGATTCTTTAGGTAATTTTCATGCCATACTTTGAACAACAACAAAGAAACCTGCTCTAAATCAACACATTGCTCATCAATTTTTAAATAGTTAATACTAGGAATGATTGTTTTATTTTCCAATAACATCATATTTTACCAAATCTAAGGTTTTTTTTTTGTTTTTTTTTTTTATGTAAGTCACATCATTACTCCATGTGTCACTAAGAAAGAAAAAAATGTGAATAAACTATGACACAGAGCCTTAAGGAGAGTTGCTCTGGACTTTTGTGAATTATTCATACCAGCAGCTCGTCACTTTGAAATTTTTGTTCAGAGGGATCTGGCAATTTCTTTTACCTTAAGTCACATTACCAGGCCTGTGATATGCAGAACTTTCCCATGTACCACAACTTCTTCCACTTAAGGTTACCTTTCTTATATCCCCTAGTGCAATAGAATGTTACTTTCCAAGAAAATCTGAAATTGCTATCATTCCTCCAATAATTAACATCTGCTACTCTAATAACAAATACATACTTCACACCTGTTTATGTGCCATCTTTATATGCACCAACTTGTATGTTTAAAGCCAAATCATACTGTGGCTCTTTAAAAAAGTGTATGTTTAAAAAATAGTGAAGTGGCAGTTAAACTCAACACATGATATCACCCAAAAATTATATCACTCAGCTGAAGAGACCTCCTTAACCAGCTGTGACCAAGTCCGTGCACACTCTGACATTGACCACTCCAGTTGTGAGTGCTGCCTTGTATATAATTATCATACGATGCGATTAATTAGAGACACATCTCCATTCAGAGCTGGGAAAATGTGGTGGGGGTGGGTGGGAGAGATCTCCGAATCCACGTAATATGGCAGTACAACAGTTTAAAATGGAAACTACCCTCGTGCTACATGCTAGGGTAACATAATGAGCTAGAGCAGCAGTTCTCAAAATGCAGTCCTGGGACTGGGAGCATCAGCTTCAGCATCACCTGGGAATTTGCTGTAAATTCTCAAGTTCCACCCTAGAGAGTCTGAATCAGAAACTCTGGGAATTGGGTCCAGCAGTCTGTTCTAACAAGCCTTCCAGGGACCTCTGATGCACGCGCGAGTGTGCAAACTACTAGGTTAGAATGAATGGGAAGTCAAAGGCAGGGAAGGAGGCCTTCCTCCACATTTACAGAGAAATATTTATTGATATAAATACACACACACACACGCCTCTTATTAAAACGTGGTTTACTCAATGTAAGAATGTATATGTGCAGTCCTTCAGGTGACTACATTCAAATAGATATATTTGAGAGATGCCTGGGTGGCTCAGCATTAAGCGTCTGCCTTTGGCTCAGGTCATGATCCCGGGGTCCTGGGATCGAGCCCCATGTCTGGCTCCCTGCTCAGCAGGAAACCTGCTTCTCCCTCTCCCTCTGCCTGCCACTCCCGCTGCTTGTGCTGTTTCTCTTTCTGTGTCAAATAAATAAAATCTTTAAAAAACAAATAGATATATTTGATATACAAAAAGTCTACATTTTATAATGGCCAAAAAAAAAAAATCCTTGGTATATTTTATAATTATTATCCTTACCTATCTCCTTCCCTTTTTTCTCTTTGCTCCAAACTATCCTATCTTCATAGTCTTTTCCCACCTTCCCTGTATCACATAGATTCAGAAAAATCTGCAATACCAGTATAATTCAAAATTTTCCCTTTTACACTTTTCTCAGACCCTCTCTCCCTCTCCTTTTCCTGTTTTTAACTTTTCACCCTTAAAAATAATAGTAGCCCTAATCCTATAAAAGTTGAATCCCCAAATTAAGGGGTAGGGAAATATGTTTGAACAAACACCTCTAAAACGTAACTGCTCAAGTATTTGGATCCGAGGAAGGTATAGTTTAACTGCTGTCCTCTGTCATTATAATATATAAATGGTAATATGTGTTGTAGGATAATTGAAAAACAGTTGCTAGAATACGTAATATTTGGACGTGTCCTTTCATTTTCTGTTTTAGCAAACATGATCTCAAAAATCATATTCAACTTATTGGCTTTAGTGTTATCTGACATGCTTCTTTTGGGCTGCAATACAGATTTTTCTCTTTTTAAATTGTTAATACACCTCTGGTAGAAAAATAAAAAGGAACAAGATGTTCCTTTGTAAAATGTTCATTGCGATATCCTTATTGGTTTAAAACTCTAAGGTTTATTCTCTCAGGAGAAACCGATTTCAGAAATAATTACCTTTGTATTGGAGTCAAACAAGTAATCCATTGTGAAGCTGAAATCACATTGGAGGCTCAAGCTCACAACATCAAATAATAAATATATTTGCATTCCAAGATCCTTGATGAGTGATGTAATTTTAAGAATCAGTCTTCCCTAAAAACATGCATATTATACAGAGTTTATTTTGTAGCAGAATTTCTTTTAAGTTTGTAGTGAAATGTATTTTAAATTCTTAGAGAAAAAAACGAAGGGGAAAAAGAGGACAGTTATATTTTTTAAACATGATTTTATAAGCACATTTGCATAAGTTTAAATTTTGTTTCTTTGTGACTTTGGTAGGAAATATTACTGGAATCTTAAAGAAACAGCATAATCAATTCAGAATTTACATCTCCAACCCCAGTGAAGTAACCTAGTTTTCCATCATTTTTTTTGGCTCTGTCAGCTGAGGAGGCAGCGTCTACTGACAGTCACTGTATTGTTTGTTAGTTTCCATCGAGGTGCACAGGGAGTGAGTGAGTACAGTCCATCCAGAACTCCAGCAGGCGGAGGGTACAAGGAAGAGTTTGTGAAGGCTCATGCTATCTGTAACAAAACGTGTGGCAGGTTCACGTACTTCTCAGTTCTTCATACCTTTATTATACAGCAGTTAGAGACTGGCTAAACTGACTATTGCTGAGAAACATGCTTCTCGGTAAGTAACATAACTTAGAAGTGGTAGATTTGTTCTCAAGTGATAGAAAATGCGTGTGTGTATATATATATATATACATGTGTGTATATATATATAGATATATATCTATATCTATATATATGGAGGTATACTTGACTTTGGCTGTAATTTTCCAGGTTTGTAAAGATTTCATACAGTGCTGGGCAATACCATGATTAGTATTATTTGTCCTACAAGGATTTTAGTTGATGAGATATGTGGAATTTAAGAGACTTAGAAAGATCTTGGACATGTATGTGTAAATTAAAGAGGCAGCATGACTAGCGTAACTATACTTTTTTCCCTTCCATTAAGATAATCATAACATTTTGGGGGTTAATCAGTAGTTGTTAAGACGACAGAGTCTGTGCAATCTAAATGTTAACATGACTTTTGGTTTAAAAATATGTTGGACTTCCATATGCTGTTAAAATGCTATGATATGTCCTCTAAAAAAGAGCTCTTCACGATTGTTTTATTAATATTTAAAATATAAGGAAATGCCTAGATTGCCAGTTTTAAAATTAGTTTCAAGTAGAAGAACACTGAAAAAGTGAGGTGGTAAGCATATTTTAGTTATATTCACAATTATATCTTAGATGTTCCACAATATTTTTGAAGACAGAATTTGCATGCATTAGTCTTAATAGAAGTCTGGCAAAACCTTTCACAGAAGATCTGATACAGGAAGCTTTCTCACTTCATAGGAGAACGTAATTTAATTAGAATTTCATTAGAAGCTACATAAACATTTTAAAAATGCTTCATAGATAAAATGCTTCATTTATTGTCAAGTTAATATTGTGAAGCACTGGCTGAATTTTATGTCTTGGATTATTTATTTGGAAAACAAACATTTTCTGACTAAAATATGTCAGTAAGTGTACAATGCATTAAGGAATTTTCCAGTTAATAAAAGCTAAACAAACATCTGAAACTTCTAGGAAATTAAGCAAAAACATCTTTTATTGCAATGGTTATACTTTGACCAGTTGTACACATTACTTCACATGTGAGAACAATTTTAGCCTTCATTTGGAGTTATTCATTATGTCACTATTTAGGGATGTTTGATAACCCATTTGGGACATAGTAAACATAACTGTGTTGGTAGTTTAAAAGATAAATTATATTTGTACTTCATTGTCCGTGTGTTTAAATAATTTAAATATTAGGTCAGTCTCCATAGAGAAAGCCTAAAATTGATGATGTATTTTGGGGGTCAATTTTTGCTGTAATTTAAAGCCTATTTATTATTCTACTTGGTAACAGTATACTGTTATGAAGAAAATACTGCTCTAGGAATCAGGTGACCCAAGTTTGGGTCCTGACTCCTCAACACTGCTCCTAAACATTGGGTTAGGTCTTCTATAAATCTAGTAGATTATTTCTTAGAGTTTTACTTTATTTTTGCTATTCTACTTCTGCCCTCTCTATTTTTATTATCCTGTCATATTGGTGGTGGTATATAGGTGTATAAAACAAACTGAAAATTTTAAACAAGGGTTTTTATTTTATTTTAATTCCAGTTAATTAACATATAGTGTTATATTAGTTTCAGGTGTACAACATAGTGATTCAGCAATTCTATACATCACCCAGTGCTCATCACCACAAGTGCACTCATTAATCCCCACGGCCTATTTCATCCATCTCCCCCTCCTTCTGGTAACCATCAACTTGTTCTCTATATTTTAAAGATTCTGTTTCTTGGTTTGTCTCTCTCTCCCTCTCTCTCTCTTTTTTTTTCCTTTGCTTATTTGTTTTCTTTGTTAAATTCCACGTATGAGTGAAATCATATGGTATTTGTCTTTCTCTGACTTATTTTGCTTAGCATTATCCTCTCTAACCCCATCCATGTTGTTGCACATGGCAAGATTTCATTCTTTTTTATGGCTGAATAATATTCCATTATAAATATATGTCACATCTGCTTTATCCATTTGTCTGTCTGTCGATGGACACTTGGGCTGTTTCCATAATTTAGCTATTGTAAATAATGCTGCAGTAAACATAGGGGTGCATGTATCCCTTTGAATTAGTATTTTTGTATTCTTTGGGTAAATACCCATAGTGCAATTACTAGATTGCTGAGTGGTTCTATTTTTAACTTTTTGAGGAACTGCCATAGTGTTTTCCACAGTGGCTGGCATTCCCACCAACAGGGCAAGAGGGTCCCTTTATTTCCACATCCTCGCCAACACTTGTCATTTCTTGTATTTTTTATTTTAGAAGAGCCATTTTTTCATATAAGGGCTCCCTTTGTATTCCAAGGTTCAATACCATTGATGAGGAATGAATGATGGAAACAATTGACTACAGTGATCCTGGCCTCTGGAAAGTACAGCTTTGCTTGTGTGAAGTAGCCACCATTTTATCTATCATTTACCAAGGTAGTATATATGCAAATATGCATGTATACAAATGCGTATATTTTACAACGTTCAAAGTCAGAAAATCCTTACCAATACCCATCTTGAAGACATTTATTTAAAAAAATGATCCTTCAATCAAAATCATCTGAACAATAGCTTCTCACATGCAAAATCACACACCCCCAAAAAAGTATATCCATTTCCTCTCTATTTACCCAGGATTTCTCCATCTGATTGGAAACTAAAAGTTTACAGACTTGAAATTTTCCATCTTTTCACTGAGAAATTTCGCTGTGGCTGAGGTGGCAAAGCTTGAGTTCAGATGACAAGAGTTTGAGTTCTTCTACTTGTTCTTCCACCTCTGAGTGGTTTTAGGAAAATTGCCCATCCTCTCTAAACTCATTTCCTCTGTAAATGTGGATACAAACGTTCATCTTACAGGATTGCTGTAAGGATCGAATAGGTGATATTTATAAATGTCAGCTGTGGTACTTGAGCCTTTAAAATGGTGACCGATAAATGGTAGACAATTACTGTTGTTGCCTTATTAAATTATCAGCTGTTGAATTCTATTAGAATTCATCCTACTTTCTAGGATTGCTGAAACTGTATGGGTTTTATGAAGTTATTCACTCCAGTGTTCCAACAAGATGAGTGAATTATTTTCCTGTGTGAATTTAGAGTCAACCAGAGCGAATGCTAAATTATAGTCATGAGCTATAATTACTTTAATGGTTAAGACCATTTTGGCCTGTGGGAGTGAAAAGTTATATTTTACAGTGCATGTGAAAGAAGTATTTGTGAATTCATCTCTGTCTTCTATTCATACCTGGGTTAAAATGAGCTTGGTGTCGAGCTGTTTCTTTGGAACACTACATAAACTTACTTGTTTTTGGCCACATAGCAGTTGGGAATGTACAAACAGGCCTCAAAGGACCCAAAGAGAAAATTCTTCATGGGCAGGAAACCCAATATTTACACATTAATCAATAGGGTGATGGTCACTAAGGTGGCTTATGACTAAGATTTCTTGTTCGTTGTGAATGGGAGCTGGCATTTTAAAGTCCTTCGTGTTACTGCGTTCAACGGGACTAGACTGAAGCATTCTGGCACCAGAGCCTCTCTGTTCTTCTCCCTCCCCTGCTCCTGTAGGGAATGCCCGCACAGTCTTCCTCTTTCCCTCTCAAACTGGTTTTCCCATCTTCTATTCACACCAAAATGTAAACGGCTTATAGTGCTTCACCAGCATTTTCTATATATTTGCATTTTAATGTCCTGAAAATCTTGAAGCTAAAAATCTAAAGTCCTAACGCCATACAATTTTAAGTAGTAGCCAGTGGGTTGGAAGGTGTTGGAATAATAAAGAAAAACAGAGAGATACATCCTCTAGATTATACATTTTCTTTGCCCTCCAAGGGGCAGAAATTCATTCTAGAAGGCAATAAAATCTTAACTCTTCCTATGTATAAAGCACAGATATACATATACTACATAGACAGATACACGGTATAGCGATGTTATTAAAATTTTGTGGGAGGAGTAAGAAAAAAACGTCAAGAAGGGGAAAGATAATGAAAAAAAAAGTTGAGAAATGCTGCTCTAGATGAGAATTTTAAAGGACTCGGTTAAGCCTATGGAGTAAAAATTCCACTGAATTGTTGCTGAATGTTTTTAGTATGAAGTAACTTACATCCAACTTGGTACTTACGTTGAGAACCAGTATCTATGTTCTAAGCAGTCAAATATGCTCACTTGTTGTACCTTTTACTCTTTTTAATTATAAGAGTAAATAAAGAAGAAATACTTGAGAACAAGAAGTACTCGAATTTGAATTCCACCTCCTCTCTTATTTGTTTTGTGACCCTTGGCAGATTGCTTATCCTCTTTAAGCCTCAGTTCTTTTGTCTTTAGTTTACTTGGGAATCATAATGTCCACATTGTGGAATTCCAGCATCATAAGTATTAATCAAAATAAGATACAATAAAACCCTCTGCACATTGCCTAATACATGATTAATGCATGCCAATTACTAGCTATAATTCTATATGTTGTACCTTTTTGTGTCACTTACTATCTTAAAATTGTTGTAGAAAAAAAGAGATTTAAATGTGGGAGATGAGAGTTTTATTACCCATAAAATACAGAAGTCTCTCTAGGAAAAATATTAATATTATCCATAAAAGGAAAGATAGATTTCTAGTTTTCCTTTAAGCCAGTGATCACACCTACTGACATAAGTCAAAAACAGATAAAATCTATGGGGCACCTGGCTAGCTCAGTTGGAAGAGCATGTGACTCTTGATCTTGGGGTCATAGGTTTGAGCCACATGTTGGATGTAGAGATTTAAAAAATGAATAAATAAATAAACTTGAATTTTTTTAAAAAGCAGATAAAATCTAAATTAAACCTTTTTTTTTAATCAGGGGCAATCCTCTGCTAAATTAAACTTTTAATATCTGTAGTTGCTAATGTAGTCTGTTAAATGTAGAATGATTAATTTTTCTGGCAGTTTTGTTGAAATATGTTTCTTTAAATACTATTAAGCTATAAAGTCGTTGTTTTATTTCTCTTAGTACCATGAGAACTCAGTATCCTTTGGAACTGAGGTCTGTTTGTGACATCACTTTTGCCTGGAATGTCGTCATTTCCTATATGCACAGATAATATTTGCTTTTAGGTATTCACCAACATGTATGGAATTGTAGACTAGAGAAGTTAATTGAAAGGAAATAGTGAGAATCAGCCAGTATTTCAAATTTGAGAACTCAAGTGAACTTGTGTGAAATTCCATATTGATAGAGCTCTTGAGAGTTCATGTAGAATTAGGTGAATTTCAGTATTGATACAACTTGGAAGATTGTATTTGTGTTCTTGAAAAAGGTGTCCATAATTCTCTCTCTCTCCCTACCCTTCCACAAGTGATTGTTCTACTTTTGTGATAACTATTAAAACTCTAACCTACCGACCTATTCCCTGATTGTTATGATTTTTTTACTTTGTGGGATTAATACTCTTCAGATGAAAATCCAATGGAGAAAGAAGAGTGCTTTCAATGTAAGGATTGCAATGTGGCAAAACAGAATAAATGAGGAACTCTGAGATTCATGGTATCCCTCCTTGCCTTTTCAACTTATCTTCTTTTGAGGTAATTTATCTTGTCAACGATGTTTCCATTTTTCTGTGATAGAAGTCCCTTAATAACAAATAGCCATGAAGTAGTGTTCTCTGTTCCAGAGTTTGGCTGTGTAATTGTTGGCTTTGACAGCAGAAAATAGGAGTTTGAGGAGCAGAATTAAGAGAATGCTATAGATAGGCAACACATGTATCCAGCAGAAATAGTCCCCAAATAGTGGAATTCAGAAAGCACCAAGGACACAGTTATTTAAGTCTCTTTCTAGCTATCCTGGGAGCTGAGAGAACACAATTTCGCAAGGTAGACAGATATCACATTTCAAAAGCAGATGAGAAATCAAAGAACCTCATTTGGAATAAAATATATTGGCTCAGATTCTGTCTCCATATGCTTTAAAAATCATACTCCAAGAGGATTTTGGAAGAAGTTTTGACTTGAAAAAGTCATTAGGCTGCAAAATCGGATTAAGAATGCATACATACTAAATGACACATGGAAGTTCAGGGGCACACTAGGTTTTCTCTAAAACACACAGAATAGCCTCACGTCTACTTTCTGCCATTCCAGTGGAAGAAACTGAGAGCTTTCATGATAGTATGTGACAAATGTTTCAGCAGAAATGGCGACAGTCCCTTTGAAGACTGACCGGTGAAACAGTTTCCCCAAACCTGGAAATCAAAAAGTGTCATCCCCAAAAGATTAGAATAATCTTCACAGACTTCAGCCCACAGCATGATAAGGAATTAATATGGTACTTTTCATCCTCCCTATCTCACTTAAAACAGCGTAGGTGACTTAACCAAAATGTCTCATCTAGGAAAGTTGGAATTAGAACCCAACACACTACTTCTTTCCATTCGTTCACTATTTCCCTCTGTTCCAGGTAGGGTGGGCAAGAGCTCTAGCCTAGGTGCCAGGCTGCTATCTACCTGTGCTGGGAGGTCATGTAATGCCCCCTATTCTATCCCTTAATTCTGTTTGCATCTCTAAGTCACCAAATACGAGATCAAATTGGTGGAGCTAGACCATCTACATGACCTTTTTCCGTTAAAAATACTTTTGCCTCCTCTCACTCATGTGCATTTCTCTGCAGCTTTCTCCAGAAATATTTCAAAATAATTTAGAGAAGCATCTCTAGTTATTTTTCATTCCTTTTGAAAGAATAAAGTGGCCTCGACTGATGTGCGGAAGTCACTAGCTAGTCTGTATTTGTTCACCTGCCTGGGTATTATTGAAACAAGAGAACGCTTGCCCCTGCTGGTCACAAATTATCTTTGTCTTTTCCTTCTTTACCACTCCCTTGAGAGCCTTATAGGGCACTTTCATGTGATAGAAGGAAACAGAGATGGGTTGGTTTGATAATTGACTTGTGCCTGACATATTAGCTGTAAGTCTCATACAAAGTAAGAAGCCCCTGACTGTTCTATGGTGGCTCGAACAGTTTGATTGAAAGCATAATCAGCTGGGTTTTACGTAGAGAATTTAGTGAAGGACCAGTTTGCTGAGGTGTGGTAAGGTTGAAGGGAGTCAACAATAGATGTCAAGGATCCTGTTGACCAACTATAAATGCTCCCATTCCTAAAGGAGAAGGAGGAGGCAGTTAATGGAGGTGTCGAAGTTTGGTGAGAGCTGAAATTGGAGGCTGAAAGGGAGACTACTCAACAGAAGCTGTTACCCTAAAAAGATGCCATGCCACATGCAGGCAAGGAGGGAGTCTGAAGGAAATATTCCAACTTCTCCCTTCTTCACATTCAAAATGGGCAAAGAGTAGAGCAAGGATCTAGTAGCAGAGAACAACCAGAACACATTGTCTCCTGAACTCTTTTCAGAACATCTTTCCCATCCAGTATTTAATTTGAACAATAATGGATGGAAGTGTTCCTTTAGTGCATCATATTCCTCTGTAGTTTTTTTTTTAAATATTCTAGACATTGATTGACTTTTAAAATTTTATTTGACTCAGAATCCTTAATGCAAATGTTAATTGTTGAACTGTGTAGTGATAATGCACAGGGTCTAGTGAGGGATTGGGATCTGTTTGCTCCTAAAAGAAATGGTTCCAACTTGTCATGCTTCTGCATTTTTGACCATGCTTTTCTGTGCTGGTATTCTGTGACATCAGCTGGTATGTGTCATAGCTGTCCCTGTCTACAGTAGCTCCAGCTCCTGGTTCTGAATTCAACTGTTCATTTAGTAAAGACATAACCATCATTGTAGTCATTTGTGCAAAACATCTTTATTGAGGATGTATTCTGCTCAGTAAAGGCTCTAAATATATTGAGGTGAGCAAAGCAGAAAAGCTTCTTGCCCTTAAGGAGTTTATGTCTCTGTTTTTTTCTAAGCTAAATCTTTGAGACCTCAGGGACTCTCTTAAGAATCTTTAGAGGCACCTGGGTGGTGCAATTTGTTGAGTACTTGACTTTTGGTTTCGGCTCAGGTTGTGATTTCAGAGTCATGGGATCGAGCCCCAAGTCAGGCTCCGCACCCAGCACAGAGTCGGCTTGGGACTCTCTCCCCCTCTCCCTCTGCCCCTACCCCCTCCACACACTCTCTCTCTCTCAAGTAGGTAAATAAATCTTAAAAAAAAATAAAGAACCTTTAATCTTCTGATGCTTTTTTGAGGGGTAGGGGTGGGGGCACATTTTCTGGTGCTTAGCTGAATTCTAAACTGTCAAGGTTACCAGATAAAATATGTGAGGTATTTATGGTACTCTAGTGTCATTGTCGTCAATCACTCAAAAAGTTATTCCTGTGTATTTACTATATGCTTGTATATGTAGCGATTGAGAAGTTAATAAAATATCTTAGTGTTCAGGGTACTGTTCATCTAGTTGGGAAGCAGATATGCAAATAACTACAATGGCTGAGTGTCAAGGGCAATGGGTTTAGCAAAGGATTCCATTGTTTTGGATGAAGATGACTATGAGAGTTACAGTAATAGCCATAATGCCCAATTTCCTGGCTGCTCAGGCGAGCAGCTTAAAGCCTCACTGTTAGTAATGTGTTGCTTTTATTTAATAGGAGTCCCATAAGTACTTACTTGTAAAAGTAGCGTTTCCCAGAATCTACTGGCACAAACTGTTCAGCTCTTTCAAACACACATGAAACAGTTCCAAGCTCAATGTTAACACTGAGGATAAACCACATGATTCTCAATTAGGGGATTCTTTAGAAACTATGGTTTCCGAGATCCTTGAACTTGTACTTTATACCAGTAGTGTAGAGCTGGACTCTGGAAAAATACTCACCAAAACTATGAAAAGCGAAACCACATTATCTTGAAAAAGTTGTCCTAATAGTGGTTGGCATTATTTATATATCTGAACAGCTGTAACCGTGGACCTTGTAACTACTCACAGCCCTTGCCATATTTCCAAATCTCTGCCTTAAAATGCTTTGTCTGGGCTAGAGTTGGCTGATCCTTGACATGTTGAAAAGGATGCTCAACAACCCTAGTTTTAATCCAACTAAGACTAAAATTTTCTCTGGCAATACAGTTTGGGCATGCCCAATGAGGCTTTATGTTTCTAAACAATAGAAATACTCCTATGGAATGTATTTTTTTTTTCCCGACTCTCTTTTTCCTTATTTTTTTCTGAGAAGAGATGTCCCTCATAAAGAAAATGGAAACTAATATTAGCTACTTCCCATGAGGAAGGTAATCTTTTTTCAGTTCTCCACAATGTTCATAGTGATAGCTCCTACTTTAACCCCAGCCTGTACGTGTGGTATCATCCCTTAGCACTCAGGGACCTGGGAGGCCTCTACAGAGCGATAATTGCATCCTACTTTACCAACTTATAGGTCATATTTGGAGTTCCCATAAAAAACTTAGGGACTGTCTTACTAGAATTGGGGTTTTGTATTTTATTATTTATTTATTTATTTATTTATTTATTTATTGTGGTAAAAGAGGTTGAGGGGTTTATGTGCTATATAATATAGTGTGTCCATGAGATTAGAAAAAAGTATAAACTTATTTTTATACTTATGTTAGCTGTATTTTATGTTTGTTGTACTTTTCTTCAGCCTTCAGACACCTTCTAGCTGAAGTACGTCAAAATGCAAAGCAATATGTCCAATTATTAATCTAAAAAAGGACAACAGATACCTCCTTCTCCCCATTTTTCCAGACTTTTTGGATACTGTTAGTGTATTTGTTTTCAGTAACTCTTTTTTGTTCCAAACTAACCACTAAATGCATTGCTTTGCATTTAGAGGTTCTTTATCTGAAAGCACAGTATGGAACATATTGTTTCAAAATGTAACTTACAGAGTACCTGGGTGGCTCAGTGGGTTAAGCATCTGCCTTGGCTCAGGTCATGATCTCAGGGTCCTGGGATCAAGCCCCGCATTGGGCTCTCTGCTCGGCAGGGAGACTGCTTCCATTCCCCCCCCCCCCCCCCGCCTGCCCCTCTGCCTACTTGTGATTTCTTTCTCTCTGTTAAATAAATAAAAATCTTTAAAAAAAAAATAGATCAAAATGTAGCTTACATACTTTAAAAATAAGTTTATCCCTACAAATGCCCAATCATTATATTGTACTCCTTTTTTTTTTTTTTAAGATTTTATTTATTTATTTGACAGAAAGAGAGAGATCACAAGTAGGCAGAGAGGCAGGCAGAGAGAGAGAGGGGAGCAGGCTCCCTGCTGAGCAGAGAGCCCGATGCGGGGCTCGATCCAAGGACCCTGAGATCATGACCTGAGCCGAAGGCAGAGGCTTTAACCCACTGAGCCACCCAGGCACCCCATTATATTGTACTCCTGAAGCTAATATAATGTTGCATGTCAATTACATCTCAATAAGAAAAATAGCTTATCCTATGTTAGTTACCTAACTCTGCAGACAACCTGTATAATTTGATCCTTTTGTCAGATTTTCTTCAAATGGTAAAAAATCTTGGGAGCAAACATGCACTCTGAAGATATTAAAGTCAGAATTATTTAAATGAGTCAATGTCTTTCACCTATATTATTCAGTTAAATTAATGTATGTCTTTGTGGTTTCCTCCCTGAGTAGTGTCAGTGACAAAGGGGAATCAATAGACATTGTTTCCAAATGTTTGCCATTTTGATACCGATGATAACTTTTATGCTGCTTTTTTGCCTTAATCAATTCTTACCTTCTATCAGGGTATGACTGTATCAATTGTCTAGTAGATTTAATGCTGCTTTACTGTCTAGTAAGACAGGGAAAGGGTTAGCTATCAGTCAGCCAAGTCTTGTGCTGTGACACATTGATTCAAGAAAATTGATAATGTTATATAGATAACCACAAAAGACTTTTGTGTCTTGGTTTCTCACCTCCTCACCTTACTGATTGGCTTTTCTTCTACTTCCGATAAAGGCAATAAATTATCCACTGTGTATGGAATAAATGTGAGTTACTGATATAGCCAAATGATTGAAAAAGGCACAATACCACTTTCAAAATGACAGTTTGTTATGGGATTCCTTTTTCAACAACAAACCCCACAGCCTGTGCACCAAGCCGAAGCATGAAAGATATGTTATCTTTTCAATATTTAGCAGTATCTATTACTTGGGCGCTTATTTACCTTCCAGCATGCTTTATCTTGAATAATGTATGTCACCTTCTCTCACATATGCTCATTTTTTCTGTTTGTCCCTGAATATAGAAACCCTGTTTATCAAGCAAAAATTCTCCTAGACCAGTATCCTAAACATAGGGCATTGGTATAATGGAGCTAAATGGGAATCACAATCTATTTCTTTCTCATACTTCAAAAATGATCCTTTCTTCAAAAACATATTACAGGGGTGCCCGGGTGGCTCAGTTGGTTAAGCATCTGCCTTTGGCTCAGGTCGTGATCCCAGGGTCCTGGGATCGAGCCCTGCATTGGGCTCTTTTTCAAGTGAAATCTCTCATTCTACTTTCTTAGTCTTCTAGAGTCTTCAGAGGAACTTTGTTACTTTGAGTATAGTCTACATATTACATACATGACATGACATGTCAATACATACAGGTCTTCTATGCCTCAGAAAGAAAAAAAATGATGGAATCATATCGTTAGAAATGGTTATGTATATGAGTTACTGGTTCATGCATTTGTTCAACAATATGTGATTGTTGCCACCCACGTACCAGGCTCTGTGCCAAGCACTGAGTCTCCAGTGGTGATACTTCTTTTCTCCTAGTCTGTCAAAGTTTAAAGGAAGGATACTAGTATTGGGAAATGCAAATAATATTATGACTAGAATTATGCTTTAAATTTTACTTTGTAAAGATTTTATTAAGCCAAACTTTAAAATTTTTAGACTAAAACATAAGAACTTAATATAGAAAGATATGTAATGAAAAGTAAAATTTTTCTTTCCTCTCTCCTAAACCCCAACCTTCATTTCTCCAAACAAACTTTGCTAATGGATTTTGTGCTTTGTTTCAGAGTAAAACAAAACAAAAATCTAAAACAAAACACACAAACATACATACATATATATGTTTGCAGGCACACAAATAGTATTATATGTTATATTCTGTACCTTAGTATTTTCACTTAGTACTTTATTGGGTATATCTTATAACTTTTCCATAGAAGGACTTATATATTTATCTCATTCTTATTTAAAAGACATTTAAAAAATTCTTAAACACAATCAAATGCATAGAAAATGTGTAATACAATATCAACAACATTTATTTTTCTGAGTGAGTTTTCCTACTACCTAGGAATATCTTAGTATTTATTTTTTATAAACAACTAAGTATCCTAGAACACAATCACCAGAATTGGGAAATTTAACATAGATGCATTTCTACATCTTCTTTTCAGATACCATTCAGGTTTTAGCAGTTGTCCTAATAGTTAAGGGATTTATTTTTTGTAAAGTGATCCATGTCGAAATCTTTCATTTCATTTAGATACCATGTCTATGTAGTCTCCTATACTTGGAATAGTTTGTCAGTGGTTTTTGTTGTTGTGTTTTGTTTTTTTAATTTTCATGATCTTGACTCTTGAAAATTACAGGCCAATTTGGATTTTTTCAATGTTTCATCTAATTTTAGGTTACGAATTTCGGACAGGAATAATATGGAATCAATGCTATGTTCCTCTGATTGAATTCTGCCAGGTCTCAGGTGATGTTAATTTCTCCTAATAGTGATGATGTTCACTTTAATTTCTTTATAACGTTGGTGTTGTCCCAGCTTTTCTACCACAGAGTTACTCTTTTCCTTCCCCTTTACAACTAGTAAGCATCTTGTAGGGAGGTATTTTGAAACCATAAAAATATCCCGTTCCTCATCAGATTTTACATTTGTTTATTTCTATCCATATAGATCATGGTTCCCAATTTATTTATTGGGTTATAATCCTTTACCATCATCATTTATTTTGATGCATAAATTGTCCCAGATTAGACTGCAAGGGCTCTTTCAAGCTGACCCTATGTCCTTATGACTCAGGAGATCCACCATGTTTTGAATACCTCCTTGCTCTGTGGCACAGTAAGATATTTCAGGTTTATCTTGTACTTCCCTTACCGCAGTCCTGATTTCAGCCTTTTCTCCTGGAGTCTGAGTTCCTTAGGTGGATGGTATTTAGAAACCAAGATCTGGGTGGTAGATATTCTCACTGCCTTTGGGGGTATTGTTGGTATTGAGCCCTCTCAGTGGACAGAGTATATATATGGCGGTACATGCACACACATACAAATGTATACACATGTATATTTACATTTATTTCTTTATCTCTCTTTCACTATTTTTAACTCCCTTCTCCATAGTGAGAAACTGGCTGTCATGACTTTTTTTTTGGAAGATTTATTTATTTGAGAGAGAGGGGGAGAGAGAAGGGGAGTGGGAAAGAGAGTCTCAAGCAGACTCTGTGCTGAGCTCAGAGCCCCACTTGGGCTCGATCTCATGACGTGAGACCACAACCCGAGCCAAAACCGAGTGGGGCACTCAACCGACTGTGCCACCCAGGCGCCCCAATTATTTTTTAATATATCTACATAGTTGATCAGTTCCTTTGTGACCAATCTCCCATTGCCACTATCCCCTTTTCCCCATACAGATGCTTTCTTAACCCCACCTAGGCTCTGATAACACCACGGGGCTGACAGCACCCTCATCCCCAGTCAGCCCCTCCATGTGGAAGTCCTCCTCATCCCACCCGTTCCCCAAGAGCCCATTTGCAGGATGAGCCCCATGCCCCAGTGTGGAAGCCCTTCTTACCCTCCTCAGGCTGCAACACTAGGTTCTGGGCTGCTCCCATGTGGGGACACCTTCGTTACCCTCCTGGGGCTCTGACTCCCCATGCTGGACAGTCCTCTGTTTACCTTGCTTACCTGTCCTGTTCTGACACCCTCTTCTGAATCACCAAGTTTCCTCCTCATCACTCATGCAGACTATACCTTGTTCTATCTGAGTAACTTTAGGAAAAAAAAATTATTCAGGAAGGTGAAGAGTGAATTTTTAAAAAGTTATTATCTGCCAGTATTTTAACTTGAATAACTATAGAGCAAAAATAAAAATATGATCACTTATTATTCTAATTAAGAGCATAGCTTAGACCGTTTCTCTTTCCTGAGTCTCTCTCGGCCTCCACCTCCCTGCCCCCCCACACACCCCAGCTGTGATTACCGATGCTGTTAACACTTGTTTTGGCTCTTTAATGTAGGTAGTCCTTAACTTATGAGATTTATATGAACACTCTGTAGACCTAAACATCCTATTCTGGTTTCCTCCATCCCTGAGATCGTCTCAGTTATGTACCTACCCTTTTCTGTGTCTGGTATAGCTGCTATTGATGGAAACCTTACTTCAGTACTACAGCCACTAAAGCAGGAGATTATGGCTCTGTGATTACCTTTTTGCTAATTTGGACCTCAGTGATCTCGAAGTCTTAAGACTTAGCTACATGGTATACAGGCCAGGAGCCAGGGGGCTCTAGACAGCTCGGAGTAGCTCCAGGCTGGGAATCTCACATTGGACATGGCTTGGGTTGGCTTTAAGATTAAATGAGCTTGGGGTGCCTGGGTGGCTCAGTGGGTTAAGGCCTCTGCCTTCGGCTCAGGTCACGATCTCAGGGTCCTGGGATCAAGCCCCCCATTGGGCTCTCTGCTCAGCAGGGAGCCTGCTTCCCCCTCTCTCTCTGCCTGCCTCTCTGCCTACTTGTGATCTCTCTCTGTCAAATAAGTAAATAAAATCTTAAAAAAAAAAAAAAAAAAAAAGATTAAAGGAGCTTTAGGGACCGGGATAGACATTTCTTCAAAGAAGTTATACCAAGCCAATAGGTACATGAAAAGATTCTCAACATGACTGCTCATTAGGGAAACATAAATTAAAACCACAGTGAGATGTCACTCCACACCTGTTAGAATAGCCATATCAAAAAGACAAGAGATAAATGCTGACATGGATGAGGAGAAAAGTGAACCCTTGTGCTTTGTTGCTGGGATTGTAAATTGGCGCAACCACTATGGAAAACAGTATGGAAGAGCCTCAAAAATTAAAAATAGAACTACCATATGATCCAGGAATTTCACTTTTGGGAATATATCCAAAGGAAACAAAACATACTCCAAAAGGTATCTGCACCCCATCCCCATGTTTATAGCAACATCATTTACAACAGCCAAAAGGTAGAAACAACCTAAGAGATCAAAAGGTACAAAACTTCCAGTTATAAGATACATGAGAACTAGGGATATAATGTGTTACATGATGACTAGAGCTAACATTGCTGTCTGATATATAGGAAAGTTGTTAAGAGAGTAAATCCTATGAGTTCTCATCACAAGGAGAAAACTTTCCCCCTTTTTTTTTTGTATCTATATAAAAAGAGAGATGTTAGTTGAACCTACTGTGGTAATCATTTCACGATATATGTAAATCAAGCCATCATGCTGTACAGCTTAAAATTATCCAATGATGTATGTCAACTATCTCTCAGTGAAACTGGGGGGAAAATAAGGTAACAGCATCTACAAATGGAAATATACTTGAGGGTTCCTTAAAATAAATGCATTTTGTTGAGAAAAATATACATAAAGTCACCTGGGAAGAAACCCAATAAATAGAGTCTAAGAATTGAGAAAACAAAAAGATATTTTCACACATGCCCACAGAAAGAAAGAAAGAAAGAAAGAAAGAAAGAAAGAAAGAAAGAAAGAAAGAAAGAAAGAAAGAAAGAAAGAAAGGAAGGAAGGAAGAAGAAAAAGAAGGAAAGAAAGAAGGAAGGAAGGAAAAGCACTTTGGGGCTCAGGGAACTTGAGGGTTTGAGGCTATTAGAGGGATAACTTCAGCCATATTACGGTGTCCTGGGCTCTTTTGTGCTAACTAGGAAACCTGGTCAGTTTTCTCTAGGGACTGTTCCAGACTCTACTAGAAATTCACAGCTGTTTAGTGTTCTGTTCACATACAGATAAAATGTAACATGGGGAATTCGAACTTCTGGGTGCTAGGATAAGTTTGTGTCAGCCTGACCTGGAGAACGGGCAGTCTGTCTCTGTCTAAAAGTCAAAGCTTTGACATTTGATACTGGCAACTGAAAAAAAAAAGTTTGTATGAAATTTTAATCCCTTAAAGTTTTCTGCTTCTAGATTATAACTTTGCTTATATCTATGGTCATTCGTGTAACCCCTCCTTGAAATCTCCCCAAAGGAAGAAATTCCTGGCCATTCTAAAAAAAAACTCAATAAACAATAAAAATGTATTTAAAAACCGTGATAATAAATGAACTCAATAGCATTTGCCTACTAACCAACCTTACTATAATCTATTTATGTGTGACATTTGAACGAGAAACATATCCAGTAATGTATTCACTTCACAAATTGGAGACTGTGATTTTCTTTTGGCCCAGTAGCATATATCTCATTACACTTACAATGTCAAGCCCATAGGTTCCAGAGTCTTGGGGTGTCACAAGTAGCAAGTAAAGGAGCTTTATTATTGGGTCCTGGGCTGAGGACTCAGGCTATTATCAGGAGTTTATTTATCCTTCCATTTCTTCACTGGGTATTTATTGAGCACTTCTTGAGTTCAACACACTCTGAAGTGTGAAACAGATCACAGAGTTGAGTATAACATCAGGTTTACGTGTTTAAAGGATCAGTCTAGTAGCATTGTGAAAGATGGAATATGGTGGGGAAGGGCAAAGGCAGGGGAGCAGGACAGAAAAACTGCAGTGTTCAGGGGCAAGCGGCTGATGTGAGGTGAAGGCAGTGGGACGGACCAGATGGAATAGATTAGACCTAACATGATTTTTAAACCCCAAGGGTATGATTCCCTTTAATAATCAAATGAAAACCTATGGTCCCCTCTACAGAGAGAAAATGCATATGGGTGAGCATGTCTGCAAGTACAGTTTTCCAAGGTCTACCCTTTTTGGTCCCCTTTAGGAAAGAGGGGCACAGGCCTGACCCTAGAGGTCTTTAGGGACACCTGTCCATGAGCCCTGAGCCCTGGACTTCAAGAAGGGACAGCACATGTCAAGCTGGGCTGATGAGGAGGGTCTATGAAATCTGAGCTAGGACGTACATGAAGAGGGGGGTTTCAACAGGTCGGGGTTGGGGAAGTCACTTCAGATGTCGTAAGCAGTCTCCAGGTTTTTGACATTGTGTGGATCTTCATGAACTGTTTGGGGAGCCATAAACCTTGAGTCTCAAGAGGAACTATTACTCAGGGACTATCTCAAAACTCCATCTCTTATGCGGTGGTGCATATGAAGCCCTTAGTGTTTTGCCTGGTACTAGACCTCAGTCAGTATTAGTCTTTGTTATTGTTAAGTACATCAGAATACAAAAAAAGACTGTGATATGTGCTAGTGTTTCCCCAGATGGTAGAAGTTTATTTGATAGTGATGGCTTTCCTCTATCAGCAGTCCAAGAATTAGGAATGAAAACCAGGTAAGAAGGAGCCCTGAAAATTTTAGCATTTCCCAGCTGTGCTGTCAGAGTTTCTCCTTTGTAAGATTGGGTGTCATAATACCTGTCTCCTAGAAGTGACAGAAGTTGTCCAGCTGCTATGCTGAGCCACAGTGAAGTCAGATGGTTTTCTCATTTGCTTTGTAAATCTAATAACATGGTAATGTGGCGTGCGGCCATAGTATTTTAATGTTTTTCACCAACTTCTCTACCATTAAAATACTGACATCTCATTCTTGGACAGGAATTACACACAAGGATGACACAGCCTCCAGTGAAGCCATCCCTTTGGCAATAAATAATAATGAGAAATTACAGTTCATTCTTTACACTTTTTAAAAAGTTCGTAAACTTTAAAAAAGTATGTGGTTCATGTAAAAGGTAACAGAATATACAAAAATGGGACTTTAAGTCAGGAAGTTTAAATTGTGAGATCTTATGCTACTATTTCAAACACACTATGATAGGAAAGATGCCAAAAGGGATGATTTTTAGGAAAATAGGAGGAGATCTAGGGTATGATGGAGTTCAGGAATCTTGAGCAGATTTGTTTGATCACATGATGGGCTTAGGCTTTCCTCATGTTTTATTTTAGTCTCATGTCCCAATCCTATCACCCATAATCCAAGAAATGTTAGGAATATAAAGTTGCCAAATTATCTTTGGAGGTTTTGACATCTTGATTTGAATTTTCACAATGAGAATAAATCTTTGACCAAATTGTTTAGAATAGAAAATTCTCTGAAAGTGAGTTTAAAAAGACTTGTGACTTATAGGACATAGGATAAAAGGCAGTTTTCCTGTTACATCTATTTTTGGTAAATATTGGGCCTTGATAACATACATGGAGGGCTGGCTTCACATAGTGGCTACATGCATGCATTTTGTGGTCTGACTCTGAGCTATGTGACCTTGGAATGATTTGACCTCACTGCTAGGATTGTTCTGAGATTTAAATGAGAGAACTCGGTATAGATAGATATTGGCACATGGCCCGGAGGTAGCAATCACTCAGTAAAACAACTAATCAGTACCTTCATCAAACTCTGGTGGCACTAACAAACGGAACTCATGGTATTTAGGGCAGCGATGATAGAATGGATTATATCTGCTTTCCTATAGTTAGAAGCAGAACTGGAGGCAAACTTCAGGATTTGAGCTTTCATATTATTTTCGCAACACTAGCAGTTCCAAATGTACCCGAGCTTAAGTGTCATCAAGGGAAATAGTGGGGGGTTTGTTTTATCTCTAAGTATAGAATCTAATCAAAGAATCAGATTAAGTAAGTATCTTGAAAATGGTGCTCAGGATATTGAATTTTCTACTTATATATATATATATATATATATATATATATATAGAGCTATTATTGAGTATCTCCTGTGAGCTAACATTGTGCTATGAGATTATTTATTTTTAACATAGAGTAAAATGGACCTTTTTTGTTCTAGAAATTTTAATATATATGTAGATTTATATAAGTACAATCACAATCATAGTTCAGTTTCATCACTCTAAAAATCTCTTTTGTGCTGAACCCTTATAGTCTCACCCTCTGTGTGTCCCTAACCCTTGGTGACCAGTAAGCTGTTCTCCATCACTCTAGTTTGCCTTCTCCAGACTTTTATATGATTAGAATCATATAGTATCTAGCCTTTTGAAACTGGCCTCTTTCACTCTCTCAGCGCATAAGGTCTTTGAGATTTATTCTTTTTGTCGCATGAATAATTCATTCCTTTTTATCACTGTGTAGTATTCCCTTTGGTACCCATCTGAATTTAATAAGTGGTAATTTTTCAAATATTAGTAGCCATGTTGGAGTCTGAAACCGTATCAGTGAGATTTCCATACTGTGTTATAAAAAATGCATTAATCTGTCTATACTTTGAATGGATCTTATAAATTCATGATTCTGTAATATCTTACATTGTTACTTAAAAAATACTGGTTTCCTGATATAAGCAAATCTTTCAAATAGTGATACATTTCCTTATAAAATATCCAAAATCCCATTCATTAATGTTAATATCAATCTCATCAGATGAGTCTTGCAAAGCTGTCAAGGTGGTGAGTATTAGTTTTCTAAAATATTAATTTTTACCTGAAATCTTGAATTTTATTATTGACCAAAAAAAATTGTCAATTTCCTTTTGATGATTCACTTCTGCTTTTTTTTTTTTTTAAGTCTGCCAAATTCTGCCAAATTGTCAAGTCTGAAACTATAGTTTGTCTGCCAGTCACTCTCTTAAATAAAAATGGTGTTCCAGGGAAAAAAGTGGCTATTTCAATTTACAGCTTAATCACACAGAGGTTGTGTTTTGTTTTGTTTTGTTTTTTGAGACAATCATGTTACTACTATATACAGAAAATGTGCTTTATGTGTACTTTCAATATTGTCACAGAGAATATTCAAAAGATGGTTATGAAAGGGTTGACTTCATGAAATTAAACACTTTTACTGCTTTTTAAAGATAGTCTTATGATTAAAAAATTTTTGAACAGTGTGTCATACTGGTAAAGATAAGAACTGCTGGTGTAGTTTGGTGCCAATGCCTTTACTCCTCTAAGGCATCAGCAGATTTATCCGCTATTGTTCTTGCACCATCAGTGCAAGGATCAACAAGGTGAAAAAGGCACACACAAAAATGTTTTAGGATTATGAAAATAGTTTTGACCTCACAGACCCCCTGAGGGATATCTCCTGACCCTTAGGGGTCTCCAGACCAAACTTGGAGAACTTCCTGATAGATTATACTGCATATTGATTCAAAGTAAGAATAAGATCATTATGGAATACAGGTCCAATGAGACGGGGGGGAAAAAGAAGGATCGGGATGTTAAGGCATGAGAAGACATAGGTGAAGGGGAAGAACATCATTGACCATTAGAAGGGAGGAGGATGTGTCTTACGCCCTAGAGATCTTCAAAACAGAATCCTATTTACTCTCTTAAAACATTTACTATTATAAATGGCTGAAGGTAGAAAACCAGATCAAATAATTTCTTGATGTTCCTCCAAGTTCTAATACTATGATTTTGTAGTCCCAAAGGATTTGTGGCTAATAATATCTCTAAGTATCCTTGTCTTTGTTTCAAACATTTTTTTCAGACTGCTTTTCAATATCTCTGAAAACACAATTTCATTCTAAATCAGTCTTCAGTTTTATATGGTTTTGTAGAACCTTGCAAGATGCTGTTTTCAATAACTTGTAGGTTGGAATTGAATCAGATTCTTTGTCAGAGCTGCTAAGGGAGCTCCACGCAGCTCACACACATGCCAGGGATGAATGGGGACAGGTAATCATTGACAGTTTAGGCCTTCTTCCCACCTACGTGGAAAGCATCTCAGGCCCTAAGAGCTTCTGATCACTGTTCCACACTGTGGCTCCTGAAATGGAAGAGCTTGACCTTCATTTGGCTCACCAACTGTGAGGGTTGGACAGGCTTTGCCCTGGTTGGCAATATTTCTCTATAAGGATAAGCAGGCTATAAATTGATTTTTTGACTCCTCTCAACCTTTATATCTGAGGATTATATTATAGAATTAAAAGTACCAGAAATAAATTCTGAATGTTTAGACACCATGGGAGTTCAATTTTGCTGTATGTATGTGTAACATAACACTTTTAGGGGATAAAATCTAAATTATAGTTACACGATGGTAATTTCTGAGAGTCCATTTCTACTTCAAGAAAAGACAACTTGTCCCCCAAAGTTTTAAACTATGTTACAGTTGCAAACAAAGTTTATCTTTTGTTAAAAAAAACAAACAAACAAACTACTGGAAATCAAGGTCTCAGGAATGAAACTTAAATATTTGGAGAATTATGTTCTCTTCTAGTTGTTTTGCCTCTAGAGAATAGAACTAACTCATGGGGAAGATTGAGGAAGGGCAATTAAAAGTGAGTGAGGTGAGGGGCACCTGGACATTTCAGTTGGTTGAGTGACCAACTCTTGATTTTGGCTCAGGTCATGATCTCAGGATCATGGGATCGAGTCCCGCTTCAGGCTCCCTACTCAGTGGGGAGTCTGCTTCAGATTCTCTCCCTCTTCCTCACCTTCTGCCCCTCCCTTCTCTCTCTCTCTCTCTCTCTCTCTCTCAAATAAATAAATAAATAAATAAATCTTAAAAAAAGAAGTAAGTGAGGTGATATTGAAGTGGCAATAGCAAGGCCCATTAAATAGATTAGGATATCATTTCTTCAAGCTGGAAACCCAAAGGAATATGATTGAAAACTATAAAATGTTATAGCATATGGATAGTACTGAACATACGTGTTTGTCAAATCCCTGAGAAGTACCACAAAGGAAATCTTTGGAGTTCTAAAGAGGCAGATAAAATATAATAAATAAAAAGAATCACTTTACCATGCAGTAGTCACATTATGGAAATCATTGCCACAGTAGGTGGTTCAGATTGCTAAAAAAAAAAAAAAAAAGAATTCAAAGAGGATTTAAGAAAATTCATGTTTAATAAAGCTGTAATAAAAATATAGTAATTAGATTTCCCTTAACTTCTATCTTTTGATGGGTAAAATGCATTCATAACTTTTAAGCTAGAAAGTAGAGAATTTTGAACTAAATAATCTATGAGTTTGACCTAAGGTCATGGTTATCATACCACTGTGTTCAAAAAGAAAAAATAAAAACAAAAATTTAAATTCAAATCAAGCTAACATTATTTTATATTTTTTCCTATTTCTGTTTTTTTCATAGTTTATGAATTATAATACTAACTAGAACCTTGTGAGTTCACTTGGTCTGTTCCACTGCTCACCTGGAACTGTTTCAGAGATGTGGTTGTCTACTCTTCCATCCATCATCTCCTTAGCAATATATTCTCCCACTTAGCAATTTGCTGATCTTTGTTTTCAAATTGAACCTATCTTTCATTGTAATATCCCCCAACTTTTTATTCTGATCAATCTCAAACCATTATCAAACTGCAAAAATAGTACAAGAACATCCCTATGCCCCCTCACCATTGCTAAATATTAACCTTTCCCTCCAAGTATTAGGTATCTTACTCTCTAAAGTATATAGAATATGGATTTATGTTTCCTATATTTATGTTCATACACTGATATCATTAATATGCACATATATGTGTATATGTTCTCGTGCCAAACCATTTGAGAATTATTATGGACATCAAGACTCTTCACCTCTAAATGCTTCAGAATGGATATTCTAAGAACCCCAACATTCTCAGAAAAATACCTGGGAATACTGATAGAGAAATCTTGATAGAGTATTATTATGTAACAATCTACTCATATTTCCCCAGTTTTCCAATAACATTGTTTTTGTCATTTCCTTCTTTTTTCACTAGAGGATCCAATCCAGGATTATATGCTGTGTTAGTCATCATATTTTTTTAGTTTCCTGTAAATTAAACAGGTCTCCAGCTTTTTTTTTGATGGTGTTGCTGTTCTATATAATGTTGGTATTACTGAAAGGGCGAGTCTAGTTGTGCAGAATGTCCTCCATTTTGGATGTTTTTGATTGTTTCCTCATGATTAGATTTATATTAAGCATTTTTGACAGGATATCTACATAGGTAATGCTGTGTCCTCAGGAGACATAGAATGTCAGTGTGTATCCATTACTGGTGATGTTAAGGTAAAAGGAGTAACTGCATGATTTTTCCATTGTAAAGCAACTTTTGTCTCCTTTTTAACTCAAATATAATCTGTACAGTGATACTTTGAGAGTGTGTGAATTTCCAGTTCCCCACTTTTTTTAACCTAGTGGTTTTAATATCCATTGATGACTGATACCTGATCTTGTTATTGCTATGTACGTGTAAAATTCTGGTTTTCTATTTTATGATTACTTTTCAATATATTTGATTTGCTTTGCTCTTTCTTCTCCTTCCTCTTCCCTTAAAAAAAGGTATTTTTAGAGTCACCATGTTCTTATGGATATACTTTTTCAATTCATTATTATTATAATCTATTCTTTTCATTATCCATTACTGTTTACATGGTACCAAATTTTACCAGTGGGGGCCCTTCAGAGTTGGTGTCTGTTCCTTTTTGATGTATCCTCATCAGTTTGAGCACAGTCTCTATGACACATCTAGATACTTCAGGCTTAACTTGTACTTTCCTGTCCAGAGAGGCCTCATTCCAAAAGGAATGAGGATCTCGTTCTAAAACTTAGATCTGGACACAAGGTTTGCTCATTGCTATTGGAGCGCCATTGCTTCTAGGCCCTTTCAAAGGATACTAGAGCACACGCACACACATACACATACATACATCAACATGTGGATAGCACTGTTAGAGCTCTGTAGTATAGTACTGCTGTGCTACTACCATCAACTGTATTCTAGCAGTTGGTCCTTCCTCCCCTTCCCCCGTCCCATACTTCCATTTCCCTTCTCCCAATGCTTGTACCCACAGCGGCAATATATCTCCTTATTTCCTGAGTCCTGCAATGCACACAAAATAGTTTCATATCCTGTACACCGATACTGTGACCAACAACAAACTTATGGTATCAAGTTGAAGATTTCCTACAATTCTTTTTTTTTTTTTAGTATAGTCGACACACAATGTTACATTAGTTTCTCCTACAATTCTTTTTGTTCTCAGAATATATGTCTCTCTAGATATAGTCAGATGCTCAGAATATTTTTAAAACGGCTTATATGTGAATTAATTCTCTTTTTATTCTTAACAGCTTAGTATAGGTTTTGTATTTTATGAAATGTACATACCATTTACTTGGCTTGTAATATCGATTTAAGAATTTATTTTCCGGTATCGTTGATTTAATCTACTTTTGAATATGTAAAAAGTGCTGTTTTAAAATGCTAAGAAAGGGCGCCTGGGTGGCTCAGTGGGTTAAGCCTCTGCTGTCTTTGGCTCAGGTCATGATCTCAGGGTCCTGGGATTGAGTCCTGCACCGGGATCTCTGCTCAGCGGGGAGCCTGCTTCCCCCTCTCTCTCTGCCTTCCTCTCTGCCTACTTGTGATCTCTCTCTCTCTGTCAAATAAATAAATAAAATCTTAAAAAATAAAATGCTAAGAAAACTAAACATTAACAAACCCTATGCAAAATTTGGTGCCATAGTCATCATCATAGGCAAGATCTGTTTAGAAACTAAGAGAGGGAAAGCATAAATGTTTTTCTTTCTTGTACTAACAATTTATATCTTTATTACTATTCCAAGTTCAGGATCAAGAGAAGTTTTTACAAGCATACCAATGCTGCATGGCAGTATAGAGCAGACATTAACAAATTGTGTCTGGAATTGGATTGCCTGAGGGCAAACCCTGGTCCCTACCCAACCCCACACCCCACCCCACTGGTCTACTGATTACACCAGGTCAAGCTCATTATGCTTTTGCTGTCTTGTCCTCTTCATTTGTGAAATGAGGATACCGCGAAGTGTAATATAAAGCACTTAGTTCGGGGCCTGATGAGTAGCAAGTGCAAAATAAGTATTACCTGTGATTTTTGGAGATGCTGGTGATGATGCTGATGTTAAATTTGAAACAGTAATCCAGATATCCAGAGTTCCTAACGCTAAATTTAATGGCTTATTTTCTTGGCAACTGGATTTTTTTTGGGTTTTGTTGTTTTTTGTATTTTTTTCTTTCTCTCAGTACTTTTGAGACACAAGAGAAAGTTATGGCTTAGCTGAAGGTTCTGGCACTGAGAATGACCTTGTCCTTGTTTTGAAGCATCTGAAAAATAAAAATAAAAATTCCTCCTGTGAAACACCGGTCAGTTGCTGCTGCTGGTGCTGGGGCAGGCTGTCTATCGGGATGCCGAGCATTACCGCCGCTGTAATCACCAAAGCATCTGTCAGAGATCTCAGGGCTGAAAACTAGGTAGGAAAGTCTGTATTATATCTAATAATAACTTTGGAAATTTTCCCGAAATGCTTGCTGGCAACTCCCAGGCTTGACAGGCACAGCATACTGTAACTTTATAAGCAAGTATGTTGTTGCTACTCTTGCTGGTGAGTGCTATGGTATGAGCCAAAATAATAGCTAGAAATCATTTGCTATGACTTCTTTATGTTTTTACTTGGAGTACTCTTGGGTTACTGCCAAGAGTAGCTAGATATATTTATATAAATATCCTGTATTTTTAATCCACAAACAGCTTCTTACAAAGTATAGATTCATATAAACTATTGATTCCACCAGTGAAGAGTTCCAGTCAGAGAAAAATGATATCTGACACTACTACTCTTTCATTACACATGAGGATTTCTTTCGAGATGCAAAATTATGATGTGTTTGCATTCACGTGGAGGGTTTGTGAATATGTGATGAACGTGAAAAGCACCAACTTCTGTCTGTGTGCACGAGGGTCACCTGAGAATGGGACCAAAGAGTCAAAGGATGCCCCATAAATGTTCAAGGAACTGGGAAAAGGTTGCAGATAGAAAGATTCAAATGTTTGGATTAACCATTGGGAAAGAAGACTGAGAATTGAGATGATGATTCTCTCAAGACGGCATTACCGTGAAGTTTACATTTCAGGGTCCCTCACTTGTGTGGGCCCTCTCGAGGCCCTGGGAGGAGTCTGAACCATGTGTCCAGGTGGTTGTATGTCTTTGTGATATCTGCTAAGTTAGGTATTTTAACCACAGTTGGTTAGAACCGCTGTTTCCTTCCACTAAAACTTCCCCTCCATCTCACTTTTCCTCATGTTGAGTGGAATTAGAGGGGGGTAGCTGAATGCATAGAAGACAAAGGGTTGGAGATATATTTACTTTGAGTATAGTTGGCTCTATGCAGGGTCTGCAGTTGCTTCTGTGTATAATTAAGTTACTGCCTGCCATCCCAGCAAAAGAATGGCTTCTAGGTCCTATCACATACTTGGCCGATTCACCCAGCGGGGCCAGAAGTTATGTTGGGTTATTAATGTGTTTTGCAGGACAGTCATGGAAGTATGTAGGCAGTGGAGGAGAAATAATGATTGATATGTACAGAACCAAAAGCTAATCTGTGTAAAATTTCCTTCCATCACCAGGCATTTAAACTTATAACTGGATGATTGAGTTCCAATTGATCCTTAGTCACAATGCAAGTTCTCTCCTATCAAAACTATACTAGAAAACATATTGGTGTGTACAATTATAAATATGTCATATATTTTTCCCTCTTTTGATGGGAATTGTTTAAAATAGGATTTATCAAAATTTCTGAGTAAGGCACAAAGCACAGTAGTGCTACAGATAAGAGGGTATCTGGTAAGTCACAAGCTGTTATGCATTCTGACTATCAAAAATTAGAAGAAAATCTGGTCAGCCACACAAAAGGAAAGACTGGATTATCTTTCCAATCCCTCTATAGAACAATATCACAATCATTATCATATGAAAAGGTGATCAAAGAGTACACAAACAAAAAATGTAGGAATAATTTAATAAAAACATTATTTTTCATATTTTGTGATTTTTTTAGCCTTTTTGCACTTGTAATTTGCATTGGTGTTTTTTGTCAACTAAATAATTATTCACTTTCTTGTTTAGTGTTATATTTGTAATTTCATATTCATTTTCTAAAAGAGAGCCCCCTCCCAATTGTTTAGATTTCAGATCCCATAAAACTTGGACCTGCCCCCATCCTCTCCTAGTATATAAAGTGTGTGTAGTCTTGTAGACAGTCACTCATTCATATGCTTGAGGCAATCAATAATGAGTTAGGATATGGTAAAGATTATATTGTATACATTTAACCTGACAGTTCCTGTAGTAAGATGGCAGTTTTTCCTCGAAGGAATAGAAGTTCAGATGCTAGCTGCAGGACTTGGTACTTCATCTGTAGTCTGTGAGTATTGAGAGTGTTCTGGTTGAGAATCTCTCATGACTTGAGACAGAATCGGTTTAAATAGTGCACAGAACAATTTCCCACCACAAGAAATCAGGCTCCTCAGAAAAAAATGTCTTTTTCAGAATGGGGGCAAGAAATGTACAAGAGCTTGGAATATGCCAGAAAGTAAGGAAGCTATCAAAAACTACTGGGAGTCATGTCAGAAAGACACAGGAACCAATTTGAAGGAATAAAAAGAAACTGAAATGTATTGAAATACATCAAATATGTTAAAACCTCTGAGTACCTAATACCAAAAAGTAAAAACCAAAAACTTCCTTTATCCTAAGATATGAGGGCATAAACTCACTCTAAAAATTGGTTGATAAAGGGAAAGAAACAAAGATTTACCTTGCCTTTTCCAACAAAATGTAATTCAGGTTAACCAAAGAGTTGGTAAGAAAAATGTCTGCTTTGTAAAAAAAATTCCAGCCAGTAATTGCAGGATTGAAAAAACTAAGCCATCATTATTTTTGCAACTTCTTTTGAAGTAATCTAAGAAATGATCATCAGTGGCTGCCCAGACCATTTGTTGAGGAATCTCTAGAAGAGATGAGTTAAGGTGGGAACATCAATACCTATTAATTACAAATAAAAAAAAGAGAGAGAGAGAGACAACACACAACAGGCACACAATTCTACCCATGAAATATACTTGCCAAAGAATAGAACATAAATTTGTTCAAACCCCTAGATTTAACTATCAATTTTCAAGAAATACAGACGAAAAGGAACATGTTATCTGATACCATGGAATCCAGGCAACAAAACCCAAAAGTTAAGACATTCTATAAGATAGATAACTGAATTTCTTCCACAAATAAATGATATGAGAAAAAAAAAGGAAGAGGGGAGGTGGTAAGACTATTAAAAAATTAAGCTAATGAAAAGATTAAGATCAAATAATATAAGAGACATTTTGTTCAAGTGTAATATGTGGACTTCGGTTCTTGATTTGAGCAAAAAGCAGCCTTTGTAAAGGCTTTGAGGCAATCAAAGAAAACTGAATATAGATGGGGTATTAGATAATGTTGAGGAATCACTGATAATTTTAAAGTGTAATAACGGTGGTGGTGTAATGTTTTAAAATGAGCTTAATGTCTATTAGGAATACAAACTGATTATTTACAAATAAAATGATAATATATCTGAGATTTGTTTGAAAATATTCTGGCTGGGAAGAAAAAAGTGGGGAGTATAAATAAAATAAAGTTGGCTATATTTGGATAATTAGTAAGTCTGGATAATGGAGATTTATTATATTATTGTAACTACTTTTAGGTAACTGAAGGTTTTCTTAATGGTAGGCAAAACCACATAGAAAATAAATGCAGAAAGTGCACACTGAGGGATAGTATGTCTATATCCTCACTATTATTTGTTTTTGAAAATGAAATAAATTGACTAATAGAAATATCCAATCATGACATTTGTGAGATATTAAATATGAACGTTAAGGGTGCCTGGGTGGGTCAGTCAGTTAAGCGTCTGACTTTTGGTTTTGGCTCAGGTCATGATCCCATGGGTCCTGGGATCAAGCTCCACATTGGGCTCCACACTCAGTAGGGAGTTTGCTTGAGGATTCTCTCCCTCTGCCCCTCCCCCCACTCAAGCACACTCTCTCACTCTCTCTATAATAAATAAATCTTTAAAAAAAATATATGAATATTGTAGGTAACGGTGTGCTGGTAAATGACTGTCTGAAGAAGAAAGCCCTGATGTGTAGTGTTTGCCAGTTGGCATGGTCTAAATATTCCCACCATGGCTGATTTCAAGCTACTGGTATGTCCTCACCGAATGTGGAGTTGGGAAGAGGTGTGCACCCCCTGCTCTCACAAGTGTGTGTGGCCAGCCCTAGCCCACTACCGAGAAAGCTAATGGAGGAGTGTTAGTTTCTGCAGATTCTTGGTCAGACCCCAACTCTAACTGATACTCTCTGTCCTTCATCAGCTTACTTAGTTCTGAGCCTAACTTTCCCCTCTGTAAAATCGAGATAGTAATTCCTACTACATGAAGATTTAAGGCTTAAATAAGATCATATGTGTAATGGACCTAGTCTGGTTCCGGTCACACAGTGAGTGATCCTTCATGCTAATATCCTTTCTTCTCTCCAAGTTAAAATAGAAGAAAGAACTCTGGCTTTGGGATGGTCTCAAAGTTTCAAAGGAAAGGAATGAAGCCAATCATCTTTTTAGAGGGCTTCCTGCCCAGAATTTCTATAATTACTTAAAATTGCAGGTTTTAGGGGCTGTCACAAACCTGCCAGAAGCTCACCAAGCTCTAATTTGGTTGGATATTAATAGGTAGGCCGGGAAGTTAATGTGATATGATTGTGGCTAGAATAGAACCATCTGTTAAAGGTGGTGGTTTCTGCCCAATGTGATCTGGCATTGCAAATACAGTTAGAATTAAGTGTTATCTTAGAGTTGACATGGTCGAAAGAAAGAAAGAAAGAAAGAAAGAAAGAAAGAAAGAAAGAAAAAGAAAGAAAGAAAACCTATAACTTACTTAATATTTTCCTAGGGAATGTTAAAACTCAGCTAAGGTGTTTCTGGCATGAATACACCTAAGGGTTATGTTGGCAGATTGGAAATGCTTCCATTTACAATTTTGATTGAGCAGTTTTTAATCATGGTAGCATTGTATTTTCCAAATTCTTTATTTTAAGTTGGGTGATTAACCATGGTATCAGTTAATGAAAGAAGGGTTTTTTCCCCTTTGTTTCCTGAACAGTTTACTTTTTCTGTATAGAAATCTAAAATTAGGGTCATCACTGATTAGTCAATAATGATGCAGTTTTCAGAATTACTGAATTATATGTGTACATAAAAATACCCCTTAAGTTCATTAAAACCAAGGCTAGAGAGAATGGAAATTATAAGTCAAGCCCATAGTTAGAATCTGGAGACATTAATACTAGAGGCATTTGAAATTTGATTTATGTGTGTGGGTTGATATGTTCCTACCGGGAATACAACTTGGAGATGTTTTTTCTCCTCTCGGGAAGAGTTGCATGACTCAACTCTACATATTATGGATTTCTGAGCAAATACTTAATGAGATAAGAAGCAGTATGCTATATCATCCATCTGAAGTTGGCCCAATCTCCTTTGATCTTTAAAAAAATAGTTTTTCTTCAGATAATTAAAACATTTGCCCCTTGAAAATTTGAACTTTCTATTTTCTTAAAGCAATGTTATTTATTACAAACTTAATTCAATGGGTCATAATAAGAATGCTTTAAGAAATTAAATGGAACAAAATAAGTTAAAAATAGTGTGTCACAAATAGGACCAATAGTGTTTTGTAAAACTTATGTTTTAGTTGTATGTATATACATATACATTCTAAACTATGAGGTAAAATTTATTTCTCACTGAGTCATGATTTAAAAAATTGAAAATTTTAAAGTGTTTTTTTTTAAAGATTTTTATTTATTTGTTTATTTGAGAGAGAGAATGCAGGAGAAGGGGTTAGGGGGAGGGACAGAAGGAGAGGGAGAAGCAGACTCCCCACTGAGTAGGGAGCCCAATGCAGGGCTCAATTCCAGGACCCCGGGATCATGACCTGAGCTGAAGGCAGATGCTTAACGACTGAGCCACCCAGGCATCCCTAAAGTGTTTTAAAATATACAGTAAAAACGTCCTTGAAAATAAAATAACTCTCCCTTTTGTGGTATATATCAAAATAATATCTAGATTAAGAAATCTCCTTGAAACGTTATTTTAGACAGAGGCATTCTGGATTTTGATAGGATTATGAGTCTTCCTAGGCCTCACTGGGGACAGCAGAGAGAGAGGGGAATTATACTCCAGAGGGGACATAGTTGTGGAGATGTATCTTCTGTCTGTTTGAATTTCTATGCTTTCTGAATTTCTATGCTTTCTGAACTTCTTACTCATCACGTGCCTCCCACATACAGTAGTATATACTTACCATTACTGTTAGTAGTAATGATACTACAGTTATTAGTCATTACTGTTAGTAATGATCATAGCTAAAGTTTATCCTAATATGCTATTTGGCCACATTTGTTCATATGTTTATGTATTTATTCAAATACTATCTCCCACAAAGGATTTATTGCTGCTTATGATGTGAATAAGAAAGAAAATAATGGCTGAATTATAAATAAAAATAAAGAACCATAATATATATATAAGTATACACATTTAAAAAGACTTTCAGGGCACCTAGGTGGCTCAGTCGGTTAAGTGACTGCCTTCAGCTCAGGTCATGATCCCAGGGTCCTGGGATGGAGTCCCGCATTGGGCTCCCTATTTAGTGGGGAGCCTGCTTCTCCCCCTCCCTGTGCCTGCTGCTCTGTCTACTTATGCTCTCTATCTCTCTGTCAAATAAATAAATAAAATCTAAAAAAAAAAAAGACTTTCATACACACATAGCATATATATGCACATACGCCCTTATTCTGGCATGAATAAGTGTAAGGGTTGTATTGGCAAACTCGAAATATTTCCATTCACAATTTTAATTGTTTGAACAGTTCTTAATAATAGCAGTGTCGCACTTTTCAAATTCGTTGGAAATATGTCATAAAGACAAGTAAGGTCAGGGGAAAAATATGAATAATCAAACATTAAGTTCCTTCATAGTTCTTTCTTTGAGGCTCGTTCTTGCATCTAAGCTCCCCGGTAGGCAAAGTAAAGGGGAATATATATCAGTTACATAATTCTTACTATTAAAGAAGAGAGACGCCCTCAGGAAAAGCAGAGGTTTCCTTGTCTACATGAGAAATATGACTAGAAGGCATTTCTCACATGAAGTTTCATGTGGGAGACAATCAGTATCTGAAACTCGAAAATATCCATACCATCACTCCTGAAGAAACTGTGGTAATGGATTTTATTTCTGTTCTTTATGTTACTTCTTCTCTCCCATGAAGGCTGAAGGCTTTCTGACAAAACCCAGAGAAAATCTGTAAGGAGACAGAAAATTATCATCCAGCCAGGTAATCTTTTGCCTGTTCTAAACTATTACCTAGAACATGTAGAAGAAATTGTTTAATCAATCATCCCCCAAATATCAGCTACCTCAACCAGATTTTTAACTACACTGGATGACAGGGAGTCTAAGATTACACCCCCTGGCTGGGGCCTAGATGGATAGGCATTCAGGATTGTTGGTGGGAAACGAATCCATCTGCTTTAGAAAAAGTTATGATTAGGAGATCAGGTAAATATTCTTTGGTGGAAATTGGCAACTTTACCAATGTTCATATCTGATGAGTCATTCCACCTCCTCTTCAAGATGGGCTATTCTGTGAGAGATGTTTCAAAGGCTTGAATCCATAGTATCATTCCAGAGCTGTTTCAAAATGTGTGGGGATAATTTTTACTGTACTTTGTTTTCTCTATATACCACTGCGAATCACCAGCTTTTGTTCACTCTAGCAGTACTCTTCTTATTTTATCAGGCTTCATGTACGTCAAGGGTCCTATTAGTTTTCAAACAAAAATTGACAAGCTATTTACAAGTGAACTGGAAAGACAGAGCACCTGGTATTTGGGGCACCAAACAGAATCATTAGAATGTTCAGGTATTTAGGAATTACCTACTTTGTGGAGCAGCAGAAGAAGCAGTTCCACAATTTGAAATTTCACAGGAAACACTCTCCGGAGGAGAAATGGGCCTCAGAATTGGGGATGACAAGGGAGCATCTGGACAGTTCTGAGACGAATCACTGTAAGAAGCCCGTGATTAAACACAGGTGGTGGGATAGAGGGTAAGATACACTGAGGCCTCAGACTAGGGTGTAGTAGCAGAATGGCAAATACCTAGAAGAGACGCACAAAGGAAGGTATATAGAAATGATCAGATAAATTTTACTCCTAATTTACCCTGACAAATGAGAGGTGGGAGAGCAAGGAAGAGAGGATGAAAGACAAGATCCTTGGGCTGGCTCTAGTAAACCAAAGGAGATTTCATCTTCAGGAAAGCATAAAAACAACTGCAATTTATTATAAAATATGGTTGCATATGAAAACACATTTAGAAGGAAATAGAAGTTGGGGGGCCCGCGTGGCACAGTTGATTAAATGTCCAACTCTTGGTTTCAGCTCAGATGATGATCTCAGGGTCGTGGGATCGAGTCCTGGGTTGGGTTCCGTGCTCAGCATGGAGTCTGCTTGAGTTTCTCTCTCTGTCCCCCTCTGTCCCTCCCTGAACCTCCCCCCACCCCGTGCATGTGTGCTCGTGTGCTCTCTCTCTAAAATAAATAGATAAATCTTAAAAAAAAAAAAAAAAAAGGAAAGAAATAGAAGTTGTCTAATTTGGGGGGAGGGATTAAGAAACAACTGTTTTTTAAGAAATAAACTTTCTTACTATATTTTGTAATAATCAGGGGTTTTAGTTGCTAGTTGCAAAACTAATTGGCTATTTGCAGCAGAAATTTGTTGAAAAGGCATTGGGGAGCCCAGAGAATCACCAAGAGGCCTGCCGAACCAGGTTTAGGACACTGGGAGAAGTTAGAAACAGAGCTTAGATTCATGCCATGGAATCCATCATGTGGTAAGAGCAGAGCGGCTGGTGCCAGTGGGCTCTGGGTGCCACAGCTGGGTCCCACCACTGGACACGACACCGGCCCCGCCTGCTCCTGGAGATTGGATGTAACTGCTACTCCTGCTACTGTCTCTAAATGGCTTCTCCCCATTCCTGTCTTTTGACATCACTAGTTCAAAATTTGGGGGTGGAGGGTGCAGACGGGGGATGAGATATTTCTGACGGGCTGAGGCTGTTTTATGCTCTGCCTTAGTCTGTCTGGGCTGCTGTAACAGAAATACCACAGGCTGAGTGGCTTATAAACAACAGAAATTTCTTTCTCACAGTGTGGAACCTGAAAGTCTGAGATCAAGGTGCAAGCATGTAGGGTTCTGGTGAGAAGCCTCCTCAGGGTTGGAGACTGCTGTCTTCTCACTGCAGCCTCACATGGTAGAGAGCAGAGAGAGGAAGCAAGGCTCTATTCCATTCATGAGGATTCCACTCTCAGGATCTCATCTAATCCTAATTACTTCTCAATGCCTTACCTGCTAATACCATCACTTTGAAGGATAAGGTTTTGAAGGGACATAAATATTCAGTCCATAATAGGCTCTTATAGTGAGGTGTGGACTTCTCCTCCCACCAAAACTAGAAAGATACGAATCTTCAGGGAGACATAAGGCTCAGATTGTGCTCAGCCCTTTTCCCCCAAAACAGGCAACTGCCCACTAAACTTTTTGTTCAAACCTCCATATATTCTTGAGTTTGGATGGTTTTTAAAGCTAAAATTTCAGGGCACCCTAGAAAAGGCTGCCTAATGAGTCTTAATTTTCAGCTCCAGTTTATTTATATATTTGAGAGAAAGTGGAGGGAAGGGGCAAAGAAAATCCCAAATAGACTCCACACTGAGCACAGAACCTGACACAGGGCTCGATCCCACCACCCTGAGATCCGGACCTGAGCCAAAATCAAGAGTTGGACGCTCAACTGACTGAGCCATCCAGACGCCCCATTCAGTTCCAGTTTAAAGGATGAAATTCAGAACCATTGTGTTTGGAGATCTAGTTCAGCCTCGTGCGTGACAACTTTTTGGTGTTGAAGTGTCAACATTTTAAGTTTTGAAATCAAATTTATTCTGTTATTGGTGCTTATATTTTAAACAGTGTAATTGCAAACAAATCTAAATGTTTGGGATTTTATCATGTATATGCCCTCTGAAGTGTCTGAGAAAAGCCCCGATAATGATGGGAGTGCCCTTGCAGGCACGAGCTACGTAGGCATGTCCCTCTCTTCACCAGGACCTTTGCCAGCCACCAGATCCTTGCTGCAGCTGCTGTTCTTCCAGAGGGCAGGCCGGTCTTCTTTCGGTCTCTTGTTAGTTGAGAACGCCAGTTACAGAGAATCGTGCCAGACCACACACCACTGTGGCAGTTGTACAAGTGGGAAAATAGAAAGATTATCCCACAAGTGGTGATTAAAAATTCTTATTCTTATGTATGTAGCTTAAAATGATGCAAGGTTCTGAAAATGCAGAACAAGAACATAAATAACTTCTGTAAGATTCTAAAATACAGAGTTGGAACAAAAATAACTTCTATAACCCTTCCTGGGAGGATGCCCTCCCAAGTCATTCTAGCCCACATTTAGAAAATAAGGTTTATTTTTAATTTTGGTACCTTTCTGAGTTATTCTAGGAAGATTTTCTTAGGGATTTTCCAGTGTCATTAGATGCCACAAAGTATATGTTGCAAAAAGCTAGATTTCTTCCTCATATCCTTGAAGATAAATCCAGGAGACTCCATGAGCTTACTGTTTACACCAGCCCAAGCTGGGCTGTAAGATGTCAGAGTGATGTTGCATCTGGTAGTGATGATCCTGAACAAGTTCAGGAAAGGGGCTTTTGTAGCACGTTTTTATTAATGGTTGCACATCTTGAGATCTGATTCATTCCTACTCGTGGGTCTTTGAGCCCTTACTAATTTGCATAAGTACTCAGAACCATGATAATATTTTTTTCATTTTATTTCAGCATTTTTTTTTAAGATTTTATTTATTTATTTGACAGAGAGAGAGATCACAAGTAGGCAGAGAGGCAGGCAGAGAGAGAGAGGGGAAGCAGGCTCCCCGCCGAGCAGAGAGCCCGATGAGGGGCTCAATCCCAGGACCCTTAGATCATGACCTGGGCCGAAGGCAGAGGCTTTAACCCACTGAGCCACCCAGGTGCCCCTATTTCAGCATATTTTGTATTAAGAGAAAACAAGCACATAGATTTTTGATAAGCAAGCTGTTGGCTCAACTGATGAAATGTAACCAGTAACTAGAAAGTTACCTGTTAGCATAACTTTTTAGTTACGCTAGAGTAACTAGAGTAACAGTAGAGAAGCTAAAAATACCGATAATTCAGTAGTTGCAGTCTTTCTCACGTATAATTTCATAGTTTCTTTAAGATTCAGAGACGCTAAACTCTCATCATTTTGTCAGATTGAGAGTAACATTTATCGTGAATTAAGTCTTCCTAACATTTTCATCAGTGGCCTAAAAGAAGATCGTAGTTTTCATTTTATTTCCAAAGTGATTCTTAGATGGTCAGGTTGCCCTGAAAATTGAGGTGGAGACTATGAATTGGAGGTGATCCACTGTGTCCAAAACACAATCCCAAAGGGGAAACTGAGAAGCAAAACCTTACATGAAGCCCTGCTCTTTTGCTGCCCTTTCCCGAGACCTGCTATACTCCATTCCTCTTCCTTGGAAGAAAGTAAAAGAAGGAAGGTGAGGAGAGAGGGAACCGGCAGTAGTGTGATGGAACCAGCGTAACTGGCTTGGGTGAGCCAACTGTGTACACTGCTTTCCAAACTCACATTAAGTAATCGGTTGATACCTTAAAATAAGCAACATTGAAAATATTTATAGCATAGAAATTGGGGGTGCTACAAATCAGGGGCTCCCTTTCCCCACCCCAGAGAGTAGGTTGCTAAGGTTTACTAGCATTCCACTGATGGCCTACTGTTGAAACGAACCTTGTATATCACAACCTTACCATCATTATCACTTCCTGATTATGACTCATCAGTATAGGTAAAATTTCTAAAGACCTTGACTATAATCTGCCTTATCCAAACCTTTGTGTAGTAAAGATGCATAGAATTGGAATATTATGCTCTCTATTTAAGTTACTTGTGGTGCATTTGTTTCCTATGTAATTTTACCTTCTTAGATTTCTCAGTGTATTGTTAGTTTTCTTTTCACGCTCCCCTCTTCTTTATTTTTTATCCCATTCTCTCTGATCCTTTCTTGATTACTTAGTTTTCTCAGTGTAGACTCTGACATTTTATGAAGAATATTCATGTTCATGCTGCCTGATTAGTATGATCTAAGACATCAAAGAGTATTATAGACTCATTTCAGCAAACACTAATTGAATATATCGTTTGCCTAAGACATCATGCCAGAGAAAATAAGGCACTGTTCCTAGTCTCAAGCAACATAAAATCTAGGGAGAAAACCAGACATGTACGCAACTAGGAGTGATGTAAAGCTCAATGTGGAAGACGGTATTAGAAGAAGTAAAGAACAATGCAAGCTGGACCACGGAGACTGGAGGTTATTTCTGACTGCAGAAATTAGAGAAGACTTCATGAAAATGGAGCCATCTCAACTAAGTCTTCCAGAATTGGTATGCATATTAAAGTTCAACTCTATTTATAGTTTTTATGAATAGATGACTATAAAGTTCCCATTAAAGTAGTTTGAGTTAACTCAAATTGCTTACTGATCTGCCAAAATTAGCTCATCGTGATGGAAGTCAGGAAAACTTAACAAAAATAAGTTTTTAGCGTCATAAATATATAGAATTGCTGCTAGATTCAGCAGATGCCAGCGCAGAAGATGCATTCTACTCATCTTTGTACACTTCATAGTTTATACTCAGAGCACTGTTTATAGGTGGTCATTAATAAAAGTTTCCAAGTGACAAGGACCGATTATGGTTCAGGCACTTTTACGTATATGATATCATCAAAGACAAAAACTAGAAAATAAGGAAATCTATTGTATTCAGGCTATTGCAGTAGGGAGAGCACCCCAGATCCAGAGACCAGAGCGTCCCTTTACAAAGTGGTTTTGCTTTTAGTCTTTTACAGGAAGGAGGAGACAAGTTACAGGTAGGAGGGTTTACAGTTGGGATTTTGCAACTAGGGAAAATCTCGGTTGGGTGAACAAGAAATATTTATCTCTGTGTCTAGCTAGTTTTAAGGGGAAAACAGTGCTAGTCTTTTCTAATCACTCATGGGACACAGAACAAGAAGTTGACTAGTCAGTATCTGAACCTTACAGTTACCCTGAAATATAGTCCTATCAGCATTTTTTCTTAATTTCTTTCTTTTTTTTATTTTTATTTTTTTTAATTTCTTTTTAAAAAATCAAAATCTAACATTCAGAGAGGTTGAGAGACTTGCCAAGGCCACATAGCTAGTAAATAACAGAATTGGAATTTTATCTCATATCTTCCTGAGTCCAGTATCTTTTCATTATGTTATAATATATGTCACATTGTACTGAATGAATGTTTAATGATAGCTTTTAATATAAATGAAACTTTCATTTATTTTCTTTGTGTATATTTTCATACATACTCCCTAGTTTGGAGAGAATTGCCTTCAATGAACCAGGTCTAATGTTTAGAATTGGCAGAAATCTGTTTGCAGGCTGTTTTTTTGTTTGTTTGTTTGTTTTTTGTTTTTTTAAAGATTTTATTTATTTATTTGAGAGAGAGAGAGAGAGAAAGAGAGAGCAGGTAGGAGACGGCAGGGCGGGGCAGAGGGAAAGGGAGAAGCAGACTCTCTGCTGAGCGGGGAGCCCGATGCGGGGCTTGATCCCAGGACGCTGAGATCATGACCTGAGCCAAAAGTCAGAGGCTTAACCAATTAAGCCACCCAGGTTTAGTCTGGTTTATAATAAGAGTGTGGTTTATAATAAGAGTGTGCCTCCTTCCCTATAAATAAATCTACCTCTCAAGTGAATGAGGAGAGAAAGAATTGGAATTGTATCCTAGTGTCTTAATAGTCAGTGATTGTTCAATATGGTACCGTTGTTGCCATTTCACCTGTGTTCTGTGGGGCTATAGATGTTTGCAGGAGGTACTTTGAGATCCTCCCGGGGATCTTCTTGGCTGGGTTGGGGACAGGACAGAAATCAGGCAGAACTTGGTTACTCAGCTTCTGCTAGAACTTTTGGATATACATGTTGAACATCAAAGTAGAAAAAGGATCGTCACTAAAGAAGGTAGAAAAAAGTGAAAACCATTGATCTAATAGAATAAATCATTCCTATAGAACAAATGCTGAATATGTTTTGCGCCTGGAAGCCTGTGAGTCCCTGAGTTTATTGGCTTTGCCAGCTTTGTGGGGACCCTTGCTGTGCTTTTGATATCCACAGGATTGCAATGTTAAGATGCACCTGAAAAGTTCATCCACACAGCAGGGGAATCTAACCTGGCTGGTCTGAATCATTTGGCATCTATTCCATACTCAAATTATTGTGGTAATTATAGGTATGAGGTGATAATTTGTGGTTGCGTTTTGTTCTGGGGCCCTGGTTACCCAGCTCTTTTTTTTTTTTTTTAATTATGTTTTACTTTTATAATATTATGTGAGTAAACAGACCAGGTGCTATTTCACAGTAGTTGTGTAATACATTCTCTGAGCACTGAAGCAAAAATTAAGCACAAAACAAAACCCCCTAACCTTCTGGCTAGGCTCCCTTCTTAAGCGTGGTAATTGTGTCTGCTCTAAGTAAAAGGGAAGAACCAACAGGTTATAGTTAGGCTCTGGGGGCCTCTGAAGCCCAGGTACGTATGAGTCACTGCTGGCCCTGGGAATGTGGACTTTTTAGAGGCAAGAAAGCCAAGTCCAGTGCTTTCCTGCTTCTCCTTGGTCTCTCCATTCAGGGATATCCTGGCTGTGTCCCACCTCATGCATCATTTTCAGAAAATCTCAGGCAGTGAAAGAAGATACTATCGTTAGTTTTTATTCTCTGTGTCTCCCAGTTTTAGGGGAAGAGTGCTGTGGTCAGAAGATAGCAAAATTAAAAACAGGAAAACAAATCAGAGGCTCCTGGGTGACTCAGTTGGTTAGGCATCTGCCCTCTGCTCAGGTCCTGATCTCAGGGTCCTGGGATCTAACCCCAGGTTGGACTCTGTGTTCAGCAGGGAGTCTGATTCTCCCTCTCCATCTGCCCCTCCCCCTGCTTGTGCTCTGTCTCTCAGACTCTCAAATAAATAAATAAGATCTTAAAAAAAAAAAAAAAAGATAATGACAAATCAGCCAGAAGACACTAGAAAATAATAGAAAATGAAATATAAGAACTATGAACTGTGTTTACCCACTGGAAAGCAAAACAGGTGAATTATCTGTGAGTCAAAATTTCTAAAGAAAGGCATTATGGAGGCACTGAGTCTTAAGAAACTGTGTCAAAGCAGTTATGGATGTGGATAGACAGGGGAAGGAGTGACGATCAGGGCAGGAGAACTGAGAGTGCACCAGCTTAGAGGGCACGTGTGCCTCGGGGTACCCGAGAAGATCTGCTGAGTGAGAAGTAGGCAAAGATACGGAGGCTCACATCCGTAGAGCTACATTTTACATTTTGCTGTTAAAATTGGATTCATCAGTAAACTGATGATGAGTCTATGCCAAGGGTTAGAAATTTCTTTGGTGGTTCTTGATAAGTGTCTCTGAAATATACCGAGCATGAAAGCGGTCACTTTCTCAGGCTGAAATTGGCAAATCTGAGTACTATTCAATGAGTGGGAGGAAGAAAAGAGAGAAACGGAGTATGGCTAGAAAGTTCCTACCGCAGCCAGTACTAACACTCCTCCCCTCTTAGGGGACCGAGTTCTCAAGATTCTTAGGGATCGATTCTCTTAAAGGGTAGTTCTCAGAGTGAAGTCCCCAAGTTAGCAGTGTCAGCATCACCCAGGAACTTGTTAGGTCCTGGGCCTACTAAATCAGAGACTGAGGCGGGACCAATAACCTGTGTTTTCATAAGCCCTCGTCTTAGTCCATTTGGGCTGCTATAACAGAAATACCATAATCTGGGTGGCTTATAAACAACAGAAATTCATTTCTCTCAGTTTTAGAGGCTAGGAAGTCCCAGATCACTGGGTCTGGTGTCTGGCGGGGACCCACTTCCTCATAGACTTACCTCACAAGACAGCAGGGACTTGGGAGCTCTGTGAGGTCTCATTAATAAGGGCACAAATCCCATTCATGAGGGCTCCACCCTCATGACCTAATCACTTCCCCCAAGCCCCACCTCCTAATACCATCACCTGAGGGGCTAGGATTTCAAAATATGAATGTGTGGGGGACACAACCTTTCACCTATAGCAACCCCCAGATGACTCTCATGCATACGAAAATATGAAAAACCACTGCCTTGAGGTATTTGTTTTCAATATAAAAGTGCTTCAGAAAGTAAAAAGTTGATCTGTTTCTCTCCTAAACTCCTTTCCTCGATGTTTTACAAGTGTCTGATTTAATCTGGTGGGGAAAAGGTCCCAGTCAGGTGCTAAGCCTTTAACACATATGAGTCTCTCTTTGAAAAAGGGAAGTGTAGCTAAGTTCTGGACCTCCCAGGGAGCAACTGCAAGCAAGACTGCAGCAGGCACAGCATCCATCCCTGCCCACGAGGCACAAACCCAGGAATGATTTTTTTTTTTTTAAATGAGTTCTTAATCTGAGACTCAGAAATGTTCTTCCTGATGGAGCTTCAGCAACCCAAATCATTCATTATGTCAGGGTGGAAAAAAAAAAAATAGCTAGTGATGCTGAACTTTAATCCTAAGAGAATTTAACAAAAATTTATTAAATGCACAGTAATAACCAACAGTTGCAATCTTTGGAGGTCAAATATGGTGTCTGTCACCAAACAGACACCAAACTGAAAGGGGAAAAATGGAAGCATGAAGGCAGTAGGCGCTGGATGGGAAAAGAACTAAGAAGAGGTTTTTTGTCAAGAGGAAGGAAAGTAAGAATCATGGCAAGGGACCAGAGTCAGATGAGAGAATGCAAGTCCAGGGTGATGCAGAAGGGTTATTATCCGTAAGGAGGGACATCTTCTACTTAGAGCCATGGCCAGGGTTTTTTTGTTTTTGTTTTTGTTTTTTTTTTGGAGCATTACAAGAAAAATGGATGCATTGATTAATACATGACTCATTGAAAATAGAGCTAAGAATAGCCATAAAACCTAGTGCCACAAATAATCAGAAAACATAGATATCCTTGTACTGCTAATAGCTGACATTTGGAATTCTCATTATGTGCTAAGCACTCTACTAAGTACTCATATGATTCTCACAACAACTCTGTTAAAATGATTCTATTATGACTATCTCTGCTTGAGAGATGAGGAAACTGAGGCTTGGGGGAGGAGATTTACACGGCTCATAAGTGCTTCTAGGATCAAGACCCAGCCAGTCTTATGCCAGAATTTGAGCTTTGCACCCCTCTGATATAAATAATGTCACAAAAATATATCAGCCCCTCAAGTTCCCAGGGCTCCAAGATAATTTGATGCTATTCTGTCTGCTTTTGTTCTTTTAAAATAATTGCCTTGTTGTTATTTTCTGATTATAAAAGTAATGTATGATCATTGCACCCAACTCCAAAAAATGTGAAAAGTATATAGAAAGTAGAGATCATTCTCAGTCCCATCACCCAGAGATAACTGGTGTTAACGTAAGCTATACTTTATTCTATGGTTATCATACTTGGTACCTCAGAACTGTCTGGTATGCCCTTAAAGAGGCAATCAACTCTGACTCAGACACTCTGATTCACTAGGTCGGGTGGGGCCAAAGCTTACGTATTTTTAATAAGTACCTGTCCTGTGGTACTAGATGTAGTTCAAACCCAAGTTCTAAAAATGCTGTTCTATACCTTAGATTTTCAAATACTCAATGCAGAACATCTTCTTTCCATTTATCTCTCGATTCTAGAGTACCTTAATAATTGTCATCAATACTATCAGACAGGAAGGTGTCTAATAGAAAAGTTGGTTCTCACACATTACCACGCCTTGCAATCACCTGGAGGACTTACATGTTAAAACAGAGACTACAGAGTTTTGATTTAACAGGCCTGGGATGGGACCTCTGTTGATCAGGATCCTCCAGAGAAGAAAAACCGATGATATATATAAAGAGAGAGAGATGAAGAGATTTATAATAGGAATTGGCTCGCATGGTTATGGAGGCTGAGAAGTGCCATGATCTGCTGCCAGCAAGCTGGGGAACTAGGAAAGCCAGTGATACAATTCGTTCAAAGCCTGAAGACCTGAAAACCAGGAGCTCTGATGTCCAAAGGCAAAAGATGGACATCCCAGCTCAAGGAGAGAGAATTCGCCCTTCTATCTTTTGTTCTATGTGGGTCCTCAAAAGATTGGATTATGCCCCCCACGTTGGTGAGGGCAGATCTTCTTTACTCAGTCTACTGATTCAAATGCTAATCTCTTCCAGAAACACTCTTACAGATACACCCAGAAATAATCTTTTACCAGCTAACTGGGCTAAGAAACCATCACAGGGCACAATAATTTGCATTTTTAATATGTTGGTGGGTGATGCCAGTGCAACCGGTACAGGGACCACACTTGGAGAACTACTGTAATAGTCTTCCAGATGAGATTTCCTGGTAGAAACTGTTCTTTTGTCTTTGAAAATTCCTTAAAATTCAAGGGTAAGAGCCTGACCTTGATGCAATCATTTAGAAACAAATTCAGTGACAGAGAGTAACATGGATAATATCACTGCTCCATCAGGAACTCCATATGTAAAAACTCTGTTCAGCTGTTTCTGTGTCTCTATGACAACAGTAAAAGTATAACAAGAAAAGAATAGCTACTGATGTTGTCAGCAAAAAAAAATCTTTAATGTCCAAATGGTTGTTGGTAGCAACGGAAGGGACAGTAAGACAAGGTCAGTTACATCCAGTAATGGGCATAACACCTATCACAGAAGGCTAACGTGTGACATTTCTTAAGTAGGACAAATACCAGAAGAGGATGTTGGTGCTACTGGCAGTTTTTATGAATTAAACATGATGCACTATTTTAAAATTCAGCAGAAAACTGCCATTTACCCTCCATAGTAAAAGGTATTCCATGAAAAGTGAAGTGCTGGGTGAGTAAATATAAGATGCTACCAATATAATGGATCTTCAGCACACTTCTCTTTGTTCCCTAGTCCCCGACAGAAGACAACCAGGCTTTTAAAAGGAAGGTTGGCCTCTGGAAATCTTTCTGAACTTGATACCTCCGTACCGTCCATCGATGCTTCCAAACCAGCAACCAATTCCTAAAATGTAACTCTTACATTTAATTGGCTTTTGACTTTAACCCCTTAATGTTGGGGTAATAGAACTATACAGCTACATTTGGTATTCAACATTGTCTCAGTCCATTTGGGCTGCTGTAAAGGAATACCATAGACTGGGTGGCTCATAACAAATTTATTTCTCACGGTTCCGGGGGCTGGGAAGTCCAAGATCAAGGCACCAACAGATTTGGTTTCTGGTGAGGACCTTGCTTCCTAGATAGCTGTCTTTTGGTGTGACCTCACAGGGTGGAAGGAGCAAGGGATCTCTCTGGGGTCCGTTTCTAAGGGCACTAATCCTATTCATGAGGGCTCCACCCTCATGACCTAATCAGGTCCCTAAGGCCCCACATCCTAATACCATAACTTTAGGGGTTAGGGCATCAACATATGCATTCTGGAGAGGAAGGGACATAAACATTGCATTGCAAACATTTATGTCATCACCAGAAATACAGAAAACCCACTGCCAGACAATGCAATTTACCCTAGAATTTTGAATGCTAAAATTAGAATTCTTTTACCATGACTAGAGATGACTGAAGTCATCCAGGGGAATTTATTCCTTTATTTTTCAGTCAACAAATACCTATTGTGACTTTCCCACATTCCAAGCATTGTTGTAGATTCAAAGGATAGAACAGTGAAAACTCTCTATATAGGAAGAGAGACAAAGTCTTGACCCTTCAAAGAGCTTACACTGTAGTGGTGGTGAGTTCTGTCTTATTTTATGTCTTCTAGAACCTTGCTATGCAAAGGATCGACAGTGTGGGTGTCACGTGGGTGTTAGAAATGCAGCATCTCAGGCTCCATCCCAGATCTCCTGACGCAGAATCTGTATTTTATTTTACAAAATCCCCAAGTGATTTGTACCCACATTACATTTTGAGAATTGCTGTTCTAAAAAACAGAGCCCGAGGCAAAGATTAAAGATCTGATTTTATTTGAGAGTGTGAGTGCAGGACAGTATGAACACAGGAAAAAGGGTTCGTCAGGCAAAGGAAGCCTCAAGAGCAATGAGATAGGGCACTAGGTGACCTTGTCAAAATGAATCTGGAAAAGGCCCAGCAGCTCAGCCGGCAGGGGCGTTTGCTAGGCCTGGGGAACTGCCTCTGCAGACGGGTCGGGGCTCCTAGCTCCCTCCTGAGTCCTCTGCTTTCTGCTGACTGAGGTTCACACCGGTGGGAGGGGCCGCCCCTGCACTTCTGAGTTGTAGTATCCAAATCGGAAAGTTGGGGGTGGGTGCACACCGAGGCAGAGCAAAGGAAGGGAGCAGTTAAGGGCTTCCATGAAGACATGCAAAGTTCATGTGTCAAAAGAATGTATATGGAAAAGTCCATCCAGTAAGTCAGTAGAAGTGACTGGAAACGGCATTTATTTGTCAGCCACTGGAAACACAGACCCCTCCGCCAGACAAGGTAATTCACCCTAGAATTTTGAATGTTAAATTTTGTCATCATAACTAGGAGTTACTAAAGTCTTTTTGAACTTAGTCCCTCTGTCACTCACCGATTTGTGACCTACTGTTCCTTTGACGTCACGCAGGATTTCCACATACCTATTATTCTATTAGCTCCTCCCATCCCTAGCTTCCTAGCCTTTCTTCTTCACGTTTACTAATATTTGTGGTGCATTCGTCAATATTTGTGAGTCTCAAACCTTCAGGCCCCTCTCTCCTCACCCAGTATACCGGTGCACCCCACACACGTCTGCCTTAACGTCATCATGCCCATATCCTCGTCCTTGGACAAGCCAGAAACCAAGATAGAACCAAACAGTCTGGGTTACTAAATCTAGGTAAGCAAATAGAGATATCAAAGGAGAAACCACAGATCCCAGAGTGAGGCGGAGCCAAGACCAAGCAAAAGCCATCGCGCCTTCTCTCCCAGAGCTGTGCCTTCCCAGAGTATTCGCCGTGTGAGAAATTCTCATTCAAGTCACCCAGATTTCACTCTGTCTAGAATCTATGGAAATTAGGAAAATGTGGCCAATATCTAAACGTCAAAAATAGTTATCCCCAAGTGATGGAAATACAGGTTTTCATTTTCATTTTTATCATATCCTGTGCTTTTCAAAATGTCTGTGATAAAGCTATACTGCTTTTATAACGAGAAAGAAACTCTTCAATTATTTTTAAAATGATACGTTTTGTCAAGAAAATTTTTTTAAACACAGAATAAAGAAAACTGGGATGACGTGGCAGTCATTAAATTTTAACTTATTTGCATGCGTTATAGGCGCTCCATAGATCTGCCTTAAACTCCAGTCTAGAATTTAGAAAACTAGATTTCCACAGCTCCCAAAACATAAAGGAGATAATCTTTTCCTCAGGGAAAAAGAGAAGAAATATATGAAGAATCAGAAAACAGAAATTGTGCTTTCTGAAGGCAGCACTGTACTGCTGAATGTCTAATAAGGCATTTTTAAGAATGTCTGTGACTCCCACGTGCTGGCGAAATGCAGACACTACAGTAATGGGAGGGGCCTCTGAAAATATCAGCGTGTGATACTGGTCAGTCCTAAACTCAAGACATCCTCCAAGGAGGTGTTCAGTGTCACGTCCTCTTAACCTTTTTAACTTTTCTATGAACAAGGAGAGCTCTTTTCAAACTCTACTTCAAATTCTAATCTCAATTTCCGTGCTGCAGAAGTAGCAGAAACATGTTTCCCACTAGTAATCATTTGATCAACTCTGATCAGCACATCAGAGGTAATTGTGTATAAATTTTAACAGATATGGTTATTTTAACAGATATGGTTAGTGGATTCCTACAAATTCATTGCCTGCCAACGACTACTTGTACTTCTCAAGTTATTACAAAATAATAATAATTTCTAATCAGATTTATAAAATAATGGATTCTTATTTTCCAAAAGTGGTTTACAAATCAGTTGAGAATTCACTGGTAGTGAGAAACCCTCCTCTCCTAGATAGTAATGGTCTCTTCAGAAGATTTCATAGGTTTCAGGCTAAATTACCTGTGTTGAAAGAAGGAAAGTTGACTTTTTTATTATTTGCCGCCCTGATTTACTAGGACAGTGGAGGCCTCAGGCCTCTAATGCCACTGATGTTTGCTAAGGAGAACCAGTTAACTCACTTGGGGACACTATACTTACTGACATGAATTAATAATGGCCATTTTGACTCCCTGTAATTATTAAGCTCATTTGATAATGTATGAAATAAAATGCATCTTAAGGGGTAAGAATTCCTGACCATTCACTTTTCACATTGAACCAAATTACTCAATAAATACGCATATAGTTCCCGCCTGTGCATACATTTTACAAGCATTTGGGTCTATTGTCACCCTGTTTGTTAAACAGTGGTGTGCGATATTTACTTAGGTGATCCAACATGAATCACTGCTGTCAGGTTCCACCTTCGTGACCCATAAATACATTTTAAATCCAAGACTATGTCTTGGTCTCTTTCTTAAAAAAAAAAAAAAAAAAAAAACGACAAAAAAACCTACTTACTAACAATTGATTATTCTAGTGAAATTTTCAGTTGTTTCTTGTTTAGAAAACAACTCTTCAGGAGGTAGATGACTTGGGTTGGTTTAAAAACCAGAGAATATGACACGGATGAAATAGCAAAGGAAGCAGTATGTCTTGATGTCCTATTTTAATCAGAAAATGTTTCTGGTCAGGCTAGAATGGTAAGTAGCATGTAGTGGAATTAAAAGATACACATGTTAAAAAAACTATTACCTATCATTTAACATGTCAAAATACATCGCTATGTGAGTTTTTAAAAATCATACTGCGTATTTTAAACATGCTTCTATTAAGTACTCAAAATCCTTGACATGTGGAAAAGGGCTTTCTTATATTAAAAGCAGAAGATACACCGTTTCAACAGATACGTAATCAGAAACAAAATAACATCAAACGAGTACTTCTTAAAATATGCAATGTGGGAAACAAATCACTTCACAATTGCGTACGTTGTATGAAAAGAAAATACTATTTCCTTGTGTTACTGAATATAAAATGTTTTTGGATTCAGTTAAAAGGTGTATGTAGGCATAGTGACATTTTACAGTTTTAAATGTTATAGTACTCCTTGGAAATATAGTTTGAGAAATTCCCTCCAGAAACCACTTTGACAAAGATAGTATTTATAAGCAGGCAAGAAAGTTTCCTCCAAAATAAACTTGCTGTTTTCCTTTGCAACAAATTAAAATCTGTATAGAATAAGCCCTATAATATAGTTATGAATACTTACAATATGCAAAAATATTGGCTTTGGAAAAACCTCTCCAGATATTAAGGCCTACTGGTATATCATTTGCATTTGAATTTATGTGATGAGCAGAATTTAATAGAGCTTACCAACATAAATATTTTTAAATTGTAGGAAGGGTTGATGGAAGTTCCAAGTTCCAACTTCACTCGTCTCTTGCCAGTTAAGTCAGAAGTTCTACATAATATGACCATTCTTTT
>CM052883.1:125257610-125277568 GCA_028534135.1 Potos flavus | reverse complement strand
TGACCATTCTTTTAATGGGATAATATTATTTTTATTATTATTTCTTTTCAGTTCCATCCCTTCTTGAGATCACTCCTTTTTTTCTAATCCTAATTAGCCTTTTCTTAGGAATCCACTTTTGAAAATATATTTACGTCATCTTTTATAGTCTGTCCTGTACTTTTAGGTTTTGGGGCTTTTTTTTTTTTTTTTTTAACCTCTTGGCAATTTTTAGCCTGGTGGTGGGTATTGAGGAGGGCATGTATTGCATGGAGCACTGGGTGTGGTACATGAACAACGAATCTTGGAACACTGAAAAAATAAAATAAATTGGAAAAAAATTTAAAAAATAAATAAATAAAACTGATCACAAATTACCACCAAGACAATTTCTGAAGGGAGACTTGCATTCTACTTCTGATAAATATCAGTGTCTACCATAGCCTTTTTTTTTTTTTCTTTCCCCTAAAAAGAGACTCATTATATTTTGTGTGGAAAGGGAACGCAGAGGAACTACCAGACTAGGAAGAACTAAACTTATGTCATAGCTCCATTGGTGACTAACCCTGTGAGCTTTTCTATGTAACCAAATGCTGTCAACCTGCCTTTATTAAGGGTCAACTGGAGGTACTATTTACTTGGCTTACTTCATGGAATTGCTGCTACAGTCACATGAAGTCATTCATGTATGAGGTAGCACTCTGAGTTCTATAAATTACCATAAAATTCACATACCCTGAATGTTATAATATTGCTGTTCGAAGGTCCTTGGCCATTGTGTTGTTGTTGGGATTGAAAATAATTTCTTTTGAAAAATTGAGATCCTAGAAACCCTATTTTAAAAGATCTAAGCTATACCGATGCCTGTACTTGGAACTAGACCCCAATATAACCAAACTGTTATTTGGGGCTGCCTTGGAAGACTGTAGTAACACCAGCTAACATATATTGAGTGTGTGTACTTTGCTAAGCACTAGGCCCACTCTCTCATTTAATCCTCAGTACTTTCCTATACAGGCAGGCGGTGTTATTATCCTCGCTTTGTAGGTGAGAAAATTGGGGCTTAGGCAGGGTAATGTGTCTTAAGGCCATACAGATAAAAAATGGGCAGAGCCAGACTTGAATCCAAATTTGTCTTGCTCCAGCACCAATGCTCATTTCTTCTGTTCTGCCCTGGCATTATTATTAGCTAAAGCCCCATCGGTTTTCTAGCAATCCAAGGCCATGAGGAACAAAGTTAAATAGAATCAGATTGTTTAATCTCATATTGGTTTGAAGATGTCTGTGGAATCACATTGCTCTTTTGAGGTAGTTAAGGAAAATTTTAGCATCTTTGAACATGAAGAGTTTTTAAAATACTAATCAAGGAAAACTAAATATCAGGATACATTTCTTTAAGGAGTTATTAAAGAAAGTTTAATGAGTTACAACACGTTTGTTAGCAATGCATGAATTTTCCAAATAAGTAATTTATGTTATAATGGCAGGATTTTGTTCTCTAATGTAACATTTGAATCATGATAACTTCCACTTAAAAAAACAGTAATATTCTAGTTGCAAAATCATGCTGGTTTTTCAGACTCTCATTTGTTGGCAATATGTATGATGTTTTGTCTTGAAAAATTGCAGGATAGTTACCATTACAGAAGGTAAAAAAAAAAAAAAGGTAATTTATACCTAGATGGATTAGTAGAGAAACAAACTCTGATATAATATTCAAAGTGGTTTGAATTTGGCTGTCTTAGTGATTGCTGAGTAGACTATTTTTAATTATTGTAAAAATTTTCTAAAAAAGAAAGGCCTGCATGTTGTATTTTGGTTAATAAAATTCTGAATATAATTGTTCAGTGTCTTAAAAGAAAACTCACAAAAACAGTCTGATCCCAATTACACATTTTATTAGTGGGCAGTTTTAAGTATTGTATAAATATCTTCTCAGGGTATTTTCTAGTGAAGTCTCACACAGTTTATAGAATAAAATTACCACTTCTAGAGTGAGTCTAAACAATACACCGGTGGTCAATAATCCTGAATATCCTAATACACCACACTTGTTATATTCCCTTTTTCTTTTTTTGTAGAACCTACTATAGAGAGATCTTCAATTTCATTTGAAGCTACAGATTTTTCATATATCTCCGATCGTTGAAATGAGAATTGTAGGTTAGTCACTAAGTAGTAAAAGTGCAGTCATTTTGATCCTGCCCTTGAAATCTTTCTGGTTAACTCTTTGGATATTGTCATAGTAAAAGGTTCAGCAGATCATAGTTTTAAATGGAGAAATAGAGAATAAAAAAGCAAATCATCCTAATGGCATATTTGGGGGAAAAGATGTTTAAAAACTTAAACCTTTCCTTTTAATCGTGACATTTTAGTGTAACAATATCACCAGCTCTGTTGATTTTAAGGGACCTTGTAGCTATTGACCCCAAGGATATTTGTAATGGGTGTATTATAATTAATACAGAATTTCAAGTAACTCAGAAACATGCACATGTATCATAGCTGTGCCCTAATATCAAGTGGCAAATGTGAGTTTGAACGTAAAAGATTCTTCAAATAACTTGGGCACAGGTAAAATTAGTTTTTTATATCAGGTTCTATTTCTTACATACCAGAGCTATAAAAAAAAATAGAATCAGCAACACAAAACTGCAAAATTATTTTACATGCTTAGATTTAGAAACTTTACATACTAGTTACTGTTATGTTAAAGTCAGAAAAATTGTTTATTCCACACCTGCTATCTAGTTTCATAAAGCATAAAAATGATAATCCTAGATTATAACCAAGAATTTTATACATGAAATGAATATTTTATTATTGCTTTGGGATATTTTCAGAATATGCTCAGTGAACTTCAAAATCTCTTATTCTTGCTTCACCCAGCCCCAAACACTTACTCCTCCTCCCTTAGCATAAGCTATCAAATGAGCTGGCAGCATCCCCAAACCTAAAAGTAGTTTCTAGTTGTTGCTGAAGAAATATACCCAGAGTCTCTAATGCTTTCAAAGGATTGTAAGAATGTGCAGTTTTGTCTTGTATATTCAAACAAAACCGTGCTGACTGGGATACCAAATGGATTATATGGCTTCATTCATCCAAGAGTGAAATGGCCTATGCGTTTATAATGCCTCTTTAATCTTGTCTTTTTTTTTTTTTTCTATCCACATATATTCACAAAACTTTTGAGAAACTTGGCTGCACTTCACCATTTCCTTCTCCAGTGGGAGTTTAATGTTGCTATTATGTAGGGAAGGTGGGAGTTGGAAACATTTTTCCTAAATAGAAAGTGGGTCTTTCCATGAGAGTAATAGAATTCTGGGAACTTTTGTTAGGTACTCACCATGTGCTGGTTTCTGTGATGGAGGACGAAAAATAAGTAATATAGGATTGGTTCTTGCCTTTAAGGATCTCACAGTGTAGTAGTCAAGACTGCTGTTTGAACAAGCTGCATTTTACAAAACAAGAAATGCAAGACAGTTACTTTAATTTTGTTAAGCAATTTAAATGGCTATGCTCTTCTGTAGATCAATAGAAGGAATTACATTATTCTTTTAATATGAAGGAGTATACCTCCTCAAAGATTTGAGAGATAAAATAGTTGATCCAAAAAATATAGAAATGGATAACTTCCCTGGACTTACTACATATTTAGATAAACATTTTCTCATTTGGAGTAGCCACCTTAGAAAGCTATGCAAAAAAAAAAAAGCTATGCAATACTCTTCTTTTCATTAGAATATTATTAGATTTCCTCTGGTTGACTTGCTTGCAGAAGTAATTTAATATTGTCAAACTTGTCAGTGTCCAATTTGCATTTATAGTTTTTCAGTTGAAATGCTAACCCCCCTTATTTAATTGCATATTAAAATAGTATCTTAAAGAAATGCCTTATAGTTTTTGAGGGGTATCTTTAGTTCCTAATATACTGGAGTTAGTTTATTAGAATTCAAATTGGATTTATTATTCTACAACTCTTTTATTTGTAAACGTTCACTAGCAATAATGGCTGGGCCTTACAGCAAGGCAGACTTCTAAATCTAGTTGGAGCTAGAAGATGGACACAAATAAAGACAGGTTCCATTTAGAGTTGTTTTCACTTAGGTTTACTAATGAACCAACAAATAGCACAACAAATATGAGATCAAGATTCGGGTTAGTGCTCACATTTCCTGATACCTTCCTTATTCCTCAGGCATATTCAAAGTGGTCAATGTCATCCATGCACCATGAGCAATCCACTGGAGAAAGCAGCCCAGACCCAGTGGCTTTGTCTCATAGCCCCTTAGGCTAGGGGAAGGGTGTTTATCTGTCACCATAGCAGGAATTTCTTCCTGAATCACCATTATATACTCTATTTTTGTAATGTCATCAAACCTGGCTACCACTGGTCTTCTGAATGGTAATTGAACTTCCAAGAGACTGCTTTGCTCTCCCACATCTCTTCTACAGAATCCCTTGGTTGATCTAATCACGGTCACTACTGGTATATTTGTTTGTAGTTTAAGAAATGCCCATGAACTGGTGTTGTCATTTAAAGTATTTACTGAGTACTCATTTTGGGGCAAACACTGTACTGACAGGTAATGCCATGACATTTAAAGACTATAGAATCTCCTTTAATGTAAGAGGTATTTTATCAGACATAAAGTTTAGGGAGAAAACAGTTCCATATAAAATGATGAAAAGTATTTTTGTTTTTAAATTATTTGGGAGAAATATTAAGTAAGGAAATGTTTAGAGAGTTTCTCTATATTTTGCCCATTAATTTAGCTGTGACAGAAATTTTGGCAGTTAGTTGAAATGAAACATTTGGCTGTTCTTTCTTTGATATGCCAATATGTGATATAAGTTTATGAGATATTCTCACTTTGTTTCTGTTAATTCTCATTGTCAAATACTTTCCATCTACATGAGTTTGGCACTAAATTATACAAGGGAATAAATACCTCGGGTTTTTGAATCAGAAAGTCTGGGTGAATCTCAGCTTTAAACTCAAACAGCTTAGTTTTGAGCAAGTCCCTTAGCTTCCTGGAAGTTCAGTTTCTAAATCCATACAGTGGGTATGTTTTGAACCACAAACAAGTGTACCAGTAATTAGATTACTTAAGAGATTCTGTAGAAGATAGAAGTGTAACAGCAAGGCAGTCTGTTGGAAAAGTCAAACACCATCTGTTACTCAAAAAGTTCTGAATACTTATTCATTCCTCAGAGGTGTTCTATTATCTTTTAAAACACACACACACACACACACACACACACACAAAATATTTACTGATATAATTATTAAAATGTTCATTTATTCATTTATTTTCCTACCTTTTGTCAAATAGGATGCTTTCCCGATATATGGATTGAACCATGATTCCTCACATATTTTGGAATTCTTTACAATAAGTGTCCTCAGTTAGGAATCATTTTCTTCTTCACACTGTGTATATCTAAAACATTTAATATAAAAATCCATCGCTTATAGCAAACTGTCCCCCTAACTAATAAAAGGAATGAGCACAAAATCCTTTTTTTTTTTAAATAAAGTTTCCAGGTGTTATATGCAACTGATGAATCACTAAATTCTACCCCTGAAACTAATAATACAGTATATGCTAAAATAATAAAAAGAAATAAATAAAATTTCCAAACCACAAGAATTTTAATAAACTCTTCTGAGAAGGATAAGCACTAATTCTAAGGCTAATGTTTCAAAGTGCCAAACAAGTAGGTATTAGAAGATGTCAGAGTTTGTTGTCATGCAAAGTCTTAATTACAAGGAATTTATTATGATGGTTATTATAACTTTATGGCTTTTTCAGAATCCAAATTTAAAAACTGTTATAATGTATGATTCATGTTTTTGATGCATCATGTGCACATTCCCACACACCCCCACTTATACAGGTTTTGGTTTTTAATAAACACATACTAGAATATTGCAGATTTTGTATCTTATAAATGGACTTAATTTTTTGACATATTCAGATATATCAAATGATTTATATATCAAGGACAGGCCCGAACATGTTTTGGACACTTAAAGCCAAAGTACATTTGAGCCATTCCATGATGGGAACAAGGAAAAATCTGTGGTGAGCTCCATGACCTAAGATTGATTAGCTTCATTCATAGGAAAAGCCAATCCATACCTGGCCTAAGCTAGTATCTCTCACCACAGTGAAGAAGGATGCAGACTAAACAGGACATAAACTAAATCTCCAGAAAGAGCCATAGCAGAAGGGGCTTTTGAGTAATTTCAGGCATATCGAGAAAACAAACTCATTTTTATGGACTTTAGGTTTGACTATGTTTTTAAGATGTCTTCCTGAAAGCGTCTCAAGATTTACTAATATTTTTTTGAGTTCTCAAAACTTTGCATTTATAGACTGTCTTTCACCCTGAAGAACCTAAGACAGAACCACTATACTAACTATACTAACTATACTAACCACAAACTAGTTTGCAACGGGGTACATGGCAGTTACCATGGCAACTATGTTATAAATCTTCCTTTTCACTAAGTTGGAAGTTTTTCAAGATTCTTTCTTTGGACTGACATTTTCAATGCTTGAACTCTAGTGAAGATTATTTTTACTTCTCCATATTGTGAAAAGTTGAATTAGTCTTTTCAAAGAGTTTTGTGTGTATTGAATTTTTTGTATCAGGACACTTCAACTTAGATCTGAAGTTCAAACCAAGAAAGAAAAAGGCCTATGAAACAAAAATATCCATTTTTTTCCCCTAACTATAAGACTTGAACATCATATATACTTCATATCTATCTCATAAAATATTCCAGTGTTCCCAAGCTACATTAAAATGCAAAATAAAATGGTACTAGGATGTAGCTTCTATCAGGACTCATGAATGATTGACACAAAGATATCTATGCATCAGTTGTGTGAGAAGCTCAGATGGAGTGAGGAAAGATAGATGGAAAGAACCCAAAAGACTGATGGAAGCTTAATTTCAAGGGTAGATCTACTGACTTTTGGGAGAAAACTGTGAAGGATACAGATCAACTTTGCATTTGCATTGACATCATATTAAGCTGTGTGCATATTCAAACATGGGTGCTAAGGCAGTTCATCTTATTTGTTAAATACAGTCAAAGCAATATATACACCTATATAATAGATATTGGCTACTACTGAATTGTCGTAAAGTATTGCTGTGCCTTTTAAGATGGTGCACTAAACCCACAATAAAAATATAAACACCAGATTTGCTCCGTTAAAAACATAAGAACCGACAAAAGAGTAAGAACCAAAGGAAATGGAGTCTTTCTGAAGAGATAAATTAGGTAGCTGGATGTGCTGTCATAACAAATAATAGCTTTGGAGAAGGGCGGGGATAGAGGCTGGAAGAATATTGAGGGGTATAATAGAAAAATCCTAGATTGCCTTGAACAAACTCTTAGAAATGTGGACATTAAAGATGCTGCTGGTGGGGGCTTAGTACGAAATGAGGAACACGTTATTAGGAAATGGAGGAATGGAGACCTTTGTTACATAGTGGCAAAGTTGAATGGAATTGTCTCTTTCAGTTATGTGGAAAACAGAAATTGGGAAAGATAAGCTGGAATATGGAGCTGAGGGGGATTTCAAGCAAAGTGTTAAAAGATGTGGCCTGCTTCTTTCTACTTAGAATAAAATGCAAGAGGAGAGATATAAATTGAGGGAAGAACTGTTAAACAAAAAGGAACCAGGGCATGAAAACTTGGGAAGTTCTCATCCTATTCAGAAAACAAAAGATGCTAAAACTAAGAGACTTCTGAAAGAAAAGAACAGAACTACAAAGAAAAGGGGGGGCGGGGGGAAGCCAAGAGAGGCTGTAAAATTTTTTGCTGAAACCTTTGTGTTCAGTCATAAAAATTTAAGATTGTGCCTCATAGCTCTTCACCATTAAATTAGAAAACTTCCAGGAATCTGTGTGGCCCTCACCTATCTCGACACGAGCCAAAGACAGAGAAGGAATTATCTCAGAAAGACTCGTGGTTATGTTTAATGGAGAGCACTGTTGTAGCATCCATAAGAGACCCAAAATTTTGCGGACGTCTGGGTGGCTCAGTTGGTTAAGTGTTTGCCTTCAGCTCAAGTCACGATCTCAGGGTCCTGGGATCAAGCCTCCTGTCAGGCCCCACGTGGCCTGTACACAACTCTGCTTCAGCCCTGCATTCGGTGGGGAGTCTGCTTCTCTCTCTCCCTCTCCTTCTGCCCCTCCCCCTGCTCATGTTAGCGCTCTCTCTCTCTCTCTCTCAAATAAATCTTAAAAAAAAAAGAGACACAAAACTTTTAAGAAAATTATATCAACAGAAAAACTACCAGTTAGAACTGAAAGGAACAAAAAGAGTGCAAAGTGAAAGGAGACTGATGGACCCCAAAATTCTATTTACAGGAAGTAGGCTACTAAAACGACTTGGCTGCAAGCATATGTTACTATTTGTAAAACAAGGGAGGAATACTCAGGGCGCAGAACCAGTAGTCCAAAGAGCAGAACTAAGATCCTCTGGATAGGAGTCCAGCCTCTTCAACACCTTAATTTCAGCCTTGTCAGACCCTCAGAAAAGAACCTAGTAAAGCCCACTCAGACTTCTGACTGACAGAATGCTGCAATAGTATGGGTGCTGTGCTAAACCAGTCAGTTCATTTGGTAACTTGTTATGCAGCGACAGAAATCTAATACAGATATTGGAGCCACTAAAAGATTCTAAAGGTTGAGTTTATGCAATTTAAAAGAGAATAAAGTGGTGCCATGAGGTATCCATATAAATTCACTTCTAAACTCTTAACAAATGTTTGCTCTGAAAACAGTTGTTCAAATGCTATATGTTCTGTATGCTTTCTATTAAGTTACAAACACATAGATTTCTGACTCTGGGAACTCCTTGGTTATTTTCTACTTCAAACTCGTCAATGTGCACTTAGAGAAGTAGATTTTAAGTCTCCCCTTCAGAGACTTAATGTTCACAAGTCACTGTGAAATCTCTTACCTTTCCTGCACACCCACTGGTGCCATTCCTTGAATTGTTTACTCTGTGTAGAAACTTCATATAGCAACCTGAACCTGAAGTATAACTTCAAAGTAAAAGTCCCGTTGGGACAATTTTGTTTTCATCGCACAAGAACATAACTAAGTCTGCAAATGAAGGTAAATGGTATGGCCTACGTTGGAAGAATGGCCAGATCACCACTCCAGAACATACCAACTTGATTCATTTTGTTTTGCTTAATAGCAGCAAGAGAAGGTATAAGGAGATAAGAGAGAAGGACTTGCATAGTGTGCCAAGAATCTGCTCAATTGTTGGAGAAAAATAAAAAAGGAGGCCAAGGTGGGAAGATGAAAATTCTATTTCTTAGGAGAAATTTATGTTCTATATATTGTTTTTAATTTTGAGGAAGGAAATGAGCAATTTGGAGTTCTCACTTTAAGGGATAATGCATTGGTCAGGAGTCAACTGCAGGGAACAAGTTCATTTTAGCTAATTCAATAAGAAGGGGTTTATTAGAACATATTAAATGACTTCCAGAATATTTGGGATAGCTGAAAGTCAACTAGCTTGACGATCTGGTTATGACTCTCGGGCCTATCACAGAACGTGGCTTTGACAAGGAGCAGCTGTCACAGCCACGATTGAGAAGTATCACCACCTTGTTCCTCTGCTGCTCCCCAAAGCATCACAACAGCTGCCTGAGGCCCTAAGTCTCTTTGCATTTGACCTGACTGTTCATAGTTGGTGGAACCAAAATCCTATCTAGAACCCTACGAACAAAAGCATTCAGGAAACATAGTTTTTAAGCTTTTTTTAGAAAGAAATAATAGGAGAAGGTTGGTATAGCTGTGAAACAACCACAGAATCCCCCTTGAGGGCCTAATATTTAAATTAAGAAGGCCTAGGAAAGCCATTTCCCATAGGAAGCCAAATTCTGTGTTTTGGAGGTCGTCATGAAAAGATCAGTTACTTAAAGGGTCATTTTTCCTTTGAATCCTCCTATGTTCAGGTTTTAGTAAAATATTTTAAATCATAGTTTTCATTTTTGACAGTGTGAAGTGTCAATGATTAATACTAAATGAAGATGAAAATCAGGTTATTATTTTTCACTGGCACTTATTTTATGCTTAATTAAATATATTTTAACATGTTATAGATCTGCAAAGTCTGCTAGTCATTTCTAACATAGAACAAGAGTTTGCCTACGTCACCTGAGACCGTGGCTTTGTTTCATTGTTTGTATAAGATACTGTTGTCCTGAAATGAGAATGCTACTTAACAAGCTTTTTTTTTTTTTTTTTTTTTGGCATTATGTTTCCTCTTTATCTGAACTAGCTTCAAAAATACTATTGTCAAAAATAACATCAGCTTACAATGGGCTTACAGCAGTGATGGTGGTTTTAGTAACTGAGTCAACCTTAGGCCAAGTGCCATAAGCTGGCTCGAGTCATATGTTAGCGTATTATTTTCTGTGACTTAGGCTCAGAACATTGGGGCTTAGATATAGGCAGACACAAAGAAGACTAGAAACCAGTAGTGGTGAATAATGTCTTCCCTGCTGTAACATACGCAAAAAAGTAGGTATTTTATAGTATTTGTGGTCGAGTTAACAATGACTTAATGAGTATAGTTGCCGTTTAGAGCGCTGGACCCTTTACCATAGCTTTGAGTATTGTGATTCACAGCCGAAACCTGACGGAATTAACCACTGCTTATTCTAATACTTATTTAGATTTATTTGTGTGACTGCCAAATTAAGTTGAAATTAGAACTGCTTAATAACAATAACAAATTAATTCCAACAAACTACTAACCTGTTATCAGTAGGCTAAGGGCTCAAAGGAAAGCAAGAAGCAAGTAACTGGGATGACAGGGTGAAATGGTTTTCATTTATGCCCTATTCCGGTAACTGATCTTATTTTCTTTTGGTCTTATCTTTCTTTTGGCCTGCTTTTCCTTTTCAAAGTTGGAAGAAATCTGCCTGGTTGTTTTACTCCCACCTTTCCCTTTGCCATTATTACTTACGGTCCTGGGAGTAGAAATTGTAGTTTGGAGAAGGTAACTACTACACGTGTGCATTTTTAACTTACTGGCAGCAGACGGGTTATGAAGGAGGATAGGTGTAAGTAAGGGGACCCTTCATCTCCGTTTGCTTGAGACAGTCCCAGGCTGTGCCTATTAATAGCATCCCCTTTCATTCTCAAAACTGTGCTCCTTTTTAGATAGCAAATTACACGGTCACCCCAGTAATTCCTAAGATGGGCTAAAGGATGGTATAGAGAAATGTAGGAAATCTTAAAAAACATGTTCATGGTAGAACTGATAGAACCAGTTAATCTTAATATCTTGTTAAAAATAGCAAGGACAGAATTGCCTTTTCTGATACTGGGGTGCCTCTTCAGAACTATGTTCTCTTTTGGGAGTGCTTTCAAATGTTCCTGTTTAGACACATGAAAATTGAACTACCTAGATTCTTGTAGAATTATAATAAGTGAGAGGGTATTTTCCATTTAATAATCTAAAAAACATTCCTAATAAAAATTCTTATGGAATTATAGTTCAGAAATATAAATGAATATTTAATAAAATGTATTCATGACGGATTTGTAAAAAAATTTTTCAAGGATACTATTGTTGCTGGTAACTTTGGGTAAAGAGAAAGTATTTAAATGGAAAATATTTGAAATGTTCGGCAAACAGAATAAAATTAATAGAGTGGTGTCTTTTTCAGATACTTTAATATGCTTTTTCATATGTAATTTCTGAACGCGATTTTCTGTTATGTTTCAATGTTTATTATATTTTAAAGAAAATGTTTGTTGCCCCATACTAGGTTTTCATTCCCATTGATAGCAAGTAATTCATTTTTATCATAATTGAAAGCAATATTAATATTTTAGAGAAATTTAATTGAATCCCAGACAAGTTATTTCCTTTGTCTTACCTTCTAACAATAACTTTTTATGGTGGGTTGAATAAATAAAGCTCACTGTAAAGACCTAGGTTTTAGAATCCCCAAGTAGATTGTAATAGTTTTCCCATATGAAAATTCAGTGTTCACTTATAATATGCTTAATATAAGGCTGTAGGGATTTTTGAGAAGCTTTTAGAGCCTGCTATCAATAAAAAAAGACACCGAGGAGTAAAATACCTAATGATTAGAGTTGCCAAAAACCTTCCATGAGCACTTTAGACATACAACTTGCAATTAGAGCTAACACATTTTCAGTTTAATATTTTGTTACCTTGTTAATAATTAACATAATGCAACAACTCCATCTGGACCATGAAATAATAGAGTGTAATTCCAAAGGAGTTTCTATGGTACATTTCTTTTTTCTGTAAAAAAACATTATCCAAAGATCTTATAGTGTACTTTTGTTCAGTATTCTTTTTCCCAATTACTAAATATTAGCACTTTTATGGGGGGAAGTTCGCCGTGGGTTTCTGCTACTGTAAAGATAACATGAGGTTAATAACAATGTCCTGCTTTCATTCTCCATTTTTTAATGTGTACTTATTGCCAAAGGAAAGCATTCTGTGAAAAGAGTAGAGTCCGTGTTATGATTGTAATGACTGAATTTGTGTTTTAGCCATCCAGCATACTGAGACTATTAAATTACAGTGGTCAGTGCTACACTTATGAGTTAATAAAAATGGCAGTTATTTAAGGAAGCAGGTTTTCTTTTTTTTCCCCCAAATAGGCATTATGTTTGCCTGTGTGAATAGAGGAAGAGGGTGTGGAGTGCTCTTAAACTGCATTGCTGCTAGGAGGTCTACATTTTCTAGGAGACCATGAAAAGGGAAGAAAGAACAGAGAAAGAGACCAAGATCTGTCAAGTCTCAGATCTGTCTCCTTTTTAATGCAATTCATAACTTTATTCTTCATAAATGGCATGCATATATATATTTATTTTTTTATTTTTTTATTTTTTTAATTTTTTTTTTTTTTTTAATTTTGGGAAAGATATTGTTCCTGCCCACTTTGTAATCACAAGACACCTAGTCGCACCGCTGCCAACACCATTACATTTTCTGTTGCGCAGGCTCTGGGTCTTGTTTTCCACTAAGAAAAAAGAAAATAAGCTGATACTTAGAGTCACTGGAGCAGAAGAGATCTAAGGGTCCCTGGGACCTTATAGAATGGGCCCTGGAGGGAGACCTGAGATTCAGCCTATAACTCTGACACTTGATAAACCACTGAAAGGTTCTTCCTGTGCCTCAGTCTACCTATTAATGAAGACAATCCACCTATTTCATGATAACCAATTTATGAGGACACGAGAGGGGTAGTAGACAACATTTTTCTTGTGAACCTCCAAGAAGAAGCCATTCTTAGTGTTAGGTAGGCAGAGCAAAATATAAGCCAAAGCAAAAAGAAAAGGGCCAGTTGCTTTACTTTTTACCCTAAAGCCCCAGTAGGTGCTGAGGCACCATCTGGGTAGAACGGTCTTGAGATGCTTCTGCAATTAGCCCTTTGTAGGGATGATTATTATGAAAAGTCTTTTAAGAAAGTATATAGGCAAAGAAGTATTCGCCCAGCCAACCCCCTGCCTCCCACTGGGTTCTGACTCTGCGCTTAGGAGTCCTATCCCCAAGGCATGTACTATTAAACATGTAAAATTCTCAGAAGGGGGACAAAAAGGGAATTTAAAAGAGAGAAATAAAGCTACTGTTTATGATACACTACCACATTCTGGTTGGTCTAGTAATGATGACAATAACAACAATAACAAAGCAGTCACAGGTAAAACAAGTGAAGGTAAAGTCTCAGATGCCAGGCTTTGGGTGAAAGCCCACACATACATTGTCTACATAATCCCGTGAAACAAATTTTAACATAATCCCTATCTTACAGTGAGAAATCTGAGACACAGACAGGTTCACTCACTTGCTCAAGGACTACTGAGGTTGTGGAAAATGAGGTCAAACCCCAGGAGGCTGTCTCCAGGATCTGCTCCCTCTCTCCCACAATTCTGACAACCCTGGTGGAGGGGCATCATCTGTTCATGGAGATCATGGTGGTGGGAGAAGGTTAGGTGACCGCTCGAGGGTCACACACAGACCCTATACAAGAGCAAAGATGTTAACCCTGCCCTTTCTAAATATGTACTTTCTTCTATACTGCTACATTTTCCCCCCTTTATAATTTTTGTCCTTGTGGTGACAGTTTAATGAATGTTGAATAAAATATCTAATTACAATTAGATCTACCTCACAAAAGGAAAATCAGCAGGCCAATACTAGGTTTCACGCTAGCCATAAGTAAGTATTCACATCATAGTAACACCCTTTTCTTCAAATTGGTTGGTTGCATAGCTTTCCATAAGGATCAGTTCCTGTTACCAAAGTGGTCTGGTTTCACAACTTTAAACCTCCTTATATTCCAGTAACTAGCTAGTGGTGTCTTCATAACATTCTTCCTTTTTTATTTGTGGAGCTAGTCTAGTAAGGTAAAGCCTGGTTAATTATTTCTAAATTCTCGGACCTGACAGGAAAACACTCTTCATGTATCAGGTCCGGTGTCGATGGATATATACAAATTAGGAAATAGGAAATAGATATATAATCTGGGCTTTGACTAGGGTGGGAGAGAACTGCCTTTTCTCTTCCCCCTCTTTGGAGAGCACAAAACTGCTGTGAATTAAAGAAATGCCAATACAGCTTCCCATTTCAGAAATAAATGTATGTTCCCTATTTCCCCAACCTCCTTTTGTTCTATTCTTTGCTGTTCTCCTTTCCCGTTGGAATGTGTGTGTCTGGGCAGCTCTGCCTGATTTGGATTTGATAGGAGAATGGACAGGAAGCTGGACCATTCAGAGCAGAAATCAAGCCAGTTAGTTAGATCTGAGTTAAGCGCCCTCTTCAGTTTATGTATGCCATTGAGCCACTAGAGGGGAATGATGATTTTTATTCCTTCCTGGCATTGAGTCTGAGAGGAAAACTATCAAGTAAAAAGAAAATTCAAAATTAAAGTTGACACGCCTTTCTTAATTCTTCCCAAGATGCCTGAGTATGATTATTATTCAGAGCTTCTTTATCCCTGTAAATATATGGGGTACCAGTCAACATATGGATTGCTCCAGATAATAGAAATCTGCCTGCAAACTAAGACAAAAATATGAAGAGTATCAGAGAGTCTGGAGGTATTGGGTTGGATGGGAAGAAGTTTCTGAAAACCTAAGGTAAGATGAAGACAGAGCTCTGTCTGTAGTGCAGGGGTTTTCAAGAGTTCCTATCAATTTGTGAAATTCTCCTTCCATGTGTAGCCCTCAAGCTCAGTCCTACTGGATCGTCACATTTTGCTTTTCGGATTCACCACCATTGATGGTGAGTCAGGAACATCAGCCATGTATAGAAAGGACAGTGTCTTATAACATTTCAAGATGGAAAAGTAAAGATTTTCAGTCACTAGGCAGCCTGACCTCCAGGCTGTCAAACAAATTACACCAGGCCCAGATGTCTGCTCAGAGAATCATTGTGGCATAACAGGTGATGAATGAGTGGTTTTCATGGCCTCAGGCTCCTTCCTGAGAGAAGAGACTAGGTTGGAAGATGATTTTAGTGACCGTGGTAGGTAAGTCTGACAGAACTCAAATACCACCTCCTACCTCTCTGCTTGTTTGAGGAATGATGGCAGGACTGGGTCTTGACTTCTGAAATAGTCCATATAAAGACAAGAAAAATCATCTTCCTCATTCATTCCTCCTCTTTGAAATGAAAACCTGACCAAGCAGAAGAGGATTTCTTTATATCGCAAGTTTTGCAGAAAAGAGCCTGCAAAATGCTGGCCTTTCCAATAGAGGTTAGAATCCGCCATTGACAAAATGGCACTCAGTTTTTCACCTTGACTCAGTGTGTCAAGTCTTTTTATATTCAAGTACCATCAACTCCTAAAGGAATATGAAAGACCACTTTATCTTCTGAGAGAAACTAAACATAGTGCAAGTTTGTTTTACTTCATAGATTTAGAAATGGAATTTATTATTAGAAGAAACTGAAAGTTGAATATTCATTAGCATCCTAGATCCTTCTTTGAGTAGAAAACTTGAAAGAAGCCTGGGTTTGGAGGGAATTTTTTTTTTCTTATCTTTTCTTTTTCTGTTCTTTTGAGGCTGATGTTAAATTCTGCCATCTGTAGGACCTGTGCATCTTAAACCTCTTTTAGGTTTAAAACCTAAAAACCTCTTTTAGGTTTAAAAAAGCTTCAGCTCTTTCGGGAAATTGTTTTTGCTTATGTTATCTAAACGGCAGAAATTGGTTTCCATCTCGCATAGTCTCTGCATTATTAAAATACAGCTTGTTGTGCAGAGTTTTAATGGACTCTTCAGGGCCTTTACATATTAATGTTATATACTAAGAACTGTTAAAGCATTCCAAATAAAACATATTTACCGGTTAAATGTTCTGTTTTATTTGTGAATGAATGAGTGAAAAGGACAAGCTAGTTATCTCTATAGTCACGTAGGGGGAAAAAAAAACTGTAACCTAATACAAATTTATTCTCCTCATATCTGGCAACTTAATCACATAATTCCAAGAGAGACTAGAATTTATTACTCTCTTTTTTTTTTATTCTTATCTTTAAACAGCAAAAACAAATAAAAACAATTTCAACCTACTACTAATTATTGATGTATAAAATACGTATGGTTAATTCTTCATCCAAGACAGATTTTTTTTTCCTTCTGTCAACAAGAAGAATGTGGTAGCACTTAGTTTGTCTTCAGCTGGTATCTACTTACAGATTTTGAAATTTTTGAAAATATCTAACTGAATGCTAATTGGTGAAGTCTACCAGGTTGAAGGGGCAAATAGCAGAGAAGAAGGTGAGAATAAAATCAAATAATACATCATTTCAAAACTATCTAGCCCACTTTTTCTCTCAATCAGAAAAAAAAAATTGTTCCCATCAAATAGTCACTTAAATATTCAGTATCAAAACATTGTTCAACCAAGTTAGCAAACCAGAGTTGGGCCTTGGGTCTCTCTTTTCAAACAGATGAAGTAGCATCTGGGACAATGCTAAGAGCCCTAGTTTAAAGTCAGGCCACAGGTTCTGTTTCCATTCTGCCACTCCTTAGATGGGTGACCTTGGGTAAGTCCTTTAACTTCTCCAGGCCTCATTCCCTCGTTGGTAGTAATAGAAGCTTGGAGTGGATTCATTCAACAGATACTTAATGAGCTCCTGATAAATACCATGTTTCAGTGAGACGGAAAATAATAATAATAATAATAATAATAATAATAATAAAAAGCAGCCCCTGCCTTCAAGGAGCTGAGAATTCAATAGGAGATACACCCATAAAACTAATGCATGCAATAAAGCAGTTTGACACTATTACAGAAATTAGTATTAGGTATGAAAATATACCTTATATATTTGGGAGGATACCAAAAGAGGAGTGGTCAGTCCTATTTGGGTTCAGGTGGGGGAAGACGATTGACATAGACTTTAGAGAGAAGATGTTTGAACTGAGTTTGAATATCATTCTCTAGATGAGTAGGGGATGGAGATCTAAAAACACAGGCCTGTGGGAGGAAGTCAGTATAAAGCCTCAGGATCTAACAGATGTCCTGTACGGCTGGAATATAAGGATGAGATGAAATATGCAAAGCATGGCTGGAGCACATGGAAAAGGCTTTATATGACGTAAAGATTCTGAATTTTGCGAGAAGCCATGACGAAAGTAATTCCAAGTAGGACTCAGGAACTATTCACGTATGTGTTCTAGAAAGATCATTCTAACAAGATATGGCAAAGGCTTGGAGAGAGCAAAGATTAGAGGTGAGGAAGGCAGTCAGGAAACCATCTAGAGGCACACAGGAGAGATGGTGAAGGTGACAGCAGTAGCTATGGAGTGCAAGGGCAAGAACTGTAAGACATGAGGAAAGTGATTCATCTAAAATCACTGAGTGGATGAGGAGTAAGGAAGGAGGTAGAAGGTCTCTAAACTTCCTTTCAGCTTTTGTGTCCCATGAGTCAGTTATTCCAAGACAGCTAGATCAAAACGTCTCAAAGGAAAGACTTTCATAAGCACACTTAATGAAAAAATATTTTTAGAGCTTTATAAAATGACTTACTGTTCTGAATTCTTGCTTTTAGACTATTGGAATATTGTGTTTTGAAAGGGAGCTCTATATAGTCAGTGCACAGTGAGTCAGGTGTTATTGATTCTTTGTTCAGAGGATATACCACAGACAAGAAAATAGCTACTGTAAAGTCACCCGGAATCATGTGGTATGTTGTGAAGAGGCAAAAACAGTCCAGTCGTGCTTACATTCAGAAATTCCATGAGGTAGCTTAATATAAATACCCAGGAGACTCCAAGAGCCAAAAATAAAAACAGAGTCTATAAGCAATATCCACAGCTAACTTGAAGTCAGAACTCATGCTTAAAATCCTTCTTATCCGTCCCCACTCACCTTTTTGACTCTGGGTGTGTTTGTCACTTATTCTACCATGTGCACTATCTTTCCCTCATTTCAGTACTTTCTACAGATTTCTTGAAAGTGTCTCTCCTTGATACCCTCCCATCTACTCCAGCCCACTGTGAGCTGGCTTACCACCCAGAACATATCAATAAGGTGGCCCTTGCGGAAGGCCACCATGTCTTCCTAATCGCCAACTCCACTGGATATGTCTCACCCTCATCTGTTTGACCTTTATGCCATGGTTATGAAACTCTCCCTGTGACATCATGATCACTCTTATTTTCCCCCACCCCTGTCCACGCTGCCACTGTCAGGCCCACAGCCTCTTCCTTCCCACTCTACACTCTCCCTGGGTCATTTCATCTGCACATATGGCTTCTATATGTAGATGGTATTCATTCTCTGGCCTGAGTCAACCCCCTACATTCCAGAAATGAAAATTTAACTTCCTATTGGACATCTTCACCTGGTTGTCCCTCAGGTAACTCAAATTTAACACATCCGAAACAGAATTCCTTCTCTTCCCGATGGTTGCCTGTTCTGATTAGTCTCTTACGTTCTCATGACTAGACCCCTCTATTCCTCTGTAGGCATATGCAACTTTTCATAAATCCCTTTTATGCATACCTCCCATTCCAAACATGCTAAACTACCTTTATTCCCCCAGATGTATTGTACTCATTATAAACTCTGAGTCTTTGCACATGCTTAGAAGGCCTTCTTGATACACATATAAAAACATATGTAATTATTTACTTCATCTGGCTGCATTTCATGAACTTTCAAGCCACTGTTAAGGATTTACCTTCCGCAGAAAACTTTTCTGACCCAGGTCTTTGTTGTCAGATGCCCATCTTTTGTGGTTTTATGGTGGCTTGTACTCTATTACAGTAGTTCTCAATGACGTATGAGAGAGGGGAAGACATAGGAGGTAGAAGGGTGATTTTTTTTTACCCCCGGGGAACATTTAACAAGTGATATTTGACATTTCAAAGTGTCTGGAGACCCCTTTGGTTATAACAAAGGGTTGGGGTGCTACTGACCTCCAGTAAGTAGAGGCCAGGATGCTGCTAAATATCGTACAAGGCACAGATGTCTACACAAAGATAATCCAGTACAAAATGTCATCATTAGTGCTGAACTTGAAAAACCCTATTCTGTTCTTTTTTTTTTTTTTAACATATAATGTATTATTTGTTTCAGGGGTACAGGTCTGTGATTCATCAGTCTTACACAATTCCCAGCCCTCACCATAGCACATACCCTCCCAAATGTCCATCACTCTGCCACTCCATCCCTCCCAAACCCCTCCCCTCCAGCAACCCTCAGTTTGTTTCCTGAGATTAAGTCTTTTATGGTTTGTCTCCCTCTCTGGTTTCACCTTGTTTCATTTTTCCTTCCCTTCCCCTATGATCCTCTGTCTTGTTTCTCAAATTTCTCATATCAGTGAGATCATGTGATAATTGTCATTCTGTGATTGACTTATTTCGCTTAGCATAATACCCTCTAGTTCCATCCATGTCGTTGCAAATGGCAAGATTTCGGGTTTTTTGAT
>CM052883.1:125173222-125257110 GCA_028534135.1 Potos flavus | reverse complement strand
TTTCACCAAATTTTAGATTTTCTTTTAAAAGACTTAACTGGTACTACATATGATATGGCTAATAAATAATGCAGATGATGTTCATCAATATTGAGCAGAATGATACATTTACTTTTGAAAAGTTTGTTTTCAAAAAACTGAACCCATCCTTTAGGGTTTTTTGCTTGTTTTTTGTTTTTGTTTTTGTTTTTGCTTTTTCCTGATAGCTGCTAACTTCATAAAGGATTGTTAGCATATCAGTTGATGTTTAGTCTGGCAAAATAAAAAATAAAATTGTATTATTCCTTTTATCAAAAACTAAGTGCTCTTACTTAAAATTTTCCTCTGGTATTAATAGCCCATGTGAAATTCCTGGAAATTGAGAAAAGACTATAACTCAGTTGTATGGATGAGGATTAATATCCATCATTGATGTACTATGAAATGCATGTGTAAAGTCTGAGAAGATATGGTCAGGAAGGATATGTATTTGCCATTTGCTAAGTAACTTTCTTCATCTTTAAAGGATCAACATTTATTTGGTTAACATCAAGTATTTGAGAGCAAAATCTTGACATATTGACTAACTCTGAATCCTTGCTGTAATATTTGAGACACCCCCAAATCCAACATACCTGGAAATTCAGAAACATTGTCATTTATTAAATAATCCCGGTAATTTTTGTGAAAGCAAAGTATTTTAAACAAATGATAATCTTTTACAGAGGAATTATAAATGTGAGCTCATCTAAGAATTCCCTTTCTCCTGGCTGTTGCTTGTCCACCCTTCCTCCTGATGGTGGAAAACAAGCGGGGCACAGTGGGAAGAGGAGACCCCCAAAGTCTTAACATGTAGGCCCTCACTCTCAGCCTCAGTGTGTGGTATCCAAAGATGAAAATCAAAAGCCGTGACTTGCTCAGAAACCAAATTCCCCTTCAAGCTTTCACCTCCCTGTGTGTTCCTTCTCTGCGATTGATCCCTCCGTCTGCCCAGGCTGCGAGCTTCGCTGTAGTCCACTGGATGTTAGCTTCATATCTCATCAGTGATCGTGTCCTACTGATTCTACCTCTTTCCTCAGTCTTCTCATTACAACCTGACCCACATGCAATTCAAGCAAAAATCGTCCCTCACCTGGGTTGCTGTAATGCCTCCTACTTGGACTTCTTTGCACCATCTGCCCTGTCCCTCCCTACCCCGCCTCCAGCAGCAACTCTGGTACATAAACATAATCCATATTTCAACCATTGATGTTCCTCATATAGAAGTCTTATCACGTCATGCCCTTGTTTCCAATTGGCCTTTGACTCCCATCACATTTAGGTCAAGCCTGAACACATTACCATGACTTCTAAGACCTGGGTTGGTCTCGTTCCAGTTTCTCTCTCCAGGACATTTCTCACCCCAGAGACATACTTTAGTCAGTGTTGAAATTCTTTCAGTTCAGGGCACGATGCTTGCTCTGGCTGCAGGCTGCGCCTGATGTGTAATCCCCTCTGCTTAAAACAAACATGGAACCAGCTCTTCCTCATCTCCTACTTCATTCCTACCTTTTGCCTAGGTAAATCCTACTCCGGGTTTTCAGTTTAGACCCGACTTTCTCAAGGAAACCTTACTGGACACCTGGGGAAGAGTTACATTCCCTCAGCATAGCCAGTATTTCTCTGTCATCACACTTGTTATGCTGTGTTTTAAATGCCTTTATTTTCAAGCAGACCTATCGCATGAGGGCAGGGACTGAGGGTTTCTTGACCATTGTTCTATACATCATACCTCATGGCTTATAATCAGCCCTCATTACATGTCAGATGATAGATTTCATAGATCATAGATCTATAGATCATAGATCATAGATAAGTTTCATACCAAGTCATCAGTAAAAGTAGAGTGAGGAAAATAGAAATCAAAGCAGATATGGAGCCATACCAAAGGGATCTGAAGACCCATAACGCTGAGAAGGAACACACCAGGAAGTAGAAAAGCAGGCAGGCCTGTGTCGCCTTGTCCCACGATATGCGAGGCCTGAGACAAGGATAAAAATTGATGCCCATTTATATCTATTATAAACTATTATAGTTTAAAATCAAGCCACTCAGCTCCTCGGTAAAGTATATTTCATATACTTTGATAAATACATATTCATAAAAACCTGAGAAGGCCACGTATTATTTTAGAATTCCCAGACACATCTAAAGTTCTGTGCCAGAACATGGAAGCACAGTGTGGCTCCTGTCCCCTCCCTTTTTTTTTCACCCCAACCCTGTCCAATACTGCAGGAGTATGGACACCCAGTCCTGGCTGCCAAGCTCCACCTACATTCCCTAAAAACAGCCATGCTGGTCCCACATGCACGTTACCTGCCTCAAGGGAGAGAGATCTAGAAAAGAGACCTATGTAGGCCATGGAAGTGCTCCTAGGGCCATTTGGGAATGAACATATGAAATCCCAGAGACCCAGAATGCGGCTTAAAATGTGGGGGAGGAGAGCATAGACTCCACGAGGACCAATCCTCTTAGCCTGTAGCCTGGGGAGAGGCCTGGTCAGAGAGAGTCGTGTCTAAGGGTGATCTTGCAAGCAGTTGACCTGGATATATTCTGGAGCTTGTACTCCTGGAATACTACAAATGTATATCTGTGAGGGTGTAGCGTTATCAAGGACTAGCTAATACCGTATTTTTTAAAAACCCATTCAAGGGGCGCCTGGGTGGTTCAGTGGGTTAAAGCCTCTGCCTTCGGCTCAGGTCATGATCTCAGAGTCCTGGGATAGATCCCCGCATCGGGCTCTCTGCTCGGTGGGGAGCCTGCTTCCCCCTCTCACTCTCTGCCTGCCTCTCTGCCTACTTGCGATCTCTCTCTCTCTCTGTCAAATAAATAAATAAAATCTTAAAAAAAAAACCAAAACATTAAAATATATACCTTGAAGGTTGTAGATACATCTTTCCTAACTAACCTCTTGTTTCTACTTCAAGACCATGTGACTGTCTGTTCTGTTGTATTCTGGGAAGCAGTCTAAAAGCACAGTCTTTCAAGGCAAAACAGGTTCTGAGTTGTGAGTCGGTTTATGTTCTGAGTTGTCCATTTCCAGGCTGTGGAGCCCTGGGCCAAGTGCTTCATCTGATGAGTGGAGGTAATAAAATCTTCCTCTAGGGTTGTAGCAAAAGTGCATGAGGTTGAAATCTTTAAAAGGCTCAGCTCAAGTAAATGCTCAACAGATCACAGTGCTGTCATCATCATCATAATCACTGTCATTATTTTTAGAGCTGTTATTCCTTATTGTCTGTAACTATTGCAATGACCTTGGGCAAGTCATGTAACCCCTAAGAACCTCAATTTCTTCATCCATAAAATGAGGTCTTTGGAGCAGAGGATAACTATGTCCAGTTAAGAGCAGGGACTTTTTGGATTTCCTTCTTTTTCAGTTTATGTTCAACCTGAACTTGACCCCCAGGCTACATTGTAAATCATTAATGGAAGTTACTACTATGCGTATAATGTCACTAAGTGTTCTAGTTTAAGCAAACCTGATGTTGAAAGTAAACCTTTTGTAAAAACTGAAAAACTCTGGATTGAATATGCAGTTTATGAAACAAGTATTTGCTTTACAGAAAGATTCATTGGAGAGTTCCTTTGCTCACTGCTTCTTCTAGTACATTAAAAGCCAAATTTGATTTACAAAAAGATATTCACTTTGCCTACAACTTTTCAGAAACATATGCAGAGATTTTTAATCTCTGTGAATCATAGAATCCTTTGAGAATTGACTAAATCTGATTCCTCTTTCCCCAAAACGAACATGGTTACATATACTGCACTGAATTCTTGGAGAGGGGGAGTCTATAGATCTTAATATAAGAATCCAAAACAGGGGCGCCTGGGTGGCTCAGTGGGTTAAAGCCTCTGCCTTCAGCTCAGGTCATGATCTCTGGGTCTTGGGACTGAGCCCCGCATCGGGCTCTCTTCCCCCTCTCTCTCTGCCTGCCTCGCTGCCTACTTGTGATCTCTCTCTCTCTGTCAAATAAAAAAATAAAATATTAAAAAAAAAAAAAAGAATCCAAAACAAAAACATAAAGGCAAAACAAAAACAAAGCCAGTGAAAATGGGATATGCTGAGGATATTGGAGGCATTTCTAAATGCAGACCTCCAAACACCTGGCCTTTTCAGTTTTAGAGAAACAAAGAGAGAATTAACATTCACTGAAGCCATACTCTCTGCCAGCCACCACACTAAGCATTTTCTTTGTGTTATGGTGCTCTTCCCCCAGCAACCCTAAAAAAGGCAGGTATTTCTGATGAGAAAACTGAGGTTGAGAGAGTAATTCCCCCAAGTGACATTGCAAGTTAATAAATAGTAGAAGCAAAATTTGAACTGGAGTCGGACTCTAACACTACCACACCATGAGAAAAAGCCCTAATTCCTTCACATCTCTCCCCCAGGTCCCAAATCTCTACCAAGGAATAATGGCAGAAATTGAGAGATGCATCTTCCTGAATGAACTTCTTGCAAAGGAATGCCCTAAGCTAGCAACGTGCTGACTGCCGAGCCTTCCCCTCACTCGTGCCCTGTGCCATCTCCCCAGAGAGGAGCAGGACTGCCTTGCAGGAGGGCTGTGCTGCTGGTGGCATGGGACGGGCAGGGCAGGCTGAGAGCTGAGGGAGGAGGGATTCTCAGTGCTGGATGTGATTCAAACGTTCTGATCCCCTACGTGCCCCAGTAAAGATTTCAGCTGACATCTGTGTAAAATAGTTGTCAGCTGAGGAGCCGAGAAGTGGCCTGTCAAACTGAGAATGTCCCATTTGCCAGGTCTCACATGAGAAAAGTGAAGACAGGTCCCACTGGGAAAAGAAGACCTGCTTTCCAAAAGATTTATTACCAAAGGGTCAAGTTGCATAACATGTGCTCTGCCCAGTAGACATAACTTCTCCTTGATTCATTCATATTTTGCAGGGCGGCTAATTAATCTCTTTAAAAAGGAGGGACTAGATGGAGGGGAATAAATGAAGGGCCTTATGTGAATGACAAAATAACCTGATCCTTATTGGAATTCTGTCTTGGTTCGGTAAGCTAATATTGAACTTCCTTCATAAACAGCCTGACCAAATACTGTGTAGAAATCACTGTGGTTTATACACTTTTAAGACCTTACATATGAAGGTGAGGTCTGTATCTCCATGTTCTAACCTGTCAAAACAGAACGTTCTTGGTGAGTTGGGAATAACAATCACAAATCCATTTTTGGTTTCAAGTCATTTTAAGATCGGCTGTCTTATCACCTCAGACTTCACAGTGTGTCCTAGAAAAGCATGCTGTTTTCACAGTGATATTAAAGGCACAGCGAGATTTGGTATTTGATTTAGATTATCCTCGTGATTTCCCACATGATATAGAACTGCTTCATGAAGTCGCTTGCTGCTAAGCATTTCAGACCTTTATGTGACATAAAGAAAAAAACAGCTGCTTGAAAATGTTTAGGAGGAACACGTGCATATTTAGAAGTAGCTGACATTTGATACGTAATTTTTCTTATATACTATGTGTGATGCAAGACATTCTCTACCTGATGTGAAGACAGTGCCTTCTTTTTCTATCAGGAAGGCAGCATAACATAGTGGTTAAAGTATGGACTCTGGAGTCAGACACTATGGCTTTGCCCGCCAGCCCTGCCACTTACCTGCTTTGCGATCTTGAGCAAAATACTTAAGATTAGTGTGCCCTGTTTTCTCATCTACAAAATGCAGGTAGTATTAAGTTCCTCCCTTACTGTGTTAATTGGCAGGATTGGATGAATTAATCTAGGCATAAAGTGCTTAGAATATTGTTGATATATCATAAATGTAATGTGTTAGCCATTATTATACAAATGTGTGAAGATAATCAATAAACTCCATAGTAGGTGTTAGTGGGTTCAGAAAATAAGTTAGTTTAGGCTAAGTCTTCACCTGAGTTTATTCGTATCTCTGTATGTGCTAAGTAGGATGTCTTCCTTTCCTCTGTTCTCTTACATTGTCTGCATGTTACTCAGTGATCCCGTAACATCTGTGGCAAAGGATCCTCACGTACCTGTCACCAGAAATGTGCACCACATATCTGGTAGATTGAATAAATACCATGTCTCACATAGCATACTCCTGCCAAATGTACGTCAGCCCTACTGTGATAATGATAGGTCTTTATTTGAAAAGATGTTCCTGACTTCGTTAACAGCATCATATATAATCAGTGAATTCTCATGGGAAAGAAAAGAACAATAATATGTGAGGAGCCCTTTGAATCATTCGATGTGTAAGAAGTGTCTTCATACTTGAAAAGGCTGGGGAAAGAAAGTCATTCATTCCTTCAAAATCTGTACTGAGTGCCTGTCAGAGGCCTAGCACTATTCTAGAAGGGGGGAAGAAGCGCCTAGAATAAAGCTGTTGGCATCATGGAGATCACATTGTGGTGAGAGGAGACAGCGGCCAACTTTAAATAATTTTAGAGACAAATAAGTGGATGGAGTAGATAAAACAGAACCACGTAATAGAGGAAATACCTTGCTGAAAACCTCAGCTGAGACACAACTGAATTTAGGGATGAGAGTTCCACTCTGACGGAACAGCAAAGACAAAAGCCTTGAGATAAGAATGAATTTGTCGTGTTCAAGAAAGCGAAAAGAAGCTTAGGTCTTGGAAGGGGGAGAGGTTGGTAAGTGGAGGTGATACAAGGTGAGGTTTTGGAAGTAAGCAGGGGCTTAATCTTGTGGTAAATGTAGGCCATGGGAAGGAGATGGATTTTATTCAGAGTGCGGTGGGAAGCCATTGTGCACGGGGGTAACGTGGTAAGATTTGTTTTTGAACAGTTTGGCTGCTATGTGGAGACCAAGTGTAGGGGAACATAAAGGTTCCCAGAAATATCCATTCAGAGCCATTAGCTGTAGTCCAGATAGACATCAGTGGCTTGGACTAGAGCATGGCAGTGACATGGAGAGAAGTAGAAAGATTTGTAATATGTGCTGGGAGTACAGACAGGACTTGGTAATAGTCTGGATGTAGGTGGGGAGCAAAAGGAGAAACCAAGGAATCACATATTTTAAGGTCTTACTGAAGTCCTGCCTTCCCAGTGAAACTTCTCCAGCCATTCTAACTCACTTGTCTTTCCTTTTGGTGGAGCAATTGTTTTTTGAGCTGGTTACATGTGTAAGGCACAGTTCCAAGTGTTTAGGATACATTAGTGAACAAAACAAAGATCCCTGCCCTTGTGAGGTTATATTCCCTCCTCTACTACTTCTCACTCTGGGTCCGTAATTCACAGTAAATTTTATGTGTCTTTGTATTAGTCTCTAAGTGTTTCAGATTTATTATTTGTGCTCCAAATAGTCACCTTCTCAAGGACCAAGAGCCCCTGTTTTCAGTTTATCATAATGTCTAGCTTAGTACTAGGAAGAACAAAAGTTAACAGTGAAAATATGTCTTTTTCGTTGATAAATTCTTGTTTATAGGCTTGTCTGCTTTAAGTAAATTTGTGAAAACCCAAAATTGCAATTCAGATAATTGGAAAGGCAATCATTTTTCCATTAAAAAGGGATTATTTACTCACTGAAGAGTTACTTTAAAATAACAGACTCCCCTAATGAATGTAATTAAAAGTTTGTTAACGGGCCATTATGTATTTGTCAGGGGATGTGGGTAAAGGAACTGAAGCTAGAGTATCAGGGGCCACACAGTCAATTTAAAATTAATCCAAAGTGAAGACAAAGGAGCTAAAAATTAGAATTGTAACTAAAAAAGAAAATAGTATCTGATTTCTAAAAACTTAAACATATCAACAACTTTATAGAAGACTTTCATTTTCTAAATTTATAATCAGCAATTATAAATTCATTCTTTAACCAGAGCACATTCATCCTGGCAAGGAAAAGTAATCATTTGAATACACAAGAAAATTGGCTTCTGGTTACAGCTCTTAGGGTATGTCTAAAGATATGAAGAAGAAAACAAAATTCCTGGATTGATGTTTTATAAGAAAGTTTGAGCACTTCATAAACACTCATAGAATATTGACTCCTTTTCATGACCCCTTTTAGTAATGCTCGCGTTGAGGTGTTAGTGTAGTGTTCTCACCACTACACCTGTCCTGTGGGTTAATTAAGCTTTCGAGCACTATCCCGGGAATCCGATGAGTGTTTATGACTTTATTTATGCAGAACACGCTTCTGAGTTCTAGAATAACTTTAAACCCAAGGTTTAAAGAAAACACCCCATTTATAAGGGGTCTTTTAAAACTCGTTTCTGTAATTCTCATCATGTTGAAGACCCTCATAATTATCAATGGGAAAGAAAGCCTTTCACCAGGTTCATGTAAGAGTGTAGATGCCGTTCCCTTTCCCTCATTCATTCATTCATTCAGTACATTTGTTGAGTGCTCTCTCTGAGTCACTAGGCAAAAGCAGCAAATCATGTCTGGTCTCTAACCCAGAAGATCGGATAGCTTCATAGGAGAAAAAGACGCATACACAATAGAATGTCTTAAATACTGTAAAAGAGATATTAGTGAAATGTATTGCAGGTTCAAAGGACAGCGAGATACTTTTTTCCGATGGAGACAGAAAGGCTTCCTGGGAGAGATGGCATTTAAAATGCCACTTGAAGCTAGAATTTGAGAGGCGACAGAAAGGAAAGGGCATCCTAGGAAGCATAAGCAAAGCGATAGAACTAAAAATAATAATAATAATAATTGCATGTACAAGAACCAAGCAGTGCTTTGTGTGGTGAAAAGAACTGCCTAAGAAGCCAGAGACAGAAAGAAGATCATTTTGTCCTCATCCCTGAGAAATAATTCAGTTGAGCATATCTTAAAAAGTTTTCAGTTTAAGGATGGTGCTGAACTGAGGTTTTGGAATTGTATTCTATGGCGATGGTTTTGGTGATGGTGATAATAATGCTTACCATTTCCTAAATCCTTCAGCCTTCTGTACACTTTAGTAAGATTTTACATGTGTTAGTTCCTTCAGATCTCCTCATGAGATATGATTAGTGTTTTTATTCCTACTTGTCAGCTGGGAAAACGGGCTTAACAAGTCAATTAATTCATTTAATGTTGCCCAGCTGGTAAGTAGCAGAGTAGCGATTTGAACAGGTGCACAGTGTTGGATTTCAGAGCCTGTAACTCACTAAGGGGAGCAATGGAAGACATTTGAATAGGAAAATGATTGATTCAAGCTATCCTTCTCAGGAATTCATTTAACCACAGGGGGAATACAGTGATTAAAGAATTATGCTAGTGAACAGCTAATGAGGACCTAAGGAAGGTAACAATAATGGGTATGAAAAGGGAAAGGAGGTGAAAGATGTCATAAATGTAACGAACTTGATTCAGGGGCAAGGAAGAGGGAAAAGTCAAATAGAGAGTCAAGTTTTAGAGTGTGTATAACAAGAAGACTCGTGGTCCCAGGCAGTGAAATAAAGACCACCGGAGGAAGAATGTCCCTTCTAGGCATTGGGGGAGCTGAGATGATCTAGTTTAATTTTGTACAAGTTCAAGTTGAGATGCCAATGGGATAATACAGGTGAGAGGAGTCCAGCAGGTGTTCAGAAATGTAAAAGTTGAGCTTGGAAAAGAAGTATTTAGACATGGGATCATATTCTACAATGGTACAGAGATCAAGGAGGACTGATAAAGGACTTCAGAACCATGGTTTTATTAAGATGGAGAAATCAGAAGCCAGATTTATGAATTGAAGGGAGAGTAAAAAAAGTGAAAAAGGAAATATAGGCTACGCTAAAAGGGATTAAAGGAAAAGACAGAGAAATTTGGTAGACTAAGAAGCTGACAAAAATCAGGGAAGTTTTCTTTGTTTTCCTGAAGAATGAAATGACTGAAGAACGATGGTAACTTATGGAATAAGATCTTGGAATTGGCTGCATTAACTCTAGGGCACACATGACAGGTTAGCCGGGTGAGGGATGCCTGGTGCCTCCTTCATTCATTTGGTCTCTTGCCACCCCTCTAGATCACCACTTAAATGCCACCTCTCTGCTAGGCCTTTAGCTCTCCCATAGTTTCCCCCATAGAAGCTTAAGTGTTCCTTATCACCTTCTCCTACTGCTCTTGGTACATACATGCACCATGGACCAGTGGTTCTCAACCATCAGTGTGTTTCCAGTCACTTGGAGGACTGGTTAAAACACAGATTTCTGGGTCCCACTCCCAGAGTTTTTAATTCTGCAGGTCTGGGATGGAGCCTGGGAATTTGCTTTGCTAACAAGTTCTCAGGTAACGCTGATGCTTCTGGACTGGGGACCACACTTCATGTATCACCAACCTAAACGAACGGCCTACAGGAGGTACAAGTAAAAGTTTTGGAAGTTTGAGGATGGACTAGTATGCCAGGCCTGAGAATGTTCTGGAAAATACTCCAGGAGTCAGGCATGATTTAAAGGCAGGCAAAAAAGAATGGAATAATTTGCCTCGCTAAATCTCTACTGAACACACAGTTTTCTTAGGAGGGGTCTAGATTTTTAAATTTAGGTATAGATTTTTAGAAATAAAATAAAAAAATGAAAGTGAAAACCACAACAGTGACTATAAGTTTATTTATTTTTTTAGAGGGAGGGGCAGAGAGAGAGAGAGAGAATCTTAAGCAGGTTCCACACCCAGCGTGGAGTCCTGTGTGGGGCTTGATCTCACAACCGTAAGACCATGACCTGAGGAGAAATCAAGAGTCTGATGTTTAACCAACTGATCCACTAGGCGCCCTATACAAGTTTATTTTAATCATGAACTACATATTATGTGAGCAAGAAATGCGCAATTGCTGTTTGGGGGGGAATAAGTATAGAGCATGCTATGTTCCATTTAGAATGCTATTTTGTTATTATTCGTAACAACTGAGATCATGAGGCTTGGAGATATTCGAGGGGCTTGGAGATATTTGTGCGGCTTGGAGATATGCACTAATTCTAAGAGCTGGTATTGTAATTACCATTTTGATTGCTGCATCTAATTATTCCCTTAGGTTTACCTGTCCCTGATAGTTACCATGCAAATCTGACATAAGCAGATATATCAAATCTCTGAATTTGGGTGGGTGCAATTAGCTCTGTACGTCACTGAAGTGTTGGCTGTGGTTGGCAAATGTTGTTAAGTTGCACAACCAAAGGTGCAAAATTCTTCCCGACATTTAAAACATCAGTCATTTCAAGTTTCTTTCATTCAGTGAAATGCCCACTAAGCTAACTCATCAGTATCAATGACAATCAGCCTAGCATAAGCAAAACACCATTCAGTCATAGCCATACCGTGTCACATGGATATATCAGAAACCTTATTATGATCACATGCTCAGATGCCACTGGACAAAGAGTGAGATTAGACATATGAGTACATAATGTACCATTTCAGTTCCAAGCCTACACAACTGCTAATTTCACTATGATAATTCACCCGCGTAACTGAAATTAGGCTTTTGGCATCGGAAAGCATAAACATCCCTCTTAATGTTATCGACATCAAATTGTTACCTGCTTTAGCCTTTTTAAATTATATGCTGTGGATCTTAAAACCTAAAAATGCACAGGAAAGGAAGGAAATTCTTCAGGCCTAATGGCACACAAATAAATTATTCTGGCATAACAGAACGTAGACAAAGTGCATATTTTGAGAACACATTCCTTTTTGAAATAAAAAGCAGTTTTAAAATATTTAGCTACCCACCTAGAAAAGAAAACAAAATCCCTTTAAATCTAAGTGATACCCCAAAATTCTAACTTGTTTTAACAAATAAGTATTTTGAGTGAATTGCATTGCCTTGTTGGACAGGAGAGGTGGGTGGCAGATGATTTGATTTCGTTTTTACCGTGGCCGAGTAGTAGTTTCTGAGTAGCTGAAGCTACTCAGAAAAATTACATGAAAGAAAGTAATTGTCAGTCTTTTAGGATATATTTGGTTCAGTGTCGTCAGAAGGTAGTCTGCCCTCTCCCTGGAATCAAGTTGCAAACACTATCCTCAATAGTAATTAGAGCTAAGCGGCAATTACAGGACGTATGATTTGTTCAGACGCAGTGCCCGTCGGCTGTCTCCTAGCACCACATTTCACAGAAACACCAGGTTGAAATGATGGAATTATTTATCTCTCGATGTAATACTTCGCAGAGTGCTCGAATGCAGAAGTGAACGTGGACTGTAATCTTAAAAACGAAGGTAAGCGTTGCTGGCTGATCAGCATTTACACCTCAGGGAACTTTTTCATGAAGTATGTGACAAAAATGTCAAACAGTTAAAATCAATTTCAGAGAAAAGTAGCAGAATTAGAGCAAATAGAATTGGCTAATTTCACAACTCCCCTGCCCAATATCATCCCGGTTTTCATAATTTGTTTTTATTTAAAAATTGTAATATTGGTTCACTTTGCTAAATGTAATAAAGATGTGACCGATTGCCCACATTTCCTTTATCTTTTTCCTTTTGAAGTTTGTCTCAGACTAACTAGTTGGTAAAAATGAAATTCATGTTTAATCCAAGTATTTAGAACCCTCTCTCACTTTTCTCTTCAGTAAGTATATTTAAGCTGATGATTGTACCTATTCAAGAATTCACAATCAAACTGACGGAATAGTGGCTGGTAGCCCGTCACAAAATTAGGTGACGTGGGTGATTCGCACTCTTGTCACATGGTTTTTATGATAAGCATGCTTCAAGTTTTTAATGTTTCATCTAGTTCAAGTCAAAATTCAATGGCTTCAATGTTTATTTAGACCCTTGGGCATAGAAATCTCTCTGGAAACTGGGTAAGTTTAGCTCCTCAAGTGGGAGTATTGTTTGTTTTGAGGATAGATATAGTTTGTATGTATACAATAGATGATTGTGAAATTCTCATTTCTGTTTTAATGTTATCACTTTAGTTTTCCCCACGTAAAATTCTTTTTTTTTTTCAGTTTTGTCATTTTTTTAAAACATGAATAAATATTACTGTTAGGAAAGAACTTAAGTCTTGGCACTAGGTAGATGTTTTTATCTCGTAGTCCCCAGTAGGGTTTCAGGTGGTTTGGAAAATATTGAAAGAGCATCGACGTCTTTAATTCTACCTCAATGGTGAATCAGAGGTGTAAACACTGAGGAATCAGTAGATTCTTGCAAAAAATGAGTAGATTAAAACCCATGAGCCTTAATTTTTCCAAGGTGCTAGCCACTCTGTGATGTGGGGCTGCTTAGTAGACACTGGTGCTCGGTGTAGTTATCACAATCAGGCTCGTACCTGAATCTGGAAGAAAATTTTTTTCTAGCCCTGAGCCCATTGTTGGCTTCATTCTGTTTTTGCTTCGTCATGGAATCATTTCTCCCTGAGCATCATTTTCTTCATCAGAAAAATGTGGGATGATCGATCATAAGCCATGTAACATGTTAAAAATCTACTTAATGTGTGTTAAAGCACCTTGTGCTCCCCGATAGGAAGCTATGGTATTTGTATATCCCAGGACACTGATGACGAATTTCTATAAAAATATACCACTGAGGGGTGCCTGGGTGGCTCAGTCGGTTAAGCGTCTGCCTTCTGCTCAGGTCATGATCTGAGGGTCCTAGGATGGAGCCCCGCATCGGGCTCTCTGCTCAGCTGGGAGCCTGCTTCTCCCTCTCCCTCTGCCTTTCCCCCTGCTCTCTTGTGCTCTCTCTCTCTCTGTCAAATAAATAAATAAAGTCATATATATATATACACTACTGAATTCTGAGGTGAATTTAAGTTCTTGCTCTAGTCTGTCCTGAGTATGGCAGATACTATCATGTGAGTGTAAATAAAAACAATCTTCAGTGGTTGCAACTGACATGACTACTTGAGACATAACTAGAGATGTGACCTTCATCTAATTGTTTTGTCTTGTCACAGGAACAAACTTGTCTTGATATTAATAAAATCTGGCTATTTGTCTTTTGATTTATGGAAGCAACTATTGAAAACAAAATGAATGCTCCGAAAGAAGGCAAATGACAAAGTTTGAGTGCTTTCCAGTTCCCTGGAAGTATTAGGGAGAGAGACAGAGACAGAGACAAGAGAGACAGACAGGTCCATATGCAGAGGTAGAAAGAGACCTAAGAGAGGCAAGAGGGATGAGAGAAGCAGAAAAGATAAACAGGTGAGAGGGAGGGATAGGGAAACAGAGATAAGAGAGACACAGAGAAAGAAGGTGTTAGAGAAAAAAAGACAGACACATAAGTCTATCAACGTTTGAAAATAGAGTTTGTGCAATTTTAGAACTTTGGGTTCTTTTTTGTATTTTCTTTAACTGGCAACATGCTTTGTCAAATTAAATACATTTAGCCCGGGTCTGTTGCTTTTCCATTTGTATCCTTTAAAGCAAAGGGAGCTTAAAAGGCTGTTTGAAGTTCAGAAAAGACTAAGAGTCAAAACAAATATTCTTCTAAAAAAAAAACTATTTCCATTCCTTTCTTGCCTTATAAAGCAAATCATTGACAAGGAAAATGATGACTGCTATGATTAAATTCTCTACTTTCCATGTGGCACCTTATTAAAAAAATCATTATGTTTTCGACTTTTGGTGTTCACTGGGGAGATGAGATGCAGTCATTTGAGAAGCCAAAAAGAAATTCCATGGAAGAAAAACTGGTACAAAGTCAGGATAATGGTACAAAAATAAACATGATACACAGGGACAGGGGCAATCATTTATGATGAATCACTTCCAATGCAGAAAATCCTTGGGCATTCACTAGAGGGCCTTATCTGATGCTGTTTTGAATATCACTAGTGCCAGAAGCCACCTGAATGACTGAAGCACTGGGCCTCAGTTTCTAGGATCAGGACAATGGCAGAGTTCCAAGAAGCTGCGTCAGGGGTCACCGTCCCTTCAATACCCACTAAAGACCCTGGGGAGTGAAAGCATCCCCTAGGTCACAGGACCCCGTGTTTCTCAGGGTAAGGGTGATATCACACTGCCTCCCAGTTGCCCAGCTCCTTTGAAGAAATTAGATGTCCTCCTTAACTAAGTCGTTCCTGCTTATATAGTTTTTGTTCTGCTTTACTTTATTCTAAAAGATTTTGACAATACAATTAAAGATAAAAGGGGAAAAAATCATTTTAGGAGTGAGATGTTAGGAAATTCCAAACAAGGAATTGGTGCTAATTCTAGTCTAATTCTAGTCTCCTCTATAAAAGTCAGCCGAACTGAACCACTCTTCCTTCCCTCCTCAAATCCGCCTCACCATTTGCCCCAAGTGAACCTCACTATCTCCTCATTACTTACAATCTCTGCTCACCCCATTCCTGGCATGGCCACATTAGTTACCCCATACCAGGTTTCCACAAGGATGAAATGGCAGCTTTCATGGTGCCTGGATGCCAAGTGGGAGCCATGTCTGTGGTTTCTGGATGAAAATGGCTTCTTGGCTGTTGGAGGACCAAGAGTGGCCCCCTCTATGATGGTCACTAGGATTATAATCCACTAGAATTTGTCTTGAATTCTCTGTAGTGCATTGTAATATGGAAGCCATGGAATATATATGCAAAAAGGAAAAAGTGTATAGCACAGTTGTTGCTGTCCCATTTATTCCCAAATTGTGCTTTCTAAGAGCCAGTACTATATTTTTTAAAATGGGCAACAGCTTCTGAATAGCTCTGAAATGTTTAGTTAATATTTAAGCTAAGGAAACCTCTTTTCTCTACCAAGGTGGGAGTAGAAAACACTGGCAGAGCAAATATTAACTCTTTTTCTTTAAATTGAGCAAGCTTCTGGGGGAAAAAATATCTTTTTAAAGGACCATTAAGTAAACCACTATTCCTGTTCCCCCATTTGGTTCTTAAATGCAAATAGCTAAGTCACCGAATGCAAGAACTGAAATTCTCTGAAACCAGGGTCTAAAACATTTTATATCCTGGAGCTAGAATTTATAACAGCAGCTGGATGTGTTAACCTCCCGAGTTGCTGTATGCAGCCCTTTCAGCCTGGCCCTTTTGTGAACTGCAGAAGAGAGGCCTAAAGACAGACCCAAAGGCCTCCGTGGTCTTGCTGCTTTGATCTGCTCTAATGGAAGGTCAGTTGCCATAGCTTGGAAAAAATGTGTCTTTTCAGATAGCGTTTTTATTGCAGTAACTGATAGTACTTAAGTATAAAAACCACCAACAAATGTGTGCCTCCTGCTACGAAGCTATTTGAATTAGTTATGTTGACCTAAACATGGTTGAAAGCATAGTTTTAATGGAGTTTGTTGTTCTTTTTTTTGTATCATTGGGAATACTAAAAGAATTCTGTAAAATGAGGTGTTGCAATCGATCTTCCACTGTTCTTTAAAATAGAAAGAGATGTTGGCTCTTGACTTCACTGGCTTTTCTCTTTGATTTAAATCTATTTCTTTCATAATTCCTATTAATAAAACGTTAAGGGGCATCTTAACGGCTCAGTCGGTTAAGCGTCTGCCTTCGGCTCAGGTCATGATCCCAGGGTTCTGGGATGGAGCCCTGTCAGTCTCCCTGCTCAGTGGGGAGTCTGTTTCTCCCTCTCGCACTCCCCCTGCTTGTGTTCCCTCTCTCGATGTCTCTCTCTCTCTCTCTGTCATCTAAATAAATAAAATCTTAAAAAAATAAAAATAAATTAAAATCTCACTGAAAACTGAATACTCCTAAATTTCAGTCAAAACATAAAAAAGAAAACAGACCAAATATAAATCTATTTAAATTTTTAAAGAAGATCAAGGCTTCAATATATGATTCCTGTACATCTTTGATTGTATAGACTTAAATATTCAAAAAATGTCTCTGGGCAATGACAACTCTAACTGTGATTCTACCATCAGTCAGCTATCATGCTGGATTAAGTTCTCTTAGTGGTTTATCACATGCAAAATGAAGGGTAGATTCTTAAATTATGTTTACTTCCAAAATTTTACAAACTATAATTCCTCTAGAAGTATTCAACAGTTTAAGAAACACAGTGGTTGCTTTTGCTAGGAAACTCTGCCTTATTTGGAAGGTTTCTAAAATAAACCATGAGTCCATGTGGCCATTAGGTCCTTCACATGCTGCGAAGGGAAAGCAAAAAGTTCCTCCGAAACAGAAAGACCCTTCAGACTCCATGAAAGCATCTTGATGCCATAGACAGGAGTCACTGGGCAAATGTAGCACAGGACCATCTCCCTACGTCTTTTTGCCAGAAAGTTTCATCAGGCTACCGTGACCTCCCAATCCATTCTTGACCTCAGACAATTTTAGTAAAGCCCTGTCTAGAGATAATTTTGGCTTCTCTAAAGACTTAGTAATTTAGGAACTAAGCACATGACATTCCCTTTTGATAAGTCAGGTATATTAAAAACTGTTTCAAAAAATGACAAAGCACTTGTCAGGATCCTGTTTTCTCTTCTTTAGTTTTCTTTCTTGCATGGTCATGCTTAATAAAATCGGGTTACAAGTGGAAAAAACGATAACAAAGCAAAAATGTAATTTCAGCTTCGAAGAAGACAATTGGTCCTCAAGACTTTTTTTGAGAACCACTTACCTCTTAAATTCTGAAATTCTCAGATATTTCAATTCTGTCAATTCTGCTTCCAAAAGGATGACCACTAATGAAGTATGCCACATGTTTAATCAAACTGTATTTTGTACTACAGAGTAAAAAAAAAAAAAAGCTTACCCTTTTTTTCAGGATTTAAATATAAGAAAGTCCATGCATGAGCAAAATATTCAGGTATAAATGAATCACCACTTGGCTCTAAGTATTCTATTGCCACACATTGAAAAAGCCATCTGTTGCGTCTTAGTGAAAGATTCATCATTTTGTGTAAAAGCTGGCATATCACTACTAAACCCAACGGACACTGTAGCTTAAAATCTACCATGATGTGGCTTCACTGCTGTTTTTTGCAGCAGCACTTCATTATTGCCCATAAACTTCAGTGTGGTACTCAGAAGGATTTATTTTTAAATGCAGCATTCTGCCAGGATGCTGCTGTCGGAGCTCTTTGGAGGGAACCCTGAGGTGCCCCAAGGGAGATTCAGGAGCAGAACTGCCAATTGTGAAGATTTTATAGACTCAGAGTTCTAGATACACATTTTTCTTTTTGGCATCAGTAGATCCTGTGTCAATCTCTTCCGTCCACTTAGGAAATTCAGCAAGGAAGCATCAGCATTAAAGGGAACTTTTATTTTCTCACAAATCATTTTGAGCAAAATCAAGCTGGCAGTGGGAAAAACATCATATTCATCCTAAAAGCAGATGAACTTGACAGTGTTTGAAGATGTTTTTCTTATTGGAGAATTTTGCCTGTATTTGCCAAAAATAGTTTACTAAAATTATTATTATTGAACACATTTAGAAGTTTCTGTTGGAGAAAACATACAGAAACGGGCACATAAGTGTACAGTGGATGAATGTACACAAGCATAACAGACCTGTGGAACTGGCACCAAGATCAAGTAGAAAAATTTCCAGCACCCTACAGGCCCCTCTCAAGCTCCCTTTCAGTCACTCCCCTCACCCTTCCTACAACAATAGCCTAACCTGACAATATAGATTCGTATTGCATAATTTTGTACTTTGCATAAATTGGTATCATATAGCATGTTGATATGCTCCCTTATTTTGGTTCTTTTTCTCAACATCACACTTGCAAGGTCTATTTGTTGTTGCATCTAATTATAAATCATTTGTTCTCATTGCTGTATTCCATTATGTGAATGTTTTAGTGCATGAAGAACCAAAATTATTCATTTCTACCATTGGTGGGTTAATTAGCTAATTTCCAGTTTGCGGCTATTATAAATAGTATTGCTATGAGCATTCTAGTACATATCCTTTCTATTGGGTAAATACCTAGAGGTGGAAATTGCTGAGTCATAGGGTATGTATATGTTCAGTTTTAGTAGATATGCTAAATAATTTTTCAACATAGTTGTAACAATTGATAGTGATTCGAAGGGGCACATGCACCCCAATGTTTGTAGCAGCAATGTCCATAATTGCCAGATTATGAAAAGAGTCCAGATGTCCATCGACAGATGAATGGATGAAGAAGATGTGGTATGTATATATACATCTATATAGGTATTCCATATATAGATAGGTATACCATCTATATAGGTATAGATATAGATAGACACACACACACACATATATACACACAGAGGAATATTACTCAGCCATCAAAAAGAATGAAATCTTGCCATTTGCGATGACATGGATAGAGCTAGAGGGTATAATGCTAAGCAAAATAAGTCAGTCAGAGGAAGACAAATATCATATGATTTCACTCATATGAGGAATTTAAGAAACAAAACAAATGAACATAGGGGAAGGGAAAGAAAAATAAAATAAGAGGAAAACAGTGGGAGGCAAATCATAAGAGACTCTTAACTCTAGGAACAAACTGAGGGTTGCTGGAGGGGAGGTGGATGGGGGGATGGAATAACTGGGTGATGGGCATTAAGGAGGGCACTTGAAATAATGAGCACTAGGTATTGTATGCAACTGATGAATCACTGAATTCTACTTCTGAAATGAATAATACAACATATGTTAATTAAATTGTATTTAAATAAAAAAATTTTTTAAAAACCCACACAGTTGTTGTTACAATAGTTGTAACAATTGACTCTTACAAGAGGGGTGGTTTATGAGGGGGATGGGTTAAATAGGTAATGGGGATTACGGAGTACACTTGTTGTGATGAGTACTAGGTGATATATGGAAGTGATGAATCTCCGTATTGTTAACCTGAAACTAGTATTATGCTGTATGCTAACTAATTGGAATTTAAATAAAAACTAAAAAAGAAAAAACTGATTAAAATAAAAAGAGTTCTAGTTGCTCCATATCCTTATTAACAATCTGTCTTTCTTCACTGTAGCCATTCTTATGGGTATGTAGTGATATTTCATTGCAGTTTTAACTTGCATATCCCTAATGACTAATGAAGTTAAGTATTTTTTCATGTTTACTGGCCATTTTAGTATGTATTTTTGTGAAGTGGCTAATCTTCTACCCATTTTTTTTCTATCATGTTCTCAATAGCTTATTGATATTAAGGAGTTCTGAAAAAAAAAAAGGAGTTCCGTATTCTAGATTAAAGTTCTTTGTCAAAATATATATTTATTACAATTTCCCACTCTGTTGATTGCCTTTTCATTCCCTTTATATGTCATATTCCCAAAACTTTATTCTTTATAGAGTATATTGTCAATTTTTTATGATTAACATCTTTTGTTAAAGATTTATTTATTTAAGACAGAGAGAGAGAGAGTGGGGAGGGACAGAAGAAGAAAGAAAATCTCCAACAGACTCTGCTGAATGCATTGCTGGTCATTGGGCTCGATATATGACCTGAGCCGAAATCAAGAGTGAAATGCTTAACCAACTGAGCCACCCAGGTGCCCCTATGATTGATATCTTTTGTTTCCTATTTAAAAAATCTTTGCTGGGTGCCTGGGTGTCTCAGTCAGTTGAGCATCTGACGATTGATTTTGGCTCAGAGCATGATCTCATGGGTCATGGGACTGAGCCTCACTTGGGGCTCCACACTCATCAGGGAGTCAGCTTGGGATTCTGTCCCGCTGCCCCTCCCCCGGCCCCACCCCCTGCTCGTGTGTACTCACATGCTCTCTCTCTCCCTCTAATGAATAACTAAGTCTTTAAAAAAAAGAAAAAAGAAATCTTTGCTTACTCCAAGGTCATTTAGATGTTCTGCTTTTCTCTTTCTTGTTTTACCTTCTAAACCACATGGGCTTATGACTATCTTGAATCCTTAAAGTTTTGAATTTTAATACATTCAATTTTCTCCATGTTTTTTGCTTATGCATTTCCCTCCACCATTCTCTCATAGCCACCTCTCAAAATACCAACCATTCCCCAAGGCTTATCTTAAGAGATAACTCATCTATGCAAACATTTATGAACCCAACTCTTAACCAGATGCAATTTCTTTCTCGAAACTTCAGCATTTTGTTGATAATTTATTATCCCTTACATATCCTGCCTTTTACAAGTATTAATGAACTTAAGTATTTATGCCCTCCTGGGATATGGCATAGTGTGAGAGGAGTAGAAACGGTTCATAGCTACAGTAACCAAAGCTTATTGAACACTTGCTATGTGTCAGGCTCAGGATTAAGCATTTTGCATAGAAAAATCTCAGTTAGTACTCCCACCAGTCCTATGCTGTAGCTACTCTTATTTTTCCCAATTTATAAAAAAGAAAATAGAGGTATAAAGAAATAAAATCACTTGTCCAAGTGTTACAGGATTTCTTTCTCCTTTGGTGCTCACCATTCTAGGTCATCCCACTTCCAAGAATGAAGAGGTAGACCAGACAGAGTGGTGGGCAGCAAAGCAAGGTGTATTGAGCAATAGCAAAGTGATAGTACAAAGCTCCTTGAAGAGGGAGGGGACCTGAGAGGGTTGCCACCAGATTTTCTAAGTCTAGGGGATTCTACGGGCTCCTTGGCAGGCTGTTTTAATCTGATTAACCCTCCATGTGCCTGTCATCCAATCAGATTTTTGTCATCTGTCCATTATGTTGGAAAGGGTGAAGGGCTCCTTCTAGGGTGGTGTAAAGTCCTCCTAAGGTTGGTTTCCTCTTAGGGTGGGGCCCCTGCCTGCCTTTCTTCCAGCTATCCTTCATCACAAGTTTGCACAAGAAAGTGGTAGACCTGAAACTCATCGGCTTTCTTCTAAATTAGTACAGTTCATATGTGTGGAACAGCATTGCCTGAAGGACATGCCAAGCATTAAAATTGTTCCAGAAGCTCTACAGAAACAAAACAAAACAAAACAAAAAGACTGGTTCGTGCTCAAGAAATGGAAAGTAGAAATTATATCTGCCTAGACATTCACAGTGCCTGTAGTATATTATAAGCTCCAAGATGTCTTGCAAAAAAGAACCACTTTAAACTTTGTTGAAGCCAGCATTTTCTAAATGTATTTGAGGACAGAATCTTTTTCACTTAACAGCTTTACATATAACCTACTTTATGGAATGATGGCTGGGCTTTAGAGCCAGATAAGCAAGAGCTTAGACCTAGGCCCTACTAGGTGATCTCAATCTCTTTAAGGCTCACCTTTCTCATCTGTAAAACGGGGATAATAATACAAACCTCATAGAATTGGATTATAATTTAATAAAATAAGGCACACAAATCACTTAGCAATACCTCGCATAGAGTAAAATCTCATGAAATGGTAGTAGTTGTTCTTATTTTATCTTCTCTTAAAAAGTAAAATAAATTTTGTCTGATTCAATTTATAATGAGCATATATGGGTATATTTGTACAAATATGCATATATTCTTATCTGTGTGTATACTTCTGTACACGCATATGCAATGTGCTTAGGGTAGTGCCAGGCACATAGTATGAACTATAAAAATATTATCTGTTATTATTATTATGTGCCTTTTCAGAAATAAAACCCTTGATCGTTACTTCTCCAACACACATAGCCACCTCCTTTGACACACATGTCTCTTGATAAATTTGTTTTCCTCACATGTTAGACTGATGAAAGAAGGGAAATGATGAGATGGGGGAGAGGAGATGCTGGGTGGTGACTGTAGAGGTTAAGAGGGAAAGTTACTCAGGATAAGAGACAACAAAGCTGGGAAAGCAGTAAAAAGAGAAAACTGAGTTTGGTAGGACTTCTGAAGTGTCACTCATTTTAATTTCTTTAATGACATCTCTGGGAATTCTATAATTGGCATTGCCTTCACCTGATAGACTTTTATATGTTAAGCTTTTTATTTCAGTACACACTACTGCAGACATACATAATAATGGCAGAAGGAAAAAACCACTTCTTTGGGATATAGCGTAGATTTGATCTCATTCTGTAAATGCTTCTCCATACAGTTTTTCTGTGACTTTGGCATTTCCTCCTTCTAACACTGAGGTGTTTTGTCTGCTCATGTTATGATACATAGAGAAGAGCCACTAGGAAACCTCAGAGCTATCACCTAAATCTTCAAGATTATGTTTCTAAAGGTCAAAGACTAAGGCAATAATTTAACGTCTCTCCAAACCGTCAAATGGGGTTTTATTGTGATGGATTACAACATAATCCGTTGACATAATAAAGCTCCTATTATGTTACAGAGGCAGTTGGCTGAATAATAGTTTTATGATCATAGTGGTGAGTTGTCTCTCTCATTATTAGTTTCGTAGTTATAGATGAATACAACTTGGATTTTACAATGAAAATGAAATTTGGGGGAGAGGGTTAATTGTATTCTTATGGGGAAGTATATGAACATGTGCGATTTCCATGTGAAAGTGGTGACCGTTAGATCTTTGGGGTAGGCATGCCTGCTTGTGTGTATTTCATTTTAGGTCAGGGAGTTTGATCTATATAAACAGCAAATGATATAAACATCTTTATTGGGGCATCAGGGTGGCTCAGTCAGTTGAGCGTCCAACACGTAATTTCGGTTATGATCTCAGGGTCCTGGGATTGAACCCCCGGGTCCAGCTCCACACTCCCCAGAAAGTCTGCTCGAGATTCTCTCTCTCCCTCCCCACCCCCGCAACCCCTGCTTGCTCTCTCTCTCAATAAATAAAATCTTTCAAAAAAATTAAAAATCTTGATTATCAAGTAAGGTGGAGCCCTATTAGGACTTGACTCATTATGATATATACAAGATCGTATCTTTTGCTTTGAAATAGAACTTCATATAGGAGGTGTCTTACGTAATATTGCCAAATAGTTCATACAAAAGACAAAGGCTGGTCCTGTCCCATGAGCATAGCAATGTAAAAGATACATTGTATCATGCTTTATGCTCATTATATTTTCAACCCTTTTTTTTTTCTCAGCAAATTTTAAAGATACTAAGCATTTTCTTACAGGGTCCAATGTCTTCAGGACAAATTTCTGCTTGCATTTCCCACTAACTTTTGGGCATCCCAAGGTGAGGAGAAATGTTTCCCAGCAGCAGGAGCAGCAGCAAAATCTGGAATAAGGTGACAGAGGGATTAAAGCCTGACCTAATTTGTGCAAGAAAAAAAAAAAAAAAAAGCACTTTATCCCCATTCATGTCCCATTTGCACAAACTTCCTTTGAAGCAATGGGTCTAGGTGAAGTGACATGAAAAAGCAGGTTTTCAAAGTGAAAACAGCAAGGTTGAGGTGAGGGGAATTGATGAAAGCAGTTTATATTTATTCAGGAGATCTACCTGTACTTTAAAACAATCTGTGTTTAACATGGCAAATTGTCTGTCATTAAAATGCTAATGAATGGTAAACAGCTGCTAAGTTTTTATGCTAATGAATGGTGGCAGCTAAGTAGTTCTCAAGCCTTGTCTTTATTAGCATAGATATTTGATTGGGTAAAGGGGATCATTGTGCATTCTGACCTTTGTTGATGGAGCAATCTGTTTGTCAGGTTCCATGTTGCATTATGTTTGATTTGAATTTGTGAGTACAAAATGACTCTTGCCAGGCCCTCCAATACCTTGTACTACATGGGCTTAAAGAAAGAGTTTTGCTTTTGGTTGGGGGGAGACCCATGATGGCAAAAGAATTTGTCCATCAGGCTGCTTTAAGTAGAATAATTCGGTATACTTTTTGGACTTTAGACTTTTGACAATTATAATAATTGTGAGTTGTAAAAGGCCATCAGTTTAAAATAAGAAATATCTTTTTTTCAATTTAGCTAAGGTTTCAAAGCAAAGCTTTTAAAATAAAGATTGTAATAAGTGCTTCTGCAACATCGAAATACTGACATAATTTATCATCTTGGATCTACGAGCTCTGAAATTAGCAGTGAATGTAACATTATCTAATTAGAAGAAAAATGTGTAATTAAATACAGGGTGGTTATGTGAATGCCAGGCTGAGATCAAAGTATTTACTTTGGCATCAGAAAAAACCATTACTGTTTGAGCTATACTTTCAGTTGATTCTATTTTTGCTGAGTCCTCCTCTATATTCCCTAATGGATGGATGGGGCTGACCTAAAGACTTGCCATTACAGATAAATGTTTCAGACGCCTTTTTCTTTTCTTTTTTTTTCTGTTTTGAGGATCAATGTAAATGAGGCATGATAGTCCATTAAACACTATTACTAATAATGTTCTGGAATGATTTGAAATATAATGCAGAGTTTATTAAGGAAATCCATTATCAAAAAATATATCATCGAAATAGAAATTTTAATTATTCTGGAACACCGTGTGAGAACAGTGGAGGAAATTTTAATAGTTGGAGCATTTTCTCATACTGTTTATTTCTCCTTGAAGTCAGTAGGAGATTTTCAGCATATAATTATTTGTGGTCCTATATAGACATACCGGGAGAAATTGGAACCCTTGTACACTGCTTGTGGTACTGTAAAATGGTTCAGCCATTTTGTAAAACAGTCTGAAAGTTCTCAAAAGGTTAAACTATATGATTACCATACAGCCCAATAGTCCTCAAGTCTACTCTTGGGTATATTCCTAAGAGAACTGAAACTATATCTCCACACAAAAACTTATAGACAAATGTTCATAACAGGATTATTCAAAATGTGCAAGCATGGTAACAACCCAAATGCCCATCAATTGATGAATGAATAAGGAAAAGTGTTTATATCTACAATGGAATATTATTCAGCCTTAGAAAGTAATGAAATTCTCATACATGGTACAACATGGATGACCCTTGAAAACTTTATGCCAAGTGAAAGAAACCTGTCACAAAAGAACTCATATTGTTTGGCTTTATTTATTTTAAGGATTTTATTTATTTATTTGGCAGAGGGATAGAGAGAGGGAGCACAAGTAGGCAGAGGGGCAGGCAGAGGAAGAGGGAGAAGCAGGCTCCCTGCTGAGCAGGGAGCTTGATGTGGGGCTCGATCCCAGGACTCTGAGGTCATGACCTGAGCCAAAGGCAGACGCTTAACTGACTGAGCTACCCAGGTGCCCCTCTTTGACTTCATTTCAATGAAATGTCCATAATAGGGGCACTCAGGTGACTCAGTCAGTTGAGCGGCCCACTCTTGGTTTTAGCTCAGGTCATGATCTCACAGTAGTGAGACTGAGCCCTTTGTCAGGCTCCACGCTTAGCACAGAGTCTGCTTCAGATTCTCTGTCTCCCTCTCCCTCCCCTTCAGCCCTTCCCCCTGCTCGTGCACAGGCACATGCTCTCTCTCAAGTAAGTAAATAAAATCTTTAAAAACAAATTAAAAAAAAATTAAATGTCCATTATAGACAAACCTAGAAACAAAGTAGATTAGCAGTTGCGGGGAGCTAGGGGTGTTGAGAGGAAATGGGGAATGACTGCTAATGGGTATGGAATTTCTTTTAGGGATTGCAAAAATGTTCTAAATTGATTTTGGTAACGTGCACAACTCTGTGGATATGCTAAAAACCATGAATTGTACCCTTTAAGTGGGAGAATTGCCTGGTATATGAATTATATCTCAATAAAGTTATTATATTTAAAAAAAAAAAAGGCACATCGGAGCCTGTCTCCCAGAGGGGCCCCCTGTACCAGCAGCTACTTACCTATAGGCAGAGGCTTCGGAAGAAGAATGCTTGTTGCCAGAGAGGAGTGCTTTAAATCTCCCACACATGGGTTAGCCCAGATTCCTAAAGAGATGACAGCTAATATAATTGTTAAAAAGGGGTAATTGCTACCCTAATACAAGGTTCATTAGAATTGAAGTTGGAAACAAATATTTGAGTTTCTGCCCTAACTTCTCCCTGTCCCCCAGTACCCGGCCCCACTTGGGCAGTAATCACCCCTTTAAGCTTCTCCAACTATCCAATGTCTAGACTACTTATTTCCCTCAAAATAAGGGCAACTTTCAGTTTGGTTTTTTTTTTTTTAGAGATAAAATTGCTTGAGTCATAATTTTCTTGGGAGCAGGCAGTGACTGTGAGTCCAAGGTTTTTTCCCCTTGTAAAAGCCCTATAATTATCTCTGATTTGCATAAAACATGCCTACCAGCCATTCAATAACTCTGAATAGTAAAGAGCATCTGGCTGCAAGAGGCTCCTCCCCTCCACTCTCCTACATTTTTGGCGAGTCAGAGACAATGGTTGAACAACGGGATGATCTCATTCTGCCCCACCTGCCAGCAGGATCCGTATACTATGTACTGCTGCCGGGTCTGAGCTGCCCTTGGCCCTTGCCATCGGGAAGTATTCTGCATCACTGTCTTACATCATGAGCAGGAAGACCCTTTTTAACCATATTTTCTCCTCCAGTGCTGTTGGCTTACGTTCAGCCTAACTCCCTCGCTCTCAGGTCCTGTTTTTGCAGCTCAGCAGTCCTGTTTTTTGCACGGTAGGTTGGGGAGGGAGATGGATATGAGCAAGAGATTGAATTCCTTTTTGTTTTGTCCTTGGCAGGCAGTACATGCCACACTACTCCACTTCCTGCTCTCGTGCGCACACCTACCCTGATGATGCAGCCTTCACTGGATATCAAACCATTTATGTCTTTTCCAGTGGACAGTAGTTCTGCTGTTGGGCTCTTTCCAAATTTTAACACAGTGAGTAAATGCACTTTTCTTTTATTTGTGTCCTCCCCAGTCCCTTTCATTACAGTTGTGAATAGGCAATAGATGTAGCTTGTTTCCAAAGTATGTAATTTTAGACCTTATTTTGGTTACACTGATCAGCTGTATTATGGAAGGCAATCCTTCTCCCATGGGAGTTGGTCCAAACAACAGCCAGCATATTTATTTTACAAATATTTCCCCAAGTGACTTTTCACCTGTGGCTTTGAGCAATTTTGTAGACTTCAGTGGCTTGAGAACCCATATTATTTCTGAGATGCTGTTCACATGCTCAAGAACACAATTTAGAGATACCAAGTCACACTGATTTTTCCCTACTTCTAGAAAAAAAGGGAAAGCATATGCTTTGACTACCTGGAGACACTTTTATTTGGGATGTATTTTAGATCTTATACAAACAGAATTTTTATCGGGAAGATATTGTGGGTTATGTGAATGTGACTATTATTTAAAAAACCCTCATTTTAAATCTGCGTATCAATTGTCTGCGCGATACTTTGGCATTCCCTTTAAAACGTACAATAAATATCAGTGCCTCACCTATAATTGCCAATGTTCTTCATTCAGGTCAGCTGACTGTTTCTCTGAATGAAAGACATTTTGGAGGCATGCCAGGTGGAGCATGACACTTTTCAACAATAGAATTCAGCATAAAATCAGCCCACAGCCAAACGCTAAGCTTGTAGGAAGAGAAACGGTTAAACAGTTCAGGTGATTGTATGAATTACTTCTTTAGTCAATAAATGCAGTCAGTCAGGGCATGATGGTCTACAGGAATGATACAGCATTATAGAAGCTGCCGTCATCCAGCAAAAGAATTGCATTATCGACACCACCAGACAGTGAGCATCTCAAGTACTGCCAAGTGTTCCCTTTTGCAAACTTATCTTCTGTACGAAGTGAAAGAGAAAGAGGATTTTTCCTCAAGGGTTGTAAATAGAATCTGCTGACAGGCCTTCTATCAGGGCTTCATGTTACAAGGTAATTAGGGGGCAGGGGATCAGCCAACTTTTTAAGGAGCCCTGACTTTGACTTAGCGAATAAACAGTTGAACGTCTTTGTCTTTTCTGGGCTTTTCAAAGACAAGTCAAACAGGTAAAAAAATAAATAAAAGACAGAAAGGCATTAACAGGTGAGCATCGTTTCTAGTGCAGCGGAGCAGCTCAGTGAGCGAGTCATGCCCGCCCTGATCACGTCAATCCATCAGGAGTGACCACTCAAAACACATCGTGCCATTTCAGAGAACTTGAACTCAAGCATGCCTGTTGTATCCTCTACCGAAACATGGGTGGTACATTCCAAATATAACTGAATTAAGCTATACTTCTTCAAACACTTACTGGGTGTTTGTATTTTGATTAATGTGTACTTGGCAGACAGCATTTTTAGCCACTGCAGAGGTCCAGCCACTGTCAGAAAGCAGCACTGATGATGTGGGGAGGCATGAATGGCTCCTACTGTAGTTCATTGTTTTTAACACAAACAGTGCACGGATACCTATTTCAAAGATTCGAATAAAACATTAACATTCAAAGCAAAATGTGTGAGTCACTATTCCCTGCCCCTGTGTACATGTTTACTCCCTTCATTAGAGGAAAGTACCCCCATATGCATCCTTCTCTCCCCCATCTAGAAGTATGTTATGTACATACTTAACAGGAACCTGATCACTGTTGTCTTTTTACAACTGCGATGGGATGATAGGCGCTGTTCTCTAAGTTACTTTTTTCTTTTTTTTTTCCTAAGTTACTTTTTTCAACTATCAAAATGTCTTTTGTGTATATATATATATATATCTGTTTTTAAGAGCTATAAGAAATGGAAGGAGTGTCTTCATAATGCTTTTTTAGGTAAAAATACAGTTTCATAATGGTTTACTAATGTTGTGTAGGAAGATAGACACACTAACTGGCCTTTCTGTTTGTTTGTTCCATATAGCAACTATATGAAATATTTGAGAAAATCCAAAGAATAATTCTAATAGAAGTTTATTTTTTTCCTTCTTGGAAGAAAATAAACTTGTAATTTTCAAATGACAATACTTTTGGTTAAGGTGAAGAATATAGCAAAGAACTACATGAAATAATCATTTTACTCTCTATATTGCATTAGATTATATTATATCCAAGCCATTTGGTGGACAGAGAGCACTTCTTGTAGTATATTAAAAATTAAGCCATTCAAGTAGGACCCTCTATCATCTGGTAAATAAATGAATTTTTAGGACCATTAGGTTACCTATGATTTTGCACTGAGTTACTGTCTAAACCTTTTCCTATAGACTTTTCTATCCCCGTGTCTAACTTGTCTAGTAGATTTCCTAGGACAATTTCATAAAAAGTCATTGTCCACATTTTTCTAGGAAAATATTTTTATATCACTAATAATAATTATACTAGATCATTATAGATTTATGATGTTTTATATCCCTCAAAGAAAACAAGTCTTAGAACATTTTAGTAGTCCATGTAATTCCTACTGTCTAGAGAAGGAGAGAGTTAGTAAAGAAAGAACTGAGACTTGAATTAAAATCTCCTAACTTCAGGGGCACCCGACTGACTCAGGCCATTGAGCATCTACTCTTGATCTCAGGCTCGTAAGTTTGAGCCCTCCTGTTGGGTAGAGATTACTTAAAAATAAAATCTTTAAAAAAAAAATCTCCTAACTTCCAAACTCATGTACTGGGTCATCCATGACTTTGATTCTTTTGGTCCATGTTATCTCCCACATCATTCAGTATGAACAAAGCTCAATGAGAAATCTTTCTTGTTCTTTTCTGGAAGCATGGTAGGCAATTTTCAACAGAATCATTAAGTAGAAAGAGGAAAGAATTTTTTGAATATGTAAAATGGACCTCTACAAACAATATCTTTGAGGCAGAATATATTTTAAAAAGCTAAAATTTCTTGTTAGCAAATTTTAAAAGTATTTTCTCTTTAAGAGTCTACTTATTCTTTGAAAAGCAAGGTGAATGCCATTATAATCACTTTACTTTTAACCAAGGATAGTATTAGTAAATATGAGAAATATATTTTAACTCATAATTATTATCAGAAGACTAGAAACACTGTATTCCAGTACCAGAGCTGACAGTTTGGGAATTCTGAAGTTTTGTTTTAAGTGGATTTTTAAAAGTACTATAAAGTAACGGTTTCCTCCTGTTTTTGTAGTGGAGTATAATAATGTTACATGAGAATTATAGCAAGACTGAAATGGGATTCTGTCATATTCCAAAATAGAATACGTGCCTGTTCTATACTAAATTGTACACAATGAAGAGATATGCTTCGCAGCCTTCATTTAGTGGCCGTCTTGCCTTCTGCTCCACAACTGACAGAACCTCTCTCACTGATTATATGTGAAGCATAGCAAATAATTCAAGACACTGTCCAAGCAGACTTCCGAAGAGACACACTAGGGATGATGGAGTTTGGGTCACTGATAATTTACGGTGGGCTCTAGGTTGAAGATGGGTGTCTGGAGAACGGTGATGTGAACTCTGCCCTCCAGCAGTTTTACTTCACCGAGAGGCTGTTTTGAGCTACTTACAGATAAAAGACCCTGCAAACTAAAACATAAGTTTTTAAAGATCTCAACCTTTATATCTACAGCCTAATGGGGCTTCTCTGCCTGACTACCCACTAATGCTCCCTCACTTCCAACGCGGCCGCCCACCTTCAACTCTTTGTCGTTCAGGGCCCAACTTAGATATTACCTCCCGCACACGAAGTTTTCTGTGACCTTTGAGTCTGAATCAAGTGCCCATCCTCTGTATTTCCAAAGTACCCCCAGATTACCTCCGTGATAGCAGATGTCACGCCATAATCTCATTAACCTGGTTACCTGTATTCTCTAGGATGCCTGATCCTGGAGAACAGCGCCTATAGCTTGTTCGTCTTCCTATGCCTGGTGTCTGGCCCAGGAGCTCAATAAAACTTTTCTGAAGGGAAGGAGAAAAGGAGGGAGGAAAGGGCCCCAGTTTTTTGCTTTTCAATGTACATGCTCCTCCACCCAGCAAAGGAAATACCAACATTTCTGAGCCCTTTCTAAGCACAAGGCGATAAGCCCAGGTGTTTACTTTTTTATTTTCCTGAGAACTGTCATCTTTTTTTCACTCGTGGGCAATACTTACTTACAAACTTTTCTGCAGCTATAGTTCTGGCTTTCTCTGTGTGGATGGTGGGGGAGCTTTGCAAGTATCTACTACATTTCTTGCCTTCAGTCCTACTCTTAAGTGCAGTTAGTTTAAAGGGAGAGTTATTTGTTACTGGATTTTATTGAAAATATATGCACTGAAGAGTACTGGGTTTGAGGAAGAGCATAAAGAAAATAAATGAGGATAAAGAAAATAAATAAAACAAAAATACTCCAGTGCCCAAGAAAGTTATAAGAAATTGAATAAAAGGCTAGAAAAGGCAAGATAACAAAACCCAAGAAATATAGGCAAAGTGAAAATACTTACTGAACTTTATAGTGTTAAAGAAAAGCCAGAAAGAATGATTTTTTGGTATCCCAGTAGAGCTATTTTCACTATTTTATTTTTCACTTTATTTAAATTCACCAAATGCCTCATGGTCATCCTTTAATTACTGTACATAATGTTTTGGTAGCTACCAATAGTTTCTCCTATTAGAATTTCTCATTTCCTTTACTATGGATCCAATCTTTATCTTCATTCAATCCAGATAATACTTGGTGTTTAATATTTGGTGTTTAACGACCAGGGTAATACTTGCTGCTTAATTAACTGTAAGAAGAGACAGCTTCAGAATTGAAATAAATTGCATACTTAGCAGGGTGGATAGCATCAGCTTAGTGTGATCAAATAAGTCCACGGGGTACCTGGGTGGCTCAGTCGGTTAAGTGTCTGCCTTTGGCTCAGGTCATGAGCTCAGGGTCCGGGAATCAAGCACCGCATCGGGCTCTCTGCTCAGAGGGGAGTCTACTTCTCCTTCTCTCTCTGCCTTTGCTCCCCCTGCTTGGGTTCTCTCTCTCTAATGATTAAATAAAATCTTTAAAAATAAAATAAAATTAAGTCCGTTTAGAAGCTATATCTGCACATATTCTGTTATGGACCAAATGTTTGTGTCCTCTTTCCCAAATTCGTATTTTAAAGCCCTAATACCTGCAGATGGTATTTAGAGATGGGGTCTTTGAGAGGTATTTAAGGTTAGATGAGGTCTTGAGGGTGAGGCCCTCCTAATGGGATTAGTGCACTTAGAAGAGGAGACCATAGAGAGCTTTCCAAGTCTCTCCATCATGTGAGGGCATAGTGAGAAAGCAACCATCTGCAAGCCAGGAAGAGAGCTCTCACCAGAACCTGATGATACTGGGACGCTGATCTCAGCCTCCACAATTGTGATCAAATCTACGTCTGTTGTTGAAGCCACCCAGTCTACAGTATTTCATTATGGCAGCCCAAACAGACTAAGTCGTATATCCAACCTATATATTGTATGTGACAATAAGTAGGTCAAGTTTCTTTTTAACAGCCACGTATGGGGACATGCACAGATGTATTTGCATGACCCTCCAGAGCTATAGATATGATCCAGAGCCACCTTGAGACCACAGTCACCTGTCAATTTCTCTGCTAATCAGCAGGTACTTCCCACACTTGCTATTTCAGGTGTCTTTCCGAGTCCTGCCTTGTTTTTGCAACTGCTCCAGAGAAGAACAGGCACAATAGAGGTCACTGCTGCTTTATTGCAACAGGCTCAGCAATCTTAGTTTTGTGAAAAATAATCTGATTTTTACTCTATCCCTTGAAATTAATTTTTCCTGACACATGAACAAATATGTGGAACAGAATAAAGATTATTTCTGAGTATAAAATCCCAAATCACTATATGACTCTGAATCATCCATGACAATCTGTGAAATGATCTGTATGTCTACTATTTTTCATTCGAAACTCTTTGAGATTCTAGATTATTCATAGTTTGACAATTTCAATGAATATTTAATACATTTCTTTCTTGTACTAAAAATAATAATATAGTTATAATGTATTTATCAAGGAGGTACAAAATAAAGAAATTGAGAATCAAAATCATATTTACTTCACTATTAACTCCTACAATGTTTCTCATGAGATGCCACTGTAAGGAAACCTGAAGTGAGCCAAAACATTTAACTTTTTAATCTGTCTTTAATACCTTCGCTACCTAATGAAGTCTTTATTTAAACATTAAAAAAAATATTTAGATACATACTTTCCTTTTATTTGATTTTTTTAATTTAATTTAAATGAAATGCTTTACCTCTGCTAATGCAACCAATTGTGAATTTTTGTCATTTGAGGCTTCTTTTTTACTCTTGTAATGCTTTGCTGTCATGAAGAAGTTATATATTCCCCATTTCCTAGGATATTAGTATGTCCAGCTACTTGAAGTGATACATTTATCCAAATGAAAAAAAAGTAAAATAGAGATAAAATAAAATAAATAAAAATAAAATAAAAAAGAGGATAGGGTTGAATTTTTATGCTCATGATATGCTTAAGATATACTGAAGGATCCTATTCTTCTATATGTCCTAAAGAAATGTATATTAAAATATGCCAAGTTGAAATTTTCCATGGTTACTGAAATTTATTTGGAGAGAGGGAGGATGATGGCCTATTATTCGATTTTAAAAAGTCAACAGCAACACCCTAGGTCATTAGAAAAAAAAATGTGTATAGTAATCCATCTTTGAAATGCGGTACAAAACTAATGAAGATTGTACAAATACTTAAGCAAAGATTGCTGCCTGGAGATTTTTACATCCCTATTCAATATGACAGAGAAAAATTTTGTAAACATGACCTGGGAAGGAAAAAAAAACAACTACATAGTGACCATCTGTACTATTGTCTGTCTCCCTCTTCTCTTCAAACTACAAACATATCTTTTTTTTTCTTTTTTTTAAGTTTTTATTTAAATTCCAGTTAGTTAACGTACAGTGTAATATTAGTTTCAGGTGTACAATTTAGTGATTCAACACTTCCATACAACACTTGGTGCTCATCACAAGTGCACTCCTTAATCCCCATCATCTGTTTAACCCACCTCCCTGTCCACCTCCCCTCCAGTGACCATCAGTTTGTTTTCTACAGTTAAGAGTCTGTTTCTTGGTTACGAACATATCTTTTTAAAATTTAAGTCATGTCCTTTGCCGTATTCAAAAGTCTCAAGGTTTACCTATTACAGACTTTGTGTTCAGATCTCCTTTTCTCTATACACTGTTGAAACCCCTTTAGAATATGTGGATATTATTTATATGGTATGTATGTGCGTATGCCTGTGTATTTGTATAATGTGTGGTCATACGCCTTCTCTCTCCCTAAATAAATTATTTGCGCAGGGCATCTAGGAAAAGGCATTCATTCACAAACACTTACTGAATGTCTATGCATGCCAGTTATTGTGCTAAGAGAGGGGTTATGGCGAATAAGACAGAAGCTGCTAACTGTCTGACATTACTTCCCCCTCTTGTATAATTCACTAATATAATAGAGGATACTATTCATAATCAATAGTCAATTCAGTTGATTAAGCTGCCAAGAAACATCAGATTAAGACCTTGATGGGCCCTTGTGCAGTAAAGGAACACAAGGTTTGAGAAGTCCGTGAAAAGAGGCATCTGTAGTCCCACCATGCTCTGTCCTCTCGAATGTCTCTTTCATTATCCCAGTCTCAACCTCACATGGCTCTGGAGCCTCATCTTCAGTGCTAGAGTTTCAAGGATTATGTGTACTTGGAGGGCACATGAGATTTTCTGGCAAGACAGGTCTTCAGTCTTGGCACTGTCCCAGGTCAGCATTTTTCAAGAGCAGAGTCAACTTGGAAAAAGTGTCTATGTCAGGCCATCTTCTTAAAATAATTTACCATCTTCTTAAAATAATTTACCTTATTCTTACCAGTTAATTCAAAGATGAAAAACTAACAACAACCTTATTCTTAGCTTCTCTCAGTGACCAAGTCTTCATGTGCCAGTGGTCAAGTAAGGGAGCTTAATAAATATAAGAAGTAGCAAAATATTGTTGTGCAAAACATTCCTCACAGTCCAAAAAGTTATTTCTAAATTGATCGATCTATAAACATTAATTGATGGTGCTGTTTTCTGAAAAACTTATATCAAAAATTTGGGAATCCATCCAATAGCACAGACTGTGGTTTTTTTTCCCCCTCCCTCTAGCTTCTTGTATTCAGAATTAGGTTTCAAATCTCTTTTGGGGAAGGAAAAACATGTTTTGGAATCTTTCAATCCCTTTTAGAATTGTCATTGAGGGTGCTAAAGAAGAATTGGAGTGCTATTGAGCAATCTGTGAAATTTCAACATCTTTGTGGAACTACATAGGAATCTTGGAAAAATACTTTTTTCACAGATTTAGCTGTCAATTTGATTTTTATACCTTCCTTGTTATGTTCTGAGGCTTAAAATAGGATGGGAAAAACTTAAATTATATGAACAATACCTTATTTTCATGGAATTCTAGTATCAGAGGGTTTTAGCATATTTTAAAGATATTCTACAATTAATCCTTTTAACATACCCACATATGAAAATAGGCTACATGTGTCATTGTTGCACCCTTTTTGCAAAATGGAAGATTGAAGAATATAATCTAGTCTTCACATTTCTTCCAACAGCTCTGCCACTGGAAAGGAAAAAAAGTTAAATATCAGACAAGCTAGAGCAGGTATCCACCCTAACATACTTTGAATTGAAATGTGTATATTTCTAACAGGTTATTTAAGTAGGACATATTTTTTTAAAGACCCAATAAATTCTTGTGGCTCCTAAAGTCCGATTGAAAAAGTCTCCTTTGCAGCATATTCAGTTAATTTTTTTAATTTAATTTTTTTAAGATTTTCTTTTTAAGTAATCTGTACACCTAACATGGGGCTCGAACCCACAACCCCAAGATCAAGAGTCACACACCGTATCATCTGAGCCAGCTGGGCATCCCTGCCGTGTGTTCTATTTAGAAGATAGAATTGTCTTGTCAGTCTCATACTTTTTTCTTACTGTGAGCAGTTTCTGCAACCAAACAAAGATCTGAGTGTTGTAGTAGGAAATACAGCTGATCTATTTCACAGGTTTATGATTTACAATAATTATAGGTGTACATAAAGTCTCCAATAATTAAAAATATGTGTCTGGGTCTAATTTAGTTGGTGTTGTTTTTTTTTTTATGGAGACACCAAACATCCATAATATGTAAGTTGATTCATTGTCATAGTAGTATCAAACCGCCAAAACCTGCATTTCCCAAAAATAAGCTGAAGCTATTAGATGCTGAAATGATTAGTAATAGCCACTATGACATGGTATATACTTAATTTTCAACTTTTGAAGTACTTAGCTTCTAAAGAGGTGGTGGCATTTACTTAGTCACTCATTCATCTGTCATATCCCACCTCCTCCCCGAAGCCACTTGGAACGTTCTCTCTGATCTCAGAGAAGTAATTCTGCTTGCACTGTTCCAAAGTAAACCTCCAACAGTCCTACATGTCCTTGACTCTGCTTCATGCCCGCTGGAGAAGCAGGAGTCAGAGTGGAGGAGGGAAGAGGGGAGAGCGATCTACTTCATTGTGTCGGGAAAGAGCACTGGACTGCTCTTTCCGGGACCCACAACACCGGTATCTGGATTCATTTTCTTTGATCTTGAGAAAGTCATTTAGTTCCACTTTTCCTCATTTTACAACTAGAGTTAATAATACATTCATAATCTTTATCATTATATCATGAAAATTTGGGCTTATTATGTTTATGGAGGGTTGAGGATATGACTGAATATTTAGAAAACTTCTGAAATTTAGTGAGAGTTCTGTGAAAAAAAATCATAACTATATAACATATCACCATATTATTTCTTCAAAGATTTTATTTTGAAGTAATCTCTACACTCAATGTGGGGCTAGAACTCACAACCCCAAGATTAAAAGTCTCATGCTCTGTGGACTGAGCCACCAGGCTTGCCAGCATATCACCATATTGTTATCTTGAACAATTTAAAATTTCCATGAATATCGAATGAGATCATATTTATAAAAGGACTCTTAAAATAGCAAAGCTCTATTCTTATAAATAAAATTAATATTCTTATTAATATGTCTTTTCCCTTCATCTCATCCTCCTAACCAATTACCTTAAATAAACCAAGTTATATTTATCACTGGGGCTGGTTTTGTGCATTAGAGCAATCTTAATTAAGGTAGATGCTAAGGATATATACATGGCTAAGACTTGGTTCTTGACTTTAAGACATTTATACTCAGTTTAAAGTAGTTCTGCCCGCTACTAAGCAGGTACTCAATTTCAGTTAGCTGAATGAGTTAGTAGTAGGGCATACTTAAAGATCAGAATTACCGGGGCGCCTGGGTGGCTCAGTGGGTTAAAGCCTCTGCCTTCGGCTCAGGTCATGATCTCAGGGTCCCGGGATCAAGCCCCGCATCGGGCTCTCTGCTCAGCAGAGATCCTGCTTCCCCCCTCTCTCTCCCTCTCTGCCTACTTGTGATCTCTCTCTCTCTGTCAAATAAATAAAATCTTTAAAAAAAAAAAAAAGATCAGAATTACCTGACTATCTAAAAGCAATGAAGAGAGGCTACAACTGAATTTGGAGCAGGGCTGGGGAGAGGGTATAGAACAAAGGTGGGGAATAACCACACAGTTTGGCTGAATTCCATTTTGCCTGTTTACCTTCAATAATATTTAGGCTATGGATAAAGATATTTTGAACCTGGAAGCTGTGCACTTATGAAACATTGTCATTGACTCCTAACATGTAACAGTGTTTTCTGTTATATTTTAAAATACAGTTGACTGGGTGGCTCAGTCAGTTAAGCATCTGCCTTCAGCTCAGGTCATGATCCCAGGAGCCTGGGATCCAACCCCGCATTGGGCTCCCTGCTAAGCAAAGGGTCTGTTTCTCCCGTTCTCTCTCCCTTTGCCTCTCCCCCTGCTTGTGCTCACACTCTCTCTCTCAAATAAATAGAATCTTTTAAAAATAAAATAAAATACAGTTGACTTCCAAACGTAGAACCTTTATTCTCACATTATTCTTTCAACTAGCAGTAGTTAACATAACAATTAAAAAAGATTTTAAACCCATTCATAGAAGCCAGTATATCAAATTATCCTTCATGTATAGATAATGGAAATTTATTCTAAAAATTCTTTGGACTTTTGACCGCTAGACATCTCCATTTACCCTGCCTCCCCCTTTTTTCCTGAATTTCGGTTGCCAATCATGTAAGGAGGACCCACTTAACCTGTGTTCTGAGCAGTGGCATCTAACTGTAGTTTTGATGCTTACTCAAAAAGAGATGAGTAGTTTTATATTCTACCCCAAAATATTAAATAGACACTAACAGTACGCACATATATATGAAAACTATTTTTTTTTTCAGAGAAAACAAATATCAGACCAAATAAAACCTTAAAAATTATGTAAGCCAAGATAATCATAGCTACGGAGCTATTAGGAACAGCAGAGAAATATATCCATCTTTAAACTTCTATGAGGAGAAAAAGGTTTAAAACATATATTTTCAATCAATTCCTTCATAAAAGAACTCTCTGGAAAGACAGCCTGTAGCACATAGCTCATCACTCCTTGTGCAATCAGACATTCCATTGTCTTCAGGGGAAGAGCTGCTGCCTCACAGGCCTGGCCCCTTTAATGGACGAGTAGCTTCCGAAGAAGCATTGTGGCATCCAGAGGTGCAGATCTTTGAAGCTACAGTTCTGGGGAACCATCATTTCTTTTACAGAGCAAGAGTTCTATCAGAATTTCCTGGGAATCGGTCATCATAGGAAATTATCAGCAATTCATGGACTTTCCTTTTTGCGTTTGTGTCAGCCTCGAGGGTAATCACAAAAGATTATAGTCTCCATTTCAGCTTTCATATCACTGAAATATTCTTCTCTGCCGAGAGCATGATTGATTTCCAGAGGCCAGCTTTTAACCCCAGCTTCAGGAGGCCAGTGGCACTGCAGTGGTTAGAGAACCGCCAACAATTGTTTCTGTGATATTGTTTGTTGTGAGGCAGAAATTTGGTGACTCCTGGCTAATTATACAAAATCTTTTAAATAAAGTGACATATGAACTTCTTATGTTGTTAGATAGAGGTATTTGTCCAATTTTAGTAAAAGTGTTAAAGGTTGAGGGAGGCAGAAAGGGTGAATAAAAATTTCAAATGAATTTTACGAAGACTTTGAAGGTGCCAAGCATCCTGACAGGCTGAATTTCAGAATGGGAAACAGAAACATTTAGAAACATTTCTGAAAATCTTCATAAGAAGTAGATAGATTATAAATACAAATGGTTTTTGCTTCATAACATTCGAACTTTTCATGAATGTTCCTGAGGGATTCTGTATTTCCTAACAACTCGCTAGGTGGTGCATGTAGGTTTTTCTCCATTACTTGACTAGGAAATCTTGATGAGATATCCATCGCCAAAGTATGAGCAAGCTAGACACATTTTTAATGTGATGATTTCATTTACTGTATTCATTTTCCTCTTTTAGATGTTGCTGTATTCAGGATATATAGAGGCAGAAAGGGCTTTGTGTATATTTGAAACAAATTTGGTGGATAAAATAGTTTCACCTGCCAGTGACTACATTTCCTTACAAATTCAGAAGAAAAGAAAGACAGTTCAGTTCAGACTACTTTTAGTTTGAACTGTAGCCTCCTTGAAGTCACGTAAAAATAATTATAAATCAAATGGATAAATGTTAAATGTCAAGCTGTACCATTAACAGAGCCTTATTCAGTAAAGCAATTATCACTGCAGAGAACAGAGTGAGGCATAATACTGAAGCTCTTTATTTTACTTTACAAGTATGGTACATTTTGTGTAGTATAAATGCAGTGTTGAACCAAAAATCTTTTTTTGCTGGAAGAGTTAGTATGAATACACATATACATCCAACAAAAAGGCAGTAGCAAGATAAATGTATGATGTAAAGTATTTTTGATGTCACTTGTCCACAAAACCATTCAGGGACTACTTTCCTAACAAAAGCCCTAAAATGTTAAGTGTGACAAAGTAACCTTGTAAGGAGAAGGACCAGTAGAATCAACATTGATGTAGTCACGACATCTTTGGATGGCAATCACGGAACAGGGACAGAGGGGTGCCTGGCTAGCTCAGTTGGAAGAGTGTGCAACTCTTGACCTCGGGGTTGTGGGTTTGAGCCCCACGTTGGGTGTAGAGATGACTTAAATAAATTCGTTTAAAAAAAAAAGGAAATAGGGACAGATAAAATACAAGATGCCCAGTTAAAGTTAAATTTCAGATAAACAACAGGTTGTTTTTAGTATAAGAATATCCTATACAATGTTTGGCACATATATTTACTTAAAAAAAATGATTTGTTATTTATCTGAAATTCAACTTTAACTGGGCATCTTATATTTTATTTGCAAATCTGGTGACTGTAGCAAGAGATCTGGGTTCTGGGCTTAGCTGAAGAGGTTCAAGCAAGTCACTAAAATTTTCCAAATCTTTTCTCATTTTCAAGTGAGGAAGTTGGACTAAAATCAGGCCGGTGGGTGTGGAGCCTGGCCTACCAGTTGTAACCAGCGCCTTTTCCGTGTTTCTTGTATTAAACTTCCAATTAGGATGCCTTTTGGAGGGTGAGTTTTGGAGCTCAAACTAAAACAAATTTAAAAACCAGTTTGAGAACGTAGATGATCTCTGACATTTTACCGGTGTGTAATGAGAGTATGGCGTGGAGAGAAAGAACCTTAGATGCTCAGGACTGGAACACTGCAGATTTGTTGCCTTGCCTTGAGCCTTGTCAGTTCTCAACTGTCAGCTTTCTTCTTAGCGCAAGGGTAAGAAACGTGTTGTCCTGTATCTGGGGAAAAAACATTTCATTTCCACTTTGCTTTGCAGAATAAAGAATACATCCAAACAGGCCTGGGTTTCCGCTTTTGCACTTTTTCCTGCCTGGTGGGGTTTTCTTTTCATCTTCTACCTTTTTAATTTGTGTCACGGACCTGTCTGTTTTGCCTCACCATCAGGATATATCTGATTAGTTACCCAACAGCCTTTCAAACTTAGCTTTGACAGAATGGTTTTGAGACGATGTCAGTTAATGCATTTGGCTGTTTGGGAGGTGTATTGATTTTTAAATCAAGAAAGCTCATTGCTTCCCTAGTGTCTTAGAAAGCCTTTGTATTTTTCTTTTTTTTTTTTTTTTTTTAGCCTGTTTATAAGAACACCGGCAAATATATTCTTACTTGTATTTAAAGACTTGGGACCAATACCTTTTTTTTTAAAGACTTTATTTATTTATTTATTTGACAGAGAGGAGAGAGATCACAAGTAGGCAGAGGCAGGCAGAGGGGAGGGGGAAGCAGGCTCCCTGCTGAGCAGAGAGCCCGATGGGGGGGGGGGGGGTCCTTCATTCCAGGACCCCGAGATCATGACCTGAGCCGAAGGCAGAGGCTTTAACCCACTGAGCCACCCAGGCTCTACGGGACCAATAACTTTTAAAGCTACATCCATAAGTATCAGCAAGTAGTCTTTGGTTACTGGTATGGCATTTTTTTTCTCCTAAAGTATGAAGAATCCTATATTTTTAAAAGCTATCTCTCAGACTTACTTTTGGCACTGAATTTTATGTTATGGAAATTTAATCTTGAAGACAAAGTTTTGGGGGTGGTTTTCTGGTCACTATTTTAAAAACAAAAGGAAAGGTCAAGAACAAAGTACCTATCTTCTATCTCAGATATTAGCCGGTCCTTCCAAACTGCAGGCTGGATGTCTCCTTCCAATGTACCATAGAATAATTGCTTCTCATGATCTATTCTCATCTGAATCTCTATCTTCTTGAGTATTTTGCACATCTATTGAAAAACTATTCTTCAATTTTTTTTTTCACCCCGAGAAGACATAATACTAAAAAACACAGGAAACAGCTGACCTGTTTAGTTTAGATTTTCTTGGTGAATCCAGTTCCTGTTCCCATCACTCTGAAGCATGTACTCTAGCTTTGTTAGTGGGACTTTTTAGGGGGGGCAGAGGATGACACAGTTCATTGTCAACTATGCCTATCTTAGGCTGTTTTTGAAATATGACTATACCTTATGGAGAAATATAAATACTTCGGATGTTGTAACTTTTCCACAAGGAAAAATATATTAATAGGATTTATCATTTTATTTCTTCTTTGCTATTAAAATTCACGGTAGTTAAATTCTTATTAATTTCCTAAAAGATTCCACATAGTTTCATTTTTCTTAAAAATTTTCTAAATTTTTTTGCATTCTCTTATAAGGACATCTAACAGTTTCATAAGAATTTTTTTGTTACCTTATCTTTGACAGATGTTATAGATCTTTTGTATCTGTATGCATCCATTGGCCAAAAAATATTATAGTCATAGGAATATCAAATCCTTTTTTTAAGATTTTATTTATTTATTTGACACAGAGAGAGAGATAGAGAGGCAGAGGGAGAGGAAGAAGCAGGCTCCTCACTGAGGAGGGAGCCCAGTGCAAGGCTATGATCCCAGGATTCTGGGATCATGACCTGAGCCAAAGGCAGACGGTTAACCGACTGAACCATCCAGGCACCCCAGAACATCACATCTTGAAGATAAAATAAAAAGCTTTCAAGAACTTTCTTCACATCCTGATGGAAAAACACCTCTCTCTCTCAGTGGTTTCCAGTCACATCTAAACATTTGCTTGTTTAAGAATGGAAACAAACAAAGAAAAGCATTGGGTTTTCCTAGGAGATAAAATTCAGCTCATTACCTTATTTCTTTTTTCTCTATGTTGAAAGCAGCAGTTGGAATTGGAGTAGAGAGTGGTCTGGGCTTCCCTAATACATCACATTAACCGATTAGACATTTCAAAATGCACTGTTTAACCAGAATATGGGTAGTGTGCAATTGAATTTTTTTTAGCTTACTCATCTATTGCTTGAATAGGAACATCAATACCCAAAACTGTTGCATGTGTCTGTGTGTCCATGCAGTGAGGTCTGAGTGAACCTTCAGTTAAGTCTCCTACCCACTGCAGACATAAATTGAAAGTCTTACTTGTTAAACTGAACTTTTTGAAATGCGCTTTGATGTGGCTTCTTAAATTAGCCAAGGGCATAACTACAGCGTTGCCGCATCACTCTTAATCCCTGGCAGCATGGAAAATCACCAGGCATGTGGAGCCGCCAGGAAAATGGAACATTTTACATTTGTACTGACCATATTTGTTACATACAAGGATCTACTGTCAGAATTAGACGTGCGGTTTCAGTAAGGTACACAGGTCTAATCTTGTGGCGTCTCCCATTAACAAAATAAGTACTGTCTAAAAAAGACCTTAAAATTTCTTCCTTTTCCTCAGAATAGTTTTTAAATTATCTGTCAAAAGTGTTCAACTGGTTTTCCACTAAAGAGAAGGAAGTGGTGAAACCACCCATTCATTGGCTCTTTGCTTTTTTGCTTTTACCATTTGGTAACTTTTTAAAGTTCTTAAAGTATTAAAATTGAAAAACATTATTTTCTTGTAATATCTTCATAACTGTTAGATCATGGACCAAATCCGTACTTATTTAAAAAAACAAGAGAGGTAACTTGTACTCATTTTGCTATTCACTAACTACCAGACCAACCACATTGCACAGAAACCCGCTTGGAAGATTTCCGTGTGAGAGGGCATCTAGCGCGTAGCACTCATCTTCAGAGAACTTCCAAAATGCAGATCACTTTCTCCGTGGGGTTCTGACAATCACAGTAGTTCTGACACCCACTTGTTATCTTGGTACTTGGCAGTTGAAGAACATCCTCTGTGGAAATCTCACAGGCCACTTTGAAAGCCGAGGAACATGCCCCTTACTTGCACCAGTTGTACGATTCGGAATTTGGTATCAAATCCCCTAAATCATGGAATAGTGTCATTATTTTTACATATTTGATATGGTTTTACATGTAAAAGTATCTGAATCACAGTTGTGTCAAGACAACCAAAATGTTTTTAGGAATTGTCTGTGGTAAAATGTTGTGGGTTTTTTTTCCCATTCTCCTATTTGATTTTTTTAAAGTACTTAAACACTCTGAAAATACCTTATTTATTACTTTAGATATATAGGTCTCTTCAACTGCAATGTTGAATTTTTTTTTTTGAAGACTTGCTCTTCATTGTATGTCCAGTTCCTAAAATAGTGAATGATAGCCACTTAATAAACTTTTCTTAAATAAATGAATTTTCAAGAAAATACAGTGTTTGTGCAGATTGAAAATCATGCATTTATAAAGTGTGATGGGTTGGGAAAGGAGCAAAAATTTCCAAGTACTGAACTATCTAAGTTGATATGAAACACTTAACGTCTAAAAATGTTGCATCCTTTACCATCAGAGTGATCAAGAAAGTGGACAATATTTTATGGCAGAAACACACATCACTTAACATTCTATGTTTCTTTTTATTCTTCCAAAAATAAAACCAAGATGGAATTTCTCCAAAAACCACTGGAAAATGCAGTTCAGTTTTTCTTTCCAAATAGATCTTCAAAATAGATCACCGGATGTTTTTCCTTACTTAGTCATCTTTTTTATCAATGAAATATACAATCTTGTTTGATGAATCTCAGAACTTTTCAAAGGGGGTCTGACAATATGGAATTTGAGTGAAAGATATCGAGCCTTCTAAATTTATTTAAACAAAAAAAGGGAGGTGGGTGAAAGGCTAATCTGTGCTCTGCTCTGACTGGCTACTTCAAATCTCTGGGCTGAGTCCACTCATATTTTCTATATTGACCACCACTAAGGAGACTCTGGAAAGAGAACCTGGGATCCCATTTCATTTCTGCAGCAATCACATACTGCTAATTGGTAACCAGCCTCAAAATACTTAACAGCCTACCAAATTTTGATAAAACAGTAATAGTAATAGTAATAGTAATAGCTTTATTGGGTCGGAGATAAAGATATAATGTGACCTATTGCTTATTATTTCCTTAAGTGTGTGTTGTTTTACTTTAGCCTTTATACCAGTTCTGAATGACTGATTAACCTGTAGTGGAGGAATGGTATCCCACTGTTATCGGATACAGCTGATTTGATTAGCAAGGCACAGCCAATATGTGGTTCTAGCAAAGAGCTGGAGATCCGTGGGGGAAGCTCCTTTCCAGACATATGGCTCCCGGCTGAATCAACAGCCTGTGGAGAGAGTGGCATGCCATTTGTCTTCCTTTCAGTGACAACGACAGCATCCATGTGGACCCCTGTCAGGGTGCTCTGGGTAGCAGAAGCCGTGTCAGTGTGGCAAGTCTGTGCTTGTACACATTCCAGGCGCAAAAATGCAGGTCTCATGGTAGTGTGCAATTCCAGTGTAATGTTCCATACGGTTTACTTTTATTGAGCCTTCTGATTTGAAATCCAAAACAGTACAAAACTGTGTGGTTGAGGTGCTGTTGCCAATAATACGCATTTGTTTCTATCTCTTGATCTTTGAGAAAAGAAATGGGTCTTTGTGATAGCTGTGTCTCTTTTGTTTCTATTTCAGTTTTTGAGGATTTGAAAAAAGTAAAACGATAATGTTAAGGCATGTGGTCAGAGCATTTAAATATGAAAAAGGCAAAACCTTTTTTTGAAGTAACTCAGAGAGATACTACTCTTCAATGATGTAGCCATCACTTTTAAATGTGTCACTTTAGGAACATTTGAAGTTTTCATGAGAACCTATCGTCACATTCTTTTCCATAAATCTGATATTAAAAAAGGAAGGAATTAAAAAATAGTCATTCTTTTTGTACTACTGTAATTTGGTAATATTGCACTTTAAAAAGCGATGCTTTGCCAAACTTCCAGAAAGCCCCGAGTCATGAAGGTTTGGTCGTCAAGGTCCTCTTTGCAGTAAATGAAGGGCAGATGTAAATGATGACCATCCCTGGCTATGTGTAACCTCTAAGTAGTCCCTCTCTTAGATATTTCATTCTGTGCCACCCCAACTGTTACAATGAGGAGAGAGGACGGGACAGCCCCAATGTTTATTTCTGGCTCTCCTGAAGTTGCATAAGAAGAAATGGGCTGATTCTAAGAGTGACAAAAATGGATCAGAAAGAGAAAAACCTAGACTCACCTCTCCAGGAAACTTACTGAAGCATCAGGTGGGCCTTACATGTAGTTGGACTAGGCCAGCTGCCCTCCAGGCTTCCAAGGTGCTAGAAACACCCATCCTTTCTTCAGATCTCAACCCGGCAGCAGTGCCACTCGCACTACCCATCACCCTGGCTCAATGCTCCGTTTGCAGGGAACAGTGTGGGGAGACACTCCGACCCGAATTTGAATCCTGGCTTCAGCCCTTCGGACTCAGGGGTGACAAGCTATTAAAACTCTCAAAGCCTGAGAGTCCTCATTTGTAAAAGAGGATAAAGATCATCTCTGCCTTGGGTGACTGGTGGAGACGACACAAAATAATCCCTTAGTATAATTCCTGGCACATGGTAAGAGCTCTGTAAATCTAAGCTGCTCTTATTACGATGTTTTTTATTGTTATTCCACAACTAAAAAAGGAATTGAAAGGCCAATACCCCCCAGGAGGATAACACATTGACATCACTGGTAAAGGGAGGGTCCTGGGTGCTTAAAATGTGAGAAAATCAGAGAACGGAGAAAAAGCCCAAAGTAGAGGTGAGGCAAAGGAGACAGACCTCTAAGTGCTTTCTCAGGCCTCATTATTTTGCTTAAAGGTCGTTTCTTTTCCCAGCCCCAGTTAAATACAGTTTCTATTGTCTGTTTTTCATTGGTTAACTTTTACAATTAAAAATATGTCCTTATGTTGGCCTCATCCTACACCATCTAGTCTGGAACAATATCTGATGTATTAAGCCTCCAGGAATATTTATTGGATGACTGTTAACCTGTAAAAGTCAAAAATCTGGTTTCTACCTTCGTTTACTAGAAAAGCTAGTCTTGTCCATTTATATGTAAAAAATATTGTATAACATTGCCCATTTATTGTATAACAAATTCCCAAATGCCTTTCAGTACATCGGTTAAAATAGATGGCTGAGTTTAAGATGACATTGCTCTGCCTTTAAGAATAGTGCAGAAACCTAGCCATTTAGCCACAGAGAAGAAAACCTTGTATTATCATTCTTGGGAAGTCTCTTCGTTTTTTAATTGAGTGGTGCTCCAACTTTACTCCAATACCCAGCCACCCCGGATGCCTAGTGAAATAATTTTAAGACTTACAAGGATATAAATCAAATTTCAGATCTCTTGAAAATTACAGAGATAGTAGGGAGTTTGTATTTCTAAGTTCTTTGCCTCGAACCTAAAAATCATCTCATATAAAAGCCGTTTGATCCCGTAGCCCCTACATTGGTTTCTCTCCCCACCCATAGCATCACTCCTGCCTTTAGTGAGGTGCCCGGCGTTGTTTTTTCCAGCGGCTAGGTTTTATTTGCAGCTGCATATTTTTATGTGATTGTTTACACCGTGAAGATGTAAATTACTTCCTGGTATGCTCAATAACACTTTTCAAAAATCCACACAGATTTGTGGTTCCATAATCTTGGTGAATACACCAAGGATACCTGTTTATTCTTATTCTGATATTGAAAATATAATAGATGGTGTGATAAGGCCAGCTTCATTAATTCATTTATAAGTACTATAATATAATAGTTAATTTGTCCATACATAGCCTCCAATTATCTCCTCAATTCCTGGTAATAGCCGCAACCCCATCTTTCATTTTTATTACCTCCCAGTTAATTGCACTAATAGGTTTTGCTTTTCATTTCTACATGATTTTCATTAGAAAAAGTGGCAAGTGTTAACTCTTGCTGCTTTTTAGTTAGTAAGCATTGCAGGCTTTTTAATCAGAGATGAACAAGGAAAATGAATTTTTTAAAACTTTCATGTAAATGTGCTTGCTAGCCTCAAAATTCCAGATGACTACTTCTAACTTTTACTTTTTTAGAAAAGAAGAGGCTTATTTGGGACCAATAAATTCTGCCAGGTAAGGAATATTGGTAGCTAGAACTATACGGGTTTTTTTTTTTAGAAAAAAAAACCAAAACCTCTCTTATATGAAATTTGATTTATCTTTTTTAAGGAAAAAAACAATTTCTCCAGCATTATTTACCAATGAGTCACAATTTTCTCAGTACATAGATAGCTTTCTTACGCAATCTGAATGAACACGAGCTAATTTAATGAGTATTTACAAGGCACTTGTTCATTTAAAAGTGATATAAAGATTTTAATAGAGATGTTTGAAAACACTTGTTTATTTTTAATAATTATATGTCTATTAGAAAGCCAACCGACTCTTTAAGAAAACTCTTACTGTGGTTAATTGCAATATCTCCAATAATTTTCCTGAGTATTCTACATATGAGGTCATTATAATATGTATACATAGTTTTGACTGTACTAAATTGAATCACTTGCATATATCACATTTTAGGATTTATGAGAATGTTTTTATTCACCCTATTTTATTTACCCTAAAAACTGGTGATTGAATAAAAGAATTACCATTGACTTAGTTCTGCATATCTCATTATAATTACAGAGAACTGACATGCATTAGTAGAAGAAAAAAAATATAAATTAACATCATAGTTGTTTTCATCTAACTTGTAAAGTATTGTAGGACTGCTAAGAAAAGTATTCAGGATTTTATCATTTAATACTTTATTTTTTTTTTAAGATTTTGTTTATTTATTTAGGAGAGAGAGAGAGCAGGAGCAGGGAGGAGAGGGAGAAGTAGGCTCCCCCCTGAGCAGGGAGCAAAAGCAGGGCTCCATCCCAGGACCCTGGGATCATGACCTGAACTGAAGGCAGAGGCTTAACCAACTGAGCCACCCAGGTGCCCCTCACTTAATACTTAAAAAAGAGAAAGGGAAAGATCTGAAAACCTTCACTATCTTCTTCCATGTCTGGATCCCACTGAAATGACTCAGGTAACTGTAGTTACTGTGTCAGATGGCAAACACTCTAAATATCAGCTACATGATATCTATTTCAAGGTATCAGCTGAATTGGCAAGTGGAACAATCTTTTTCAGATAATTTAAAGTTTTCTCTTAACTAAATCAGGTTCCCCAAAATGATATTTGAATAAGAAATGTAATTATAGAATCCTGTGATAAACAGTAGAGAAAGACAAAAGAGATTTAGACCGGGGGTGGGGTGGGGTGGGGAGTGGATCTTTTCCTGAAATCGCTGTTAAAAAAAAAAAAAAAGAATCAAATGGAAAATAGAGAAAATCTATTCCAAGTGAGAAACATAGGGGATAAAATTTTTACATGATTAGTGATAAGTTATTCAAAGGATAAAAGGCAACAAGAGTTAATAACAAGGAATGGGGTGAAAGGGCTGTGTTTATTTAGTTCATTTTATAAGGATGGGTAGGATTATGCATATAAAGTAGAGAAGCCAGTTCTGGAAGAGTTTCTTGAAGGAACCTCCTCAGTTCACTTTTGGGAGAGCAGATGGCTGGGAACTCACCTGTCTTTGTATCTGGAGGGCTCATCCACATTCCACCTTTTAGGACAAATTGCTCCCAGCCTTGGGAACACTAGGGGATATTTTCAGGCTGATGCGGTGCAAATGTGAGATTTAAGCAGAATAAAGTTGTATTAGGAGTTATTTAAAAAATTATATAGGCAACTAACAATTTTAAAAATGTAAGAGGAATGTTTATATTCCAGGTGATGTTGGAGCTGTCAGCAGATGTCTTGGTTTACTAAAAACGTGGAACTAGATTATTTTAGATGTGCCTTTTGCCTATGCTTCTATATTGTGATATGGGAACAAGAAGGATATATGTCTTTATTTTAGATAATGAAAGTTTTAATTTTTAATGTTAATTTTCAATCTTTTTTACAATGAGTAATAGGAAAGAAGACATTAAACCTGTGATTTCATGAATATTATTGCTCTGTTTTTAAGAAGTCAATTTTAGTTTGATTTAAAGAAAAAATAAGTAAATAATAATAATAATATATGGCTATGGCAAAAATAATGAAAGTGACATGCAGAAAACTGGTGTTTGGGAAATATTCATATAGTTTTATCCCATGTAGTTCACACATAACCAGCAAGTATTTTTCAGAGCCTGAGAATAGAAAATATCTCAATAAAATGCTCTCATTTTTTAACTTTGCAAAACAATGTACTTTTCTCATCCTGCCCAATATAGTTAGGCTGTTTTGTTTTTAAGCCTGTTCAAACTGCTTTGCCATCTCTAGTAACAATCAAAAAATATGGTTTCATGTTTTGCAAAGGGATGAATGAGACCTAAATGTATGCATTTGTGAGTAAACTAAGAAAGTGAACTTAAGTTTTATTTTCTGAACTTTTGAGATTTTCTTTGCCCATGGAGCGTTTTTTTTAAATTTTCATTAAGTACACTTAATACATCAGTCATGACCTTGAACCAAAGAAATCCCCAGATTTTCCAGTAAGGATATTTTTACACTTAGTTAAACATAATACTCTTTAACAACTTTTTCTTTTTTATGTTTTAAATTATCACATATAAAATCGACTTTTTGTGAGTATATGTATAGTTCTAAAAATTTTAACATGTAAATTTGTGTGACCACCACTACCATGAGGATATAGAATAGTTCTGTCACTCCAGAATATTCCCCTCTCCAAATTTTTGTTCTGTATGGTGAGAATATATTGTCCTGTCATCTCTATTAAACTTGTAGCAGAAAAAAATAGGCTATACTACTATTCAATAATTCTGTAATCCACCCTCTTTTCTAATACACTTAAGTTCTTCTAATTGCTAATTTTATACTTTGTTGATTTATACTCCTGATCAGGGATAGTATTCATTTGTCCTCTCTACCAAATCTCATCAACTAATCCGATCCTAAACTCTAACCTCAGGAGATTTTCTACATGATGGAGTCAGTGGATCTGTTCTTGTTCATGTTACATGTGTTTGTAAGTAATGCTTTGTTCATCACTCGCATTGTTTTTTGAACTGCCAGTTGTCTGATGTTAATGCGGGAGATTATCTGGAGTACGCAAGAGAATTGCTGCTGTGTCTCTCTTTTTATAGGCTCTGAAGATAGTGTTCTTTCTTTTTCCAAGTATTTTCATGACGTTGTGCCATAATTCTTCTGTGGTTGAGTACTTTCATCCCCATATATTTTTCTGAATAGGTATGGAACCTGCAAACCAAAGGAAGGAAAGTCATAGGTTATAGGTCAAAACTTTACTTTTTAAAAATTTCGATTCTATTAGCCAACATACAGTACATCATTAGTTTCAGATGTAGTGTCAGTGATTCATCAGTTGTGTGTAACACTCAGTGCTCATCACATCACATGCCCTCCTTAATGTCCATCACCCAGTTACTCCATCCCTCCCTCCACCTCCCCTCCAGCAACTCTGTTTGCTTCCTATAGTTAAGAGTCTCTCATGGTTTGTCTCCCTCGCTGATGACTTCCCATTCAATTTTCCCTCCCATTTCCTTATGATCCTCTGTGGTGATTCTTATATTCCACATATGAATGAGATCATATGATAATTGTCTTTCTCTGATTAACTTATTTCACTTAGCATAATACCCTTCAGGTCCATGCACATCAATGTCAATGTTAAGTATTCATCCTTTCTGATCGCTGAGTAGTATTCCAGTGTGTGTGTGTGTGTGTGTGTGTGTGTGTGCGCGTGTGTGTGTGCGTGTGTATGTATACACCACATCTTTATCCATTCCTCTGTTGATGGACCTCTCAGCTCTTTCCACAGTTTGGCTATTGTGGACCTTTCTGCTATGGATATTGAAGCGCAGGTGCCTCTTCAGATCACTACATTTGAATTTATGGGGTAAATATCTAGTAGTACAATTGCTGGGTCATGGGGTAACTCTATTTTTAACTTCTTGAGAAACCTTCATACTGTTTTCCAGAGTGGCTGCACCAGTTGGCATTCCAACCAGCAGTGTAAGAGGGTTCCCCTTTCTCTGGATCCTCACCAACATTTGTTGTTTCTTGTCTTGTTAATTTTAGCCATTCTGACTGGTGCGAGGTGGTATCTCATTGTGGTTTTGTTGTATTTCCCTGATGGCAGATGATGTGGAACATTTTTTCATGTTCCTGTTGGCCATTTGGATGTCTTCTTTGGTCAAATGTCTGTTCCTATCTCCTGCCTATTTCTTGACTGGATCCTTCATTTTTTGGGTGTTGAGTTTGATAAGTTCTTTGTAGATCTTGAATACTAGCCCTTTATCTGATATGTCATTTGTATATATCTTCTCCCATTCTGTAGGTTGCCTTTTAGTTTTGTTGACTGTTTCCTTTGCTGTGCAGAAGCTTTTTATCTTGATGAAGTCCCAAAAGTTCATTTTTACTTTCATTTCCCTTGCCATTGTAGACATGTCTAGCAAGAAGTTGCTGCGGCCAAGGTCGTGGAGGTTGCTGCCTATGTTCTCCTCTAGGATTTTGATGGATTCCTGTCTCACATTTAGGTCTTTCATCCATTTTGAGTCTATTTTTCTGTATGGTATAAGGAAATGGTCCAGTTCTTCTGCATTTAGCTGTCCAATTTTCCCAGCACCATTTATCGAAGAGACTATCCTTTTTCCAGTGGATATTCTTTCTTGCTTTTTTGAAGATTAGTTGACCATAGAGTTGAGGGTCCATTACTGTGTTCTCTATTCTGTTCCATTGATCTGTGTGTCTATTTTGTGCCAGTACTGTCTTGATTATAGCTTTGTAATAGAGCTTGAAGTCTGGCATTGTGATGCCACCAGCTTTGGTTTTCTTTTTCAACATTCCTCTGGCTATTCAGAGTCTTTTCTAGTTTCATACAAACTTGAGGATTATTTGTTCCAACTCTGTGAAAAATGTCAATGGTATTTTGATAGGGATTACATTGAATGTGTAGATTGCTCTGGGTAGCATAGACATTTTAACAATATTTATTATTGTTTTCTTATTTATTGTTAAACAATATTTAACAATATTGCTCTGGGTAGTGTAGACATTTTAACAATCCATAAGCATGGAATGTTTTTCCATTTCTTTGTGTCTTCCTCAATTTCTGTCATAAATGTTCTGTAGTTTTTAGAGTACACATCCTTTACCTCTTTGGTTAGGTTTGTTCTTAGGTATCCTGTGGTTTTGGGTGCAAATGGGATCAGCTACTTAATTTCTCTGTCTTCTGTCTCATTGTTAGTGTATAGAAATGCGGCTGATTTCTGTGCATTGATTTTATATCCTGCCATGTTGCTGAATTGCTGTATGAGTTCTAGCAATTTTGGGGTGGAGTCTTTTGAGTTTTCCACATACAGTAGCATGTCATCTGTGAAGAGTGAGAGTTTGACTTCTTCTTTGCCAATTTGAATGCCTTTTATTTCTTTCTGTTGTCTGATTATAAAAGAAAGGACAAGAACCATACGATCCTCTCAATTGATGCAGAAAAATCATTTGACAAAATATAGCATCCTTTCTTGATTAAAACTCACCACAGTGTAGGGATAGAGGGAACATACCTCAATATCATAAAAGCCATCTATGAAAAGCCCACAGTGAATATCATTCTCTGTGGGAAAAACTGAGAGCTTTTCCCCTAAGATTAGGAACATGACAGGGATTCCCACTCTCACCATGGTTGTTCAACATAGTACTAGAAGTCCTAGCCTCAGCAATCAGACAACAAAAAGTCAAATACTTGATCAATATCAAGACAAAGGTTGCATGTTAATCTGCTATGGGTATTTGAGCATACAATTGTGACATGCATTTCAAGTAAGATGGATTTCAATCTATAGTGCATGAAATGTAATAAATTATTTTAAAATAATGATCAGTAGTTTCTGTGTTGTGATATGAGCCTGTCATTTATAACTTTGTCATAAATCAAAAATTGAGAAACTGAAATATATGTGTAGTAATTGTCACTGAGGTCATTTCAGACCATCTTACATATCATCACCTCATATAGGGAAAGCATTAACAAGTGAATTTGAACCCTGACCTTTGGATCTTAAGTTTTCTTGTTTTATAATTCTTTTGAGGTTTTTCAAGGTTCTTTATATAGGTATAAGATTTCTTTTTTTTTTTTAATTTTTTTTTAAAGATTTTATTTATTTATTTGACAGAGAGAGAGTCACAAGTAGGCAGAGAGGCAGGCAGACAGAGAGGGGGAAGCAGGCTCCCTGCCGAGCAGAGAGCCCAATGTGGAGCTAGATCCCAGAACCCTGAGATCATGGCCCGAGCCGAAGGCAGAGAGGCTTTAACCCACTGAGCCACCCAGGCGCCCCTAGGTATAAGATCTCTTGAGATGATATGATTCTCCTGTAATTTGGTGGAGGGGGTTATTATTTCAAACCAGTTTTTTGTTCTTGTTTTTAACTCCTGGAAACAAGTACTCACTATTGAATGAGATTCTTTATTATCCCTCTTTGGAAACTAAAAAGTTAAAACCTTAGGGAATAATGTAGCTACTTAACTTGCTCATATTTACTGTCTATCCTTTGAAGCTATACATTGACTATTTTATTTGCTTTTCAGATGGATCCTGTGCAAAAAGCTGTCATTAACCACACTTTTGGAGTGTCCATTCCCCCAAAGAAGAAACAAGTTATTTCTTGTAATGTCTGTCAGCTTCGCTTTAATTCGGATGTGAGTATCACCTTTTCATTGCTCTCTGTAGTCTGTCAAGCTCAAAGTCTGATTGTTGAGAATATGTACATCTCTTCATATTTAGATAGCCTCTAACAACCACTCCCATTGGTGGCCCACTTACTTCAGTGGGCTGGATTTTCCGGGGATTTGGATTCAACATTAGAAACTTGAGTAATAGAGTGGCTAATATCAAAAATCAAGAATTCCTCTATGTGATCAATCTCATCCATATCACTTTATGCTTAATCTTGCCAATGATATTTACTTTTCAAAAATCGCTAAATAGAAAATATTTTTTAAAAGTTGAAAATGCAACGAATGCTGAAGAAAACCATTGCTATTCCTCTTTATAACAAGTGTCACACTTCATGTGCGTATGCCAAATCATATTAAATACTTGAGGGAATAATTTATTACACAATTTATATTTTCCCAGAACATGGAAGTGCAGGGAAATTTTTGTAAATTATTTTAACTGGCCAGCATAACCATCATGCTAAAAAAAAAAAAGATAATAAGAAAAGGGTACAAATCATTTATTAAAGTAGATTTTTAAATGTAAGAATAAGATAACATGAAATTAAAATAAATAATATTAGAATGTTTGTAATACTCAATTACCAAGTAAAGCCAACTACCAATGCAAATCTGAATCTGGAGCTATATATTATGTGTTATTTCCTGAGCTACTCCACCCAGAAGCCATCTCCCAAAGAACATGTTACAGGATTCATGTTTTTTTGCAAATACTAAAACAATAAATACTCTTGTTTGTACATACCAGTAAATGTTTTGATAATTCTACATAGGAAACATAATAAAAATTATAGCCATTGGAAAAGAGTGTTTTTATCATATTTAACATGATTTGTAAAAGTATATTTAATGCAATTTCCATCAAAAGTCCCATGAATTTTTTTAGCATTGATAAAATCTTCCTCAACTCCCTATTCAAGAATTAAAGTGTTTCTTAAAAAATTGAGAAATATATGGTATCAAATCATTCGAAGTCTCAACATTGTCAGCTGTCCCCAGATTCATCTACAGACCCTGTACGATCCCAATCAAAATCCCAGAAAGCATTTTTGTGGAAAATGCCAAGCTATTTATTAAATTACATAGAAGAGAAAAACCTTAGACTAGACAAAGCTTTAAAAAAAAAAAAAAGAACATATTTTTAGGACTTCACTCCTTGACTTCAATAATTACCTTAAAACCTACAGTAATCAAGACTGTAATATTGGTGAAAGGATAGTAGTTAGGTTGATCAGTGGAACAGAATAGAATCCAGAAATAGCCCCAAAGCTGTATGATCAGTCGATCTTCAACAAAGTTGCAGTGACAATTCAGTGGAGAAAGGCTAATCTTTGCAACAAATAGTGTAATTGGATAACCACATGTAAATTTAGAAAAAGAAACTTGAAGGCTGTTTCAGACAAAATTCCAAAATTAATTCAAATGGATTATATATATAACTATAAACTGAAAAGTAAAAAACTTCAAGACTAAAACACAGGAGGAAATCTATGTGACCTTGAATTAGGCAAAAGATTTCTTAGGAAACAAAAAGTGTGAACTATAGGGGCACCTGGGTGGCTCAGTCTGTTAAGCATCTTGATTTTGACTCAGGTCATGATCCAGGGTTGTGGGACATTTTCCCCAACCCTCTTAAATAAATAAATAAATAAATAAATAAATAAATAAATAAATAAATAAATAAAATCTTTTTTCAAAAGTATGAACTATAAAAATATGGATGTATTAGACATCATCAAAATTAAAAGCTTCTCCTCAAATGACACTTATACTGTTAAGAAAATGAAAAGTGCTCGCTTCAGCAGTACATACACTAAAATTGGAACAATACAGAGAAGAGTAGCATGGCTACTGCGCAAGGATGACACGCAAATTCGTGAAGCGTTCCATATTTTTGATGGAACTGGAGGGTATTATGCTAAGCGAAATAAGTCAATCACAGAATAACAATTATCATACGATCTCATTATATGAGGAATTTGAGAAACAAGACAGAGGATCATAGGGGAAGGGAGGGAAAAATGAAACAAGATGAAACCAGAGAGGGAGACAAACCATAGGAGACTCTTAATCTCAAGAAACAAACTGAGGGTTGCTGGAGGGGAGGGGGTTGGGGGGATGGGGTGGCTGGGGGATGGACATTGGGGAGGGTAATGTGCTATGGTGAGTGCTGTGAATTGTGTGAGACTGATGAATCACAGACCTGTACTCCTGAAACAAATAACACAGTATATGTTAATTTTTAAAAATTTGCACCTCAAAAAAAAAAGAAAAGAAAAATTATAGACTGGGAGAAAATGATATAAAACATATGTCTTGTATAAAAATATTTAAATAACTTACAACTCAATAATTAATAATAAGTGGGCAAATGATTTGAACAAGCACTTTACCAAAGAAGTAAAATGAATGACAAATAAGTATGCAAAATAACATTCAATATCATTAGCCATTAAGAAAGTGCAGACCACAATTATATACCCCTCCACCTATTAAAATGATGAAAATTAAACAAATTGATAATACCAAGTGGCAAGGATGAGGGGCAACTGGAACTCTTAATTCGTTGTTGGTAGAAATACAAAATGGTGCAAGGACTTTGGAAAGTAGTTTAATAGTTATTTATAAAAAATTTTTAGGAAGTTATAGATACATTTTCCATATAACCCAGCAATCCAACTTTAGGTTTTTATCTAAGAGAAATGAAAACTCATATTCATACATATGGGTCACTTACAGTAGCTTTATGCATAATTGCCTCAAACTGGAATTAACCCAAATGTCTATCAACTGATGAGTGGATCAACAAACAAAAGTATAGTCATACAATGGAATATTGCTTAGCAATAAAAGAAATAATATACTGATAACATCCTACACAGTGGGAGAATTTCAAAGGGAGTATGCTAAATGAAACAAATTGGACACAAAGACTATGTACTATATGGTTGCATTTACGTAACTTTCGGCAAATGACAAAACTATGGGAACAGAAATCAGATCAGTAGTTAACAGGGATTGAGGGTGAGGTTAGGGAATCAACTACAAAGGGTATAAGGGGTATGATGGAGCTTTTTCAAGTGATGAAAATATTCTATATCTTCATTTTTGTGGTGGTTACACAACTGTTTTTGTTTTTCAAAACTCATACAACTAAATACCTAAAAAGGAATTTCACTGTATATAAAGTATACCTCAGTAACCCTGACTAGGAAAAAAAAAATCAACATGATAGGAGCCATGAAATATTTTGTAAGTAGAAGACTAATTAATGATAGAGACATAAATACTAACTGTATTGAGCTACAATATTACTACTCAATTTAAAGTATAATAATTAAAGAACTTTTGCAAGGAAAGACAGAATAATAAATGCTAAAATAGATCCAAGTATGTTTAATAGTGTTGCAGAGTCATTATCCAAATTTCTATAGTCACATAGCACATCTTCTGCTCTATATTCTGTATGAGCCTATACGTTGAGGGGCCATGCAGTATAGAATCCTGGACTAAGAGTCCTTGAGGTGATTTAAATCCTAATTTTGTTTTGTTTTGTTTTAATTTAATTTAATTTTATTTTTTCAGTAAATCCTAATTTTGAACTTGATAAATCACTTCACCACCATGGGTCTCAGTTTCCTCTTCTGTTATAACCTAAAATAGACTACATGATTTTTGAGAGGACCATTCCAGCTCTATGGCACTGGGTGTTATGTAAGACTGAGGAATCACTGACCTCTACCTCTGAAACTAATAAACATTATATGTTAATTGAATTTAAATTTAAAAATAAATAAATAATAAAGGACAGGGTATAAATACCTCCACCTTACAGGTGGAACACCTAAGACCCAAAAAGAATGACTAAGAGTTTTATTTTTCATTGGTGTCATGGGTTGGGTTACGGGGAGGTGTGCTGACCTCCTGTCTGTGTCCCAGAATTGGTCTGGGAGTAGGTTCACCTTTGACTTGAGTTTCGTTTGCGATTTCATCAGTGATTTTCTTTGTATTTACTAATAGTGACATGGAGAAATGTACACAGGTGAGCATGTGACCACCAGCTTCCTTTTCGCCGCTCAAAAGTTCCGTTGATAATGGAGAAAGAAATTACATTTCTGAGTCATGCTTAGACTCTGGGCAGTAAAGCCACAAAGTCTGGATGGCAAATTCACAAGTGTGACATATACATGTTCTCAATGTTTAGTAATGGTGCTATAATCTGCATAACTGAGCTCTGAAACTGAGCATTTTTTATTTGGGGGAGAGTTTATTATTTTATAATTACCCTATTTACATTTTAATGTAAGAATTAAGAAGATGCTCATCCTTATTTTCTTTAATAACATTTCTAAATCAGCCTGAGACTGAATTGGCTTCACTCTTCAGTGTAGAAAATATGTTTATTGAAAAATCTGGAAGGCAGATTTGCACAGTAAACAGACTGCATTCCACAGTTCTCCATTAGCCATGTAAAATGTACCAGGGCTGGCTTCATGCATTAAAATTCAATGTGACCTAGTTTAAGTGTCCCGTAGCCCCCTTTGTCCAGCTTTTATCGTCTCGGTAGAACTCCACTGTTGGAAAGCAAAAGGCTACAGCTTTATTTACACGATATACTGTTATTCAAATGAGCAAGCATTAATCACAAACATTTCCCAAATGAACCTTTACAAATTAACACCATTAACTTTGCCAGGGGCAGGCACTGTAGTCCAGGAAAAATATGTCTTTCCAACTGAGTCCCAGACATTTGCACAAATTTGTGCAGCACCCAAATCCCTAGTTTCTTCTTGGCCACTTTTTTTCCCTAACATGGCTTAAGGTCTGCACTGAGTGAGGTTGTCCCAAGCCTGAATGCCCCTTTCTTCTCCAACAAGTGCGTGCACGCCAACTATAATGCAGTCATAAACTGATAAGCCTAATTCTGAACCTTTACCCTTTCACTGGGAAATGCATTTCTAGAGTTAAGCCTTGCCAGGGAAATAGGCCTCTATCCTGTTCTGTACTTGGCTTTAAAAAGGACTCTCAAAATTATTGGGCTTTCCATTTTTATGCGAAAAGACCAGAAACATGAGCTAATGTAGACTTTTAAAATATTTTTTGAGGCAAATGTTTCTCTTTTTGGCTAGGTTGAAAGTTGGCAGATTCCAGATATTTTCTGATTTGCATATTAATTTCAATTCTTTGGATGATAGTAGCAGAAGGATAAAGGAAACTGATCCTTAAACAGATCTTACACAAAATCAAGGCAACTTGATTTAAAAATAGAAATGATCTCCTTTTATTATTATCTCAGAACACAGTTAATCATAAATACCCTTAATATACTACTGGGTCCTTTATGCTTTGTAGGCAAATCGAAATGCGAGCATAATGATCTTTTTAATCAAGTTTTATGTACTCTAATTTAGGAATTGACCCTGAAATTTTGATACTCACCATTAATACCACAATTGATTAAGCATGAGATGCAACGTCCCTAATTGCTGACCCCACAGGCTTTCATTAGTCATTTGGTGCAAACGCATTTGATGTTTCAAATTTAGAGCATTACCTTTGAAGAGCACTATAAACTTCGAATCACTTAAAGTTCACATTTCTTTATTTTTTTTACGTTGTGGTTTCTCTAGGCTTTTAATTCTGTTGTGTTCTTCTTTGTCTTTGTTTCAGTTTTTGGACTTCGCTTATCCAAATAGCCCTACCTCTCATTTTAGCCTACTGTTCTTTTTGCTATGTTCTATTTCCTCATGCCTCAAGGCCTAAACAAATGACCTCGTGCCATCTCATTGATTTCAGTCGGACAAATGGACAGGAAATTAAGGGTTTGCTTAGAAGTTAAAATGTCAGGTTGATCAACCATTTGTGTGAACATTCAGGTGACTCTCCTGTTCCTGACTGAAAATCTGTCTGAAATTTCAGGACGTGCAGTCATTCAGGGATCCCCTTAATTCCCCCAGAACTGCACTCTGCGTGTGACCATTGCGCTGGCCAGGCCTTCCCTCGGCCTTCCACTTCCTTGTCTTCTTAGCAGTTTTCCTGTGGATAAGGTTATTTAAGTAAGCCCTCCTGGTTCTTTCGACCTCCCTCTCTCTCTCTCTGTCTCTCTCTTTTATTTTAATCTGATGCCCACTTCCTGATTTCTTCAGCAGTTCACAGAGTGTGATACAAATTCTCTGTCTTGCATAAACAAATTGCCCCCATCTGCCATCTGCCACTTCTGAGGCTTTCGCGCTGGTTCTGCTAGAAGCCCCAGCGTCCTCTGTCAGCCAGCAGAGATTTCAGCAGTCATGAGATGAGGGAGAGAGCCACAACCTGGGGCCCACATCAAAGCCCTTTCCATGTGCTCTTGGCTGACCCTCCATCCCCTTTGGCCACGAGGCCTAACTCCACCTCTCCACCAGCTGCCATGGGCTAGCAGGTCCCTGCAGCAGCTGCCCTTCCTTCCCCGGGAAGGGCTGAGCGGCTGGCAAACAGGAACCCGGTGGACTCTGCATTCGAAGATGTCCCTTGCAGCAAAAGCAGAAGAGACACTCGAGCTGCAAGGGCAGGTACTCTCTTTTTCTGCAGGATCAATCTTAGGAGTCGCCATATCAGTCTTCCAGGGGATGCCACATTTTGCTATTGGCTGCCTGGTGCTTGCTTTTAACTCCAGAAATTCTGTCCATGAGTTATCAGTGTTTCCCTTTGCCTGTCAAAACCCATTCTCTTCTACTAAACAACCGCATTCCTCCTTCCTACGTTCTCTATCTTCTTTCACCCCACCACTCATCAACCTCTTCTCTTCCTCCCCTTCTTCCTCTTTCTCGGGCACAGAAGTACAACAGATACAGTTTTTCCTATCGTCCTGGGACATCCATCGTGCCTTTGTGAAGCTCGAGGTTTATAACTGGATTCGTTGCTTTAAATCCAGAGGTACTTTACTTGAAAAATTCTCTGGAAGGTAAAAACAAAAACAAAACAAAACAAACGCATTGAGCGTATTGTTTGGAACTCTAACTGGTGTACTATATAAAAAAAAAATCAGTTTGTCCTGTATTTCCTGAATTCTCAGACATTGCATTTTGTAGTACATTACCCCAACTGATATCTCAAGGAAAGCTTTGAACAGTCTTGTTTCAATATTTGAAATATTTGACCATCCCTACATCACCACGGTCCCATACATCCAACAACTACCTACCTGTATTGATTCTACAGATCAGCTGTTAACTGCTTCCCCTTCCCACGTACATAGACAACCATCTGTTCTATTTCTCTGAAAGCCTGTCAGATAGGGACGCCTGGGTGAATCAGTGGGTTAAGTGGCTCTTTCAGCTCAGGTCCTGATCCCAGGGTCCTGGGATCGAATTCTGCATTGGGCTTCTTGTTCAGCGTGGAGCCTTTTCTCCCTCTGCCTACCGCTCCCCCTGCTTGTGCTCTCTCTCTCACTCTCTTTCTGACAAATAAATAAACAAAACCTTAAAAAAAAAAAAAAGCCTTCTAGATAGCAGCTTTCTTAGTCTATTCATTTATTCTATGTTTATATTTATAAATCATATATAAATTGTATAAATACAATTATGTATAATGATATATATATCTTTATGTATATTATGTATAAATATAAATGTGTATATATATATAATTTGTTGAGTTTTTGTTTTAAAGAATTGATGCTGATAAAACATGAGGGGCAGAGTTTTAAAAGTACTGGTGCCTCGGTGGCTAGATTTTGCCTGTGTTAATAGTGGCCTCCCATCCAGAAATGAAATAAGCCATAGGAGTCGGTCTTCACTGAGAAGTGAGTTTATGATGAAAGGGTTTGAAGAAAACCAAACTTAACCTGAATTCTGCAGCCAGTGAGTAAATTAAGAGATGCTAAGTCATGATAATTTCATTGCTGGGTTGGGACCCAAAAAGCTAGTTGCAGGGTTTACAACTATCTGCTATTAAACAGTACAAATTATTAGATAAATGAATAATTTTGTAAGTTTGAAAAACCAACTGATTCTGTCAAGAAAAAGTCACTGAAGATAGAAGGAATCAATGGCATCAAATGGAAATCTAGAAAACGATAGCCTGCTTTTGTCAAACATTTTACATTTTTCCCATAAATAAGACTATTTATATTGATTCTTAGGTGTGGAGGGCAGCGAAGCAGATAGAAGGTAATTAAAAGCATAAATCTCAGGAGCTTGGGAAGGTAATTCTCTGCTTTGCACACAGAGCTGACAAAATGATGAACATTTTTTACTTCAACTTGACAGAAATATGGCGTGGTTCTAGGGAAAAAGAACATGCCGAGCTCAAAGTTGTCTTCAATAACTGTTTAACAAAGCTCTTAACAAAGTGTGCTCAGCTTTTTTGAAGCATATAGTAGTTACTTATTAAATTTAAAAAAAAAACTCGTCTCCAAAGTAGGCAGATGATACTACAAAAATGCCAGTCTTTCTCAGCACGCCCTGTATTTGGATAATTTTAAATTCATCACTGAAGGAAAGATTAGGATAAAAATGAAGTTTCTTTAAAAGGTGAGCATTAGGGGCGCCTGGTTGGCTGATTCGGTTAAGTGTCCAACTCTTGATTTCATCTCAGGTCATGGTCTCAGGATCCTGGGATCCAGCCCAGTGTTGGGAGAGTTTGTTTGTCCCTCCCCACCCCCACCCCCCGCTTGGGTGTGCTCTCTCTCTCAAACAAATAAATAAAAGTTTTTTTTAAGGTGAGCATTATGACTTAAAAAGACTCCTCCGATCCTATATTTAACTAATGAGGAAATTATGCAACACAAATAATTCAGTATTTTCTGACTTTTCTTAAAATACATAGATGCCTCACACGCCATGCTACTTTAGGTATTCATACGTTTTCAATATTATTCAAAGTTAGGATGATCAGCCAATATGATGCTGTGAAGAATAATAGCAAGTATGAATGTTATAAGGAAAGTACCAAAAACCACCCCCACATATCAGAATGCATTCTCAACAGAAACCATTCCGTTTCTACACTTCACTATCAATACTGCAAGCTTTGGTACATTTCCATTAAATACAGGTTTGCTGAGCAAATTTTTTTTAAAGAACTTTATACATTTTAAAGATTTTATTTATTTGAGAGGGGGAGGAGAGAGAGAGAAAGAGCACAAGCGAGTGGGGTGGGGGGGGGGGGTGGGGAGCAGAGGGAAAGGGAGAGAAACCCAAGCAGACTGCGCTGAGCATAGAGACTGACAAGGGGCTTGATCCCAGGACCTGAGTTCATGACCTGAGCTGAAACCAAGAGTTGGAGGCTCAAGCAACCCAACCACCCAGGTTCCCCTGCTGAGCAAATATTGATAACACCTTTAAAACACACTGTGGGACTTCTTTTTTCCTGTGTGAAATCCCTGTGTTAGTAATTCTTGTAGGCAAAAGTAAAAGAATCCTGAAGGCATTTCTGAGTCATTTTATTGGTGGTTTTTGTCATCTAAGAGTTCTCTTGCCACTTGGGGGTTGAGGAAGATTGTTGAAGGCTTGTGTGTTTTCCTTCTTTGCTTGGTATGGATTTCTTTAGTTAAGACTGGTTGTAGAATCCTTAACAGTTAAGATAGTGTTTCACTCAATTTTTGTGGTTTGGTATTCTCCAGTGAAATATTTATTTAACATATAATTAGAAATCAGGTAGAATTTTGAGGCTGAATACCTATAGGTTTCCTAAATAACTAGCTGCTGGTTTAAAGTTTATATTCAGGCTTTATGTAGGACATGTTTCGTTTCCCATAGCTTGTCTTATTCTGTATGCCTGTGTGGGCAACTGGCTATAATTTTCACAACCTTTACAACAAGAAAAAAGTATCACATATATAAGACAAAAACAAAACAAAAAAGCTGGATGCAATAAAAAGTAAATCTGTCTATCCAGTGCTTTCAAGCAAATGGCTGATTTAATACAATTCAGAACAGCCTGCAAAAGAGGTAACTTTTAGCTACTTTCATCTCTCAAGCAGAAATTTGAATAAAATGCAACATCATTTGCTTGAGAGGCCAGAGAACTTTAGATATGGTGGGTCAGCATAAAGATCAGTTTTGGGGGGAAAACCTGAATTTTATAATACATGACTCATATTGAGGGCAGGAGATAATAGCATATGAGGAAGCATTGCTTTAGCCAATTGCTAAAATTTCAAGGTAGGAATCTTTGTTGGAAAAAATAGTGTTGCTGGTTAATGTGACTTCTTCAAGGAGAATAAAGAAGCAGTGAACTTAGCCTGAGACAGAAGAGTGTCAAAATAGTCCCTGCCCAGAAAGGAGGATTCGAGAAACAGAAGACAGTTTCCCCATCCTCAGAGACCCAATTATCTTGCTAGGGAAACAAAATGAATACACTTAGAAACACCACTAAACCGTATAATGTTAACTGTAGGGAATGTAAATCTAGAAAAGGAGTCCACACATGGGCTGGAATAATGGCAATCAGAAAGCTAGCATTTGATGGATGCCTGTTTCCGTGCCAGGCTCTGTAGTAGATACTCTCCACATTATTATCTCTGTATTTGCATAGAGGATCATGGACGATATGAAACTATGAAAAGCTTGAGACTTTTCAAAGGTGCCTGCGTGGCTCAGTTGGTTAAGCATCTGCCTTCGGCTCAAGTCATGATCTCAAGTCCTGGGATCCAGGCCCACATGGAGCCCCACGTTGGGCTCCCTGCTCAGTGTCTGCTTCTCCCTCTGCCTCTGCCCCTCCACCTGCTTGTTCATTGGCTCGCTCACGCGCACACTCTCTCTCTCTCTCTCTCAAATAAATAAAGAAAATCTTAAAAAAAAAAAAAAGCCTTGAGAAATGGTCAGGATGAGGGAGAGAGAATTGAAGAATTATAAAATACTAGAACTAAAACAGATGGGGCTTCAAGGATGCAGTCTATGTATAGGCCACAGGGGGTCCATGAACCCTCTAAAATTATCAAAATTTTGTCTATCTGCATACCTGAAACCACGATTATTTAACATGATTAAAGTGATTGAATCTTTCATTCTGGCAGAGTGAATGTTCCACAGCTTCCTTTGGCAAAATGTTCCGGGATTTAATAATTTTTAGTGGCTAGCATTTCATCTTACCTAAATCTTGAGAGAAAGAAGAAAGAATAGGAAGGAAGGAAAGAAGAGAGAAAGGAAAAGGAACAGAAAGAGAAAGGAACGAGAACAGGGGAGGGGAGGGAAAAGAAAAGAGGAAAAGAAAAGAAACGAAACGAGACCTTGGTCTTTTTTTCTCTCTCTCTCTTCAGTTCTGTCTTCTAGGGCACATGGAGAGAAAATGTTGTAGTCGCTACTCAGAGAACAATTCCGATGAACAAGAACTCCCAAGAATAAGTCATTCTGTTAAGGTTATGACTGTTGGGAGCAGAGAATATGATCTGACTCTTACTAATTTGTATATCCTTCGGATAGAAGTGTATTTTAGCTCTTAAAAATAAAACCGTATTACTTTATCAGTGGTTTACCTAATGCCTCTGACACCAGAAGTGGATAATTTTAACATCCCCTCTATAGAACAGTCACTTTTAGAAAAAATTATTAATTTACATGAATAGTAATAAAAGCCAAGGGCTCCAGGGTGGCTCATTCGGTGAAGTGTCAGCTCAGGTCATGATCTCGAGGTCCTGGGATGGAGCCCAGCATCATTGGGCTCCCTGCTCAGTGGGGAGTCTGCTTCTCCCCCTCCCTTTGCCCATCCCCCCTACTTGTGTTCTCTCTCTTTCCCCCTCTCTCTCCCTCAAAGAAATGAATAAAATATTTTAAAATAATAATAATAAAATTTGAAAAATAAATAAAAGCCAGAAAAAAACCTGAGAGACTATTTTAAAGTTTTAATATATTACTAGACCACTTAATATGACAGTATAAAAAGAGAAAAAAGTTAAGGATTGATTCTTTTTACTTATATTAATATATTTTTTAAATTATTTTATTTTATTTTTTTAATATATTTTTAAATGAGAAAAAACTTAAACCAACATACTATTCATCACAGTAATGAATAATATTATAGTAACAAATAAATGAATTATAATAAATCAAAATTACACAAAAGATGTAATTTACATATGTAGTAAATTATACCACTGATAGTTTATGTTCTTCTTCATTGCTTAGTTTTAAAGCACATAACTTTAAAAGAAGCATAAATTTCAATTTTAAAGATATTAGCCAATAAAATCAGTAAAATATGTCATGTATAAGCTAAAATTCATATTTACCGAACAAGAATAATGCACCTCACAATAGGTACTGTCTCACTCCTAAATTTTAAACACAAAAATTCTAAGCAGTCATGTAAAATGAGAGAATTGAAGTATGTCAAGTTCTAGTTCTTTGTCTTTACAATCACTGTGCTAGCATTGTTTATTTCAGATCAACTATTGAAATGCCAGGATACGTGCTGCACAGGGTTTACAAACTTGAACTACATCTGAAATGAACTTAAATGATTCTTAACCATTAAGAACTTACTTTCCACATAAGAGGTTGGCAGAGTCATTGAGCATTGGAAGTTCAATTCTGTAACTGCAAGTTCTTTACATTAACTTCCATGTAGTTAATTAAAAGAGAATGATAAAAACTTGCTGATTTTGTTTGCATATATATTATTAAAATTCATCCATAACCACAGCAATTGTTTAAAATGTAGATGAACAGATTTTATTTTCAGGAAGATTATTTTATAACTACGTCTAGAATTGCCAGCACGTATTGATATTTAATCAGAAGGAGCAGGTCTTCATTTGATTATGGCCACTCCTGATAACCTACGTCTTCACTGTATTAGTCACTTAGTCTGAAAGTTTGATTATTACTTTTAAATTATTTACAGACTGGTCAACCCCTTATTTCCTGGATCTGAGGTAGGCAGCCTCACGTTCAGTGTACCAGTGACATTTGTTACTCAATTTATAGGACTTCCAGTTCTGCTTTAAATGCGTGTTACAGGGGCACCTGGGTGGCTCAGTTGGTTAAGCAGCTGCCTTCGGCTCAGGTCATGATTCAAGGGTTCTGGGATAGAGCCCTGCATCGGGCTCCCTGCTCAGCAGAGAGCCTGCTTCTTTCTCTCCCTCTGCCTGCTGCTTACTTGTGCTCTCTCTATCTCTCTGTCAAATAAATAAATAAAATTTAAAAAATAAAAAATAAAATAAATGCATGTTATACTCAACATGCAAAATGTGTAATGCGGACTTACAATCAGCAAGTAGTTTTCTTATCTTTGATCCTGCCCACTGAATGTCCTCTGAAATGTGGCTTTCATTATCTCTGACCTGTGAGCTTGAGGTGATTACCTGGTTTTTGCTCTGGAAAGAAATATCACTGTGTATTATTTGAGAGACACCTATGGAATCCTTTAGGCAATGATTTATTTGTTTATGCCATGATTTTTTATTAGCTTTTTTTATATCATTCATGAGGAATGGAAAAGGATAGATTCACTAATTGGGCTGGTTGTTATAGTTTTGTAATTTAAATTGTTTAAGGCAACAAAATGCCCTATATGCACTTTTAAACCAAAATACCAACGATCTCTTTTTATGATTTAATTTATACATTTACACAGATGATCATAGAAGGGGGTATTCATTAACATCTGTAAATGCTGAGAAAATGATGAATATCTGTATTTATAAAATGCCAGAGTAGAATTACTGAGTGTGCAGATGTAGATAAAGAATACAAAATTTGAATATCTGAAAGACATTCTCTTCAAGCTAGTTTTCTAAAGATCTAAACATTGAGTAATTGTATTTTGCATAAATTTCCATTTTTATAGATGTAATAAATTCTTATTAATCTGGACTACATTAATTAAGAATTTGTGATAATTCAGGTATAAGCTGAATTATACTTTTGTTTGGTCCAAATTCGTTCTTCAAAGATAATGCAAATGAGTGTTGCAAAGGAGATTGAAGCATAGAGATTTAGAATACCAATGGAACCAAGTTTTTCAGGCTTACCTAAGCACTTTAAGGGCACTCATTAAGATATAAGCAAAGATATCATTAAAATAATTCTTATATACTTTAACAAATTACCTAAGAATCTCTAGTAGCTAATAGTTACCAACAGCATTTCTTCAAAAATGTTCTACTTTTTCAACTTTTTTTTTACCATTTCATTATGCCCTTCACCCAAATTAGTCTACTTTATTGAGCTTTTTCTGAAATTATAAGCATTTAGTAATACCTAATACTATTCTCTTTCTTAAAGCAAATGAATGTATTTGTGACTTGATTAACATTTTTCTGAAAGTCTCTTTTTTTTTTGGAGGGAGAGAGAGTGTGAGATTGGTTGTAGGGTGTGGATGAGCCGGGCATGGGGGTGGGGGAAGGGACAGAAGGAGAGAATCCCAAGCAGGCTCCACGCTGAACATGGAGACTGAGGCAGTGCTTGATTCCAGGACCCTCAGATCATGACCTGAGCTGAAATCAAGAGTCAGACACCTAAGCGACTGAGCCACCCAGGCACCCCTCTCTGAAAGTCTTTTGAGTCAAGTGTTTTAACTTAGATAATATCCACATTTTATGTTTCCAGCCAGAGACATTGCTTTGAGGGTTGTTTATCCAATTTAGTTGTCTGCACTGATCAAGTTAACTGAATGATCAATAAATCACTGATTCTGTGTTGTGACCTGAGGCTATCTTGATAGGCAAGTGAGGAAACCATTGTATTTAAAAATAATTTCACCAATAACTGAGTGATTAGTCTGTTATGAAGTTGCTCATTCCACATTGAGACTGATCAAGAAGTCAGACCCCCAAAATCTTACCAGCTGGTGACCCCCTCTTCAATCTACTGCTTTGAATCACAGGCAGAAGTCAGTCAGCGAATCTGGAGGAAGTACGAGGTACTCATTTGATTATGGCGCCTCTTTACACCAAACTCTTCACTCTGTTAGTCACCTAGAATTCTTAAAATTCAGGTTTCTAACTGGTTATGCACATTTCTAGTCCACTTCTACCACTTGCCCCTTTGCTTGTCAGGCTGCAGCCACAATGGATTCTCTTTATTTCTGTAAATCTACCAAGCTGCTTCCGCCCCTCCCACTTTGGTCTGGTCCATACTCCTCCTTCAGGTGTCACCTGAATGTCTCCCCCTCAGAGAAGCTTTTCCAGACTCCCTGGTCTAAACTAGCCCCATTCTCAGGAATAATTTTAGAACACCCACTAATTTGTCTTTCTTAAATGTATCACAGTTGGTGAAGAGATTTTTATTTATGTGACTATTTGTTTAATATCTGTTTCTAGCACACACACACACACACACACACACACACACACACACACACAATTGTTGGCTCCATAAAGACAGGGAGTGAGTGTGTTTAATGTGTTGCTGTCTCCCTCGTGCCTAGCAGGCAGTGTACGTATATATTTCTTGAATTAATAAGTGGTCCTAAAGGGTTTTTTTTTTTTTTATCTTTAACTTATGACACCCAAGGATTGGTTGAGAATTACTGAGTCCATTCTCTACAATGAAAACTGTACCTTACATGACCTTAAAGGGAACATGCCCAGAACTATTTTCTCCTCTAGATTATCCTAAGGAAATGAAGGTCATCTTTTACCAGAGTGATTAAGGGAGAAAGTCTGTTCTGTTTTGAATCTTCTCCTGTGAAGGGCTTGGGGTTTGCTTCAATGATACACTGGTTAAGAGTCTAATCTTTTAATCCTGGGTTTGAATCCAGGATCTTTCATTCCTGGCAGTGTAATATTGGACAATTACTTAGCTTTTCAGAGTCTCTTGGGCTAATAATACTTGCTTCACATGGTTTTCTGAGGATTAAATGAGGTGCTGTCCGTAAAGTACTCAGCAGTGTCTGGTACACAGCAAACAATAAATGTTCACTCTTCGTCACTATTTTTATTATCGAATTCAGAGTAGTTTTTGTAACCCGACGTTGTGTTTGCAGTCTTCAGGCTGCTGTGTTCTCTCTATGGCTCTGCAGTCCTCGGTTCTTTGAAGTGATGGGTGAGACACTATGATTTCCTTGGGGCAGTAGCTATAGATAGATCCTTTACTTCGCACAAACATGGCCACCACCTTTCAGAGCAACATTATCAGATATTCTTCCAGGACACGAAGACCTCATATTACATTATTTTCCAGTCATTTTATGAGATAATTTTGAAATTATAGAAAAGCATTTTAATATTTAAGATGCTGTCATACTTCAGTAAGACTATAGTTTGTCTTTGATAGTTATGCACGTGCATTTTTATTTTTCCTTTGTTCCTTTAATTATCTTTCCTTTTTACTTCCCTTGACTTCTGTGTTTTATTACTTTCTTGTGTATTCAGCTTTTCTGGTGGCTTTTCTGTTCCTGGTGCAGACTTCTCTTCCTCATATTATCTATTAAATGGAGCTGTTTCTCAAGCTTCTCTCCTCAGATAGGTTTTTTTCCCCGCTCTTCTTAATTCCTCAGGAATCTCATCCATCTCCAGAGAGTTGCATCTATCTTCTTACCATGTGGTTCCCAAATGGGGGTCTCTAGCCCCAGCCTCTCTGCTCAACTACCATTTGCATTTCCAATTCTTTGTTGGACCTCAGCACTGCACCCATTAGAAGCCTAAATAGAAGATGCCCAAACTGAGTTTTCATTCTCCTCTGCACATTTCCTTATCCCACAATAACTGCATTTTTTTGTTAATCATTTCACCATTTTCCCAGTCATTTGGGCCTGAAACTTTTAGAGAAAATTCTAATTACTTTTCTTCTTCAACTCTTACTTTAATTCTTTGCCAAATAATAAAGATTCTTTCTCCATTCATTCATTCATCTGTCAATGTAAACAGTATCTATGAAATGCCTAGCATGTCTCAGGCAGTGTGCTAAGTATAGGAGATACAATGAAGAACAAAAATCTTATAAGTACAAGCCTAATGAAGATGTCTAGTTGGGGAAGACATGTATGAATCAAATTATAAAAATTAATTAATTATTTTTAGTTGTGAGATGTGCTATGAAGAAAGGAATTTAAAGAGTTAGGATATGGTCTGATCTAGGGCATCATGGAAGGCTTCCTAAGGAAGAAATGTTTGGGCTGGCTTCTGTAGGAGAAACAGGAAATTATTAAGAAAAGAGAAAAGGAATAGTGTTTTAGGCATGTCAAAAGGATGGTACCATAATTATTTTCCACCCACACCCTATTTCAGTTCCTCAGAGAATGACAGAGAGCTGCTACCAAATGAAACTAGAGGTAGGTAAGAAGTAGGCCATGTAGGTCTTGCATATGATTATTTTAGATTTTAAACCACGAATAGTGAAAAGGTGTTGAGGATCTTAAGCAGAGGAATGACATGATCAGATTTGCATTTTGAAAATATCTCTCTGGCTGCCTGCCATGTAGAGAGCAGATTGCAAGAGAGTAAGAGGGGCTTTTGAATGAATCACTTGTCTGGTATCACAGGAGTTTGGTTTTGAACTTATGTTTAAAGTGCTTTGAGTTATCCAAGTGAATAGTCTAGGTCTACAGCTCAGAAGAGAGATGTAGACTGGAGAGGTAGAAACCTGGAAATTACTGCTGTAGAGGTGCTTAGGGAATAAGACTGATCTCTTGATTGGAAGGTATTGTGTGAGAAGACAAGAAGGCCTGCAACTGAACTGTGGAATATATATCAACATTCAGTGACTAGGCGGGGGAGGACAATCCTGCGAATGCTTCTGAAAGAAGATGGGGGAAATGCCAACCTAGGAAAGAGCCAGAAAAGAATGCCTTCCAAAGAAGAGGCAAGGGGTCAGCAGGGTCAGGTGTACCCCATTGCTCAAGCAAGATGAGGAATGAAGATGTTCTTGGTTTTAGCTTGTAGGGCACCAGTGTCTTGGTGATACCTGTTCAGGGAATTAAGATGGACCAGATTCAAGTAGAGAAAATGAAAATGTGCATATAATTTAACAAATTAGTCTGTGAGAGGGAGCAGAGTGATAGGGTGAAAAGTTAGGGGTACATGTGGGTTGAAAAATGATTCATTTGGGTTGGGGAGATTAGAGCTTGTTTAGACCTTGATCATAAGGATTTATTTGGGAGAGGAGGATTAAGTATAAATGTAAAAAAGAAAAGGGATCATAAACTTGGGGAAGGCAAAAAGGAACAGCATCTCTGGATTGAGAAACTTAACCTTAATAGATAGAATAGCTCCTATTTCTATAAAAAGCTCTGGCTTTTGGTGTATAGCGCCCCTGAAATTTGAAATCTGTGTATTTAAGAACACTATTACTCCCTGTCTCGCTTTCTAGGTCTTACTCTCCTGTCTTTTCTTTCCTTCTAGTAGGTCTTTGCTGCTAACAGCTTTGACTTTGAACCCTTGTTATCTCTTGCCTGAATGACTGAAACAGCCTCCTTTTAAACTTTGCCTCAACCCCAGTCTCCTCACCGTACTTACACATATAGCTTGTCCTCCACACAAGAACCAGAGTAATCATTTTATAAACAGAAGTCAAACAAGGTTACTTGTCTGTTCGAAACACTGCAGGAATTTCCCAGCTCCTCAGATTAAAGTCAAAATCCTTACATGGCCATTTGCTGTTCACTGGACCTGAAATGCTTTTCTACCATCTATCGATCTGCTTAACTCCTTCACTTCATTTAGGTCTCTCTACAAATGTCCCCTCAATAGAAAAACTTATCTCAATAACTAAAATGGCACCCCATCCCATCAGAGTCTACTTATCTTAACTTTCTTGATTGTTTTTATAGCATGCCCTAACATATTCATAAATGTATCACTTATCACTTAATCACTTAACTATATCTATATATATATATATCATTTAACTATATCTATATGTTTATATTTTATTAGCTATCTCCCATGATAGAATGTAAGTTTTACTAGACCTGCATCCCACAACACTTAGAATTATGCTTGAAACATAATAGGTTTTCAGTATGCATTTGTCGAATGAAAGACTGAATGGACTCTCAGCTTTAAATCCTGCTTTTAGAAGATTTTCCCTACTCTGTCCCATTTATATTATATTCAATTCAAAAACTTTTTATTGAGTCTGTACTGTACAATAGGTACTTCAGAAGACACAGAGATGAGTAAGACAGAGTTCACATTAATGATTATCATACATTATATGAACAACCTGTATTGTGATTATTATTGGTGAATAGAACTTTTAGACAACATCACACGGAATCAGAAACTAGAAGTCCACTTGGCTAATTATACTGAAATATTTTCATATGTATGGGTAAATCAAAGTCAAAGGCATTTTTATTTTAGTTTTACCTCCAGGAGACCAATTTCACATATGTTAGAAGGTTGACCAGATGAATCTGGAATGAAAATTTCTAATTTAATCTGGTACTTTAGAGTAGAGACAACCTTAATATGACTCAGGTTGGCTAAGTGACTGCAAATAAATGTAGTTTCATTGGTTTTTTTTTTTAGTTTTATCTGTATGCTTTGAAAGGATATGGTATTAATCTTTACATTTACATATTTACTTAATTTTGAATTATAAAATGTCTGCTTGGTTTTAAAAATTAGTTTAAGGCTTTGGGTTATGAGTTTTACAACAAACCATTCTGTAAAAGAGATTTTCAAATGAGTAATGATAAATAAATAATATATTAAGCATATATAAGATATTACTAAAGCCATTCTTCAGCCAATTTTCTGGTCATTGCACTTTCAGAGTTACTTTGTCACTTTTGTCTACTTTAAGGATATTATATAGCAAATATAAGGAGACATAATGCAAATTCTAATTTTAGATTTATTTTGTATCATTTATGTAAATTTCCTTAATATGGAAATGGAAGTAAATGTAATACCTTCTAGACTGATTAAAAATTAATGTGTGGAAGCCTGGGAGCCTAATTTAAAAGACCATCAGAAGACTTGAATTAGTTAGCTGGAAAGTCACAGCTTTAGTGCATAGATTTAAATTATATTGCATTACTTATCACTGAGTACCAAAAATCATTCTGATAAAGCACATAATGGCAATCTATTTCCCCACTAAAAGATAGCAGCACTCTCACACATGTTAGATACTTGGAATGTAACTGGGAAATCACTATAAACTCTGAGATACCCTTCTTTATATTTTAAGGTAGCTGAGAATTATTAACTAAAATTTCCCAGTTTAATATAAAATATGAAAATAATTAGGGAGAGGTAGACAATTTCCACCTGGAATACTTTGGGGAAAATCATAAAATAAATGAGTTAAGAATATTAAGTAATTATTACCAAATCTTTAATGTTTGGTAGTATATTATATAAAAATAAAAGATGGTATCCATATGTTTCATAAAAATTCTAAGATTTAAAAGTTCTAACACATTAGGTCCCCATATGCATAATTCTTTGAAAAAGTTAGATATTTTTATAAATTATAAATGTTCTCATTATTTCATATTCAAGATTATGTTAGTGTACAGAACACTAACTTTCCCATTTTCAGCATAATAACTTAGAGAATCTGGTTTATAAATGCATTCTGTGTGGAGTTCATGATTTGCTCCCCTTAGGATTTGGGAGAGAAGTTAAGGGCATCTTTCTCCAGGGTTTATTTAAACTTCTTCTTGCCTCAACTGAACTCCAGAGCAAATACTAGGAGTTTACACATACATTTATCATTAAATTGACTCAGATATTAACCCCCAACCCAGAAGACAAAGTAAATACACCCTTCAAAATTGTAATATGAAATGGAGAAGTAAGCAGTCTTATTTTCTTACGGTAAGCATTTCGGATACTTGCTGTAGAATTTCTAACTAAAGTCTGACGATGGTAAAGAAATCATGGCATTAAATAAATCTCATTTTCTTATCCATTATTTATGTTGGAAAAAATTCTCATAAACCTCCTTCCCTTAGATAGGTGGGGAGGAAAGTCCTTTTCAAAATACAATCTCTATAATTTGCAATATTCATGAATAAAATTTAGAAATTAATAATCTGGTACAAACTTTACCTTGACACATATATATGGTTGAGTTATTTTTTAACTATGGTCTTATTTGAAAAAATAAGGAGAGAGGAGAGAGCAGAATTCAACGAAATGACATGATTTGGTTTCATCTGAAAGGATTTGGGGCTCAGATCACAGCTGACGTAGTCAAGCTCATATAACTAACTGTCCCTTTAATGCCCTGCTGTACTCAATCCTAAACTAGAAACAAAGGGTATAGTTGGATATTGAGGGGAAGAATCTTAGATTGCTGGGAATCATCTATAATTAATAATCTACCTTCACCTAATTGAGATATAAAACTCACTGGGAAAATGATGCAAAATTTTATGCACTTGGGACTCTGCAAGAGACAACTTTATTTGAAAAAAAAAAAAAAAGGCACGGGGCGCCTGGCTCAGTGGGTTAAAGTCTCTGCCTTCAGCTTAGGTCATGATCTCATGATCTCAGGGTCCCGGGATCCAGCTCTGCATCGTGCTCGCTGCTCGGCAGGGAGCCTGCTTCCCCCTCTCTTTCTGCCTGCCTCTCTGCCTACTTGTGATCTCTCTCTCTCTCTCTCTGTCAAATAAATAAATAAAATCTTTAAAAAAAAAGGCACTTTTTCTTTAAAAAAAGAAAAAAAAAAGCCACTTTTTGCTGTGTTCCAGATGATTTTAAACTCAAACGATAGTGTTTTTCTAATTCATTATATAAAATTTTGTCATAGTTGTTAGGTCCATTTATAGCTTTTCCATGTTTCAATGTGTAAAGTAATTCCACCAATGAATCATGCACCAGAAACACTAGCATCAAGACTTTTAGCTGGCTGTATTTGAAAAATTAACTTGATAACTTGAAGCCAACTCAAGATCTTGGCATTTTAAGAAATGAGTTAATTTGCCTACATGGGAATGTTTTGATAATGTGAACAAATATATATGTAATGCTCATGTATTCAAATAGTGGCATTTTAAAGCAGCAGCAGCTGAAGAACTCCACTTCCGTCTAATGATATTGGATAGAATGTAAATTAGGCCCAAAGAAAATTAGCAGTCTAGCGTGCACATCATTTCTTCCTAGAGAGCCACTACTTTTCTCTTTAGTCATCTAGAAATATTGGGAGTTAATGGGTTTTTGTACATATGTACTATAAAGCCATTAAATATGAAAGGCCGTGGCCGGAACCCTGGCCCACAGGAATCCAGAGATCGCATTCGCTCACTCTTGGAATTCTGCAACAGGACAAACTGGCCAGGCTCCAGCAACTCGGAGTGTTGCACTTAGCTATAAACCAGAAATTAGCAAAAACATCATGTCCTTCTATGCTGAAAATCTCATATCGGTTATAATTTTTGTCTAGACTTTGTTTTCAACAGATCTCAATAGATTGAGGATTGAATGAAATGAATATCAAAGCTAGTAGTGTGTCGTTACTGATACCGTAGGCCTTAAAATGGCAAGTATCAGCAGAAAGACCTACCAGCCATCTCTGGATTCAGTAAGCCTTGTTCTTGGGTGCATCTTAATGTTTCATACGTTGTAGCTTTGTCTCTGAGAGTGTGTGATTTTGTCGATGCAGCAAGTATATGCCAACAACCTTCTAATAGTTAATAATAGTCTATGTTAAAGCAAAAATTCAAGTAATTATTTAGCTAATACTCAGTAGTCTTTAGTTTGTTCCTTAATATGTTTAACTGTAATATTTTTAAGTGCCATGCTTTTATCTCAAACAATTATTAAAGCTTCAATATAAATAATTTAGTTGTTGTTTTAATATAGGATTATAGGTTGGAGCAGAGGATAAAATCTGTGATGCAAAAGCCACATCTCACTTTATAACCATTTTCTCTATGAGATGCCTACAAAAAGAACACTTGTTTTTTTAATTATAGAACACTCTTAGACGTTTTCTGTTTTACAGGGGATAATAATTTTCAGGGTAGCACGATGCAGCGGCCTTTCCCTCTTGTTCCTTATATCTGTCTGTGTCGTAGTGATGCTGAGAAGCCCACGTGCCTGGGGAATACTGCATAGTTCGCAGGACCTCACTACCCTAGCACATGCTGTTTCCTTTGCCTGAAATACCTCCTTCTCCCCCTTCTGGCGCTTTAGAACAGTGCCCCCCCAGAGCCGGCCCCAGCTGTGATGCCTCTTTTTCCTGAAGCTTCCATGATCGCCTCCAATCTGAAGAGATTTACCTCTCCTGTAACTTCTATCCTTCCTTGTTACTCTTTATATCCCATTTCATAATTCCACTCTCCGCTTTGAGTTGTAGCTATTTGCATGCATGCCTTTTCCTTCCAGCCACTCTTGTGAGTAGGGGTCTTTGTTTTTAATCTTTCTCGATGTCTAGCACATGGCAGGTGCTAAATAATTCTTTGTGCAATAATAACGTTTTCCCCTTGTTAGTGTAGACCATGTTCATTTGACATCTTTTTTTATTTGACATTTTAGCTTATAGAGTTTCTCTAAAAATTAACTGACCTCTGCTATTTCCCATGTAACACTGCTTAACATCCTGAAATCTAAGGTCTCAGAAAAATAGACACCAATAGTTCTAATGATGCACTTTCTTTAACGAAGGGAAGAGTTCTAATTACTTTTTTAAATGCAATAAGATGAGTTCTACTGGTAAATGAATGGTTGAGGACTTTCTCTAGTAACATTGCTCTTGCCCAGACACCTTGTAAGTTTGCATTTGGGAGTGTTCTTTCCAAAAAGGTGAACTCAGTTTAACACTGTGTTTCAAGATCCTAGGCATGTCTCTGAAGTCCAAGTTAGAAACAAGGTAAAAACCAGAAATGGGAGCACAGTGAATTTTAGAAATTTTTAGTGTTATGTTTTTATTTTTAAAGCAATACATCATCTCATTCTTTTTCTTTTTTGTTTGGACCACTGGGGTCCTGAGAGATGGAGAGGATTTGGGAAAGCAAACGGCTATAGTAACAAACATGGAGATAAACAAAAGAGAAAATTCCAGGATGCCATTTCCTGTCAAAGCTCTTCCTCTACCAAAAGGCGGTCTGGTTGCTACTGGGGTGACCTGTGAGAGAAGAGCCTAGATCCTGAGGTAGTCTCATGTGGAGGTCAATATGGTGGTGTAGGCAACACTCTAATCCTGACAATTCTTGGCAAGAGGTTTCTTTGCCCATTGCCAGTTAGGGGCACAACAGTGCTTTTGGCAGAGAAACAGAAAGCAGGCCAGTAGAGCTAGACAAATACATGTCTGCCGTTCAGTCGCCGAGGTGTAAAGCAAGTCGGTTTGGTCAACCAGGTCTCTCAGAAGTGGCGCAAGAGCTGTTGCTGATTGGGCTTGATTTGTGTTGCCTAGTTCATGGGTTTTCTGGCTCTTGTCCTTGTTTCAATCACTCTTCAACTAAGAAGAGTCCTAGATAATGAAGTCAGGTTAATCGTGTTACTATTAACAGTGTCTCAGTTTCAGTTGAAGATTTGCCCAGGATTTAGAAGCCGTTGACGCTGCCCCAGATACAGTACTGAGGAGAGCAAAGTGCTACTACCAAGAATACCACACGGCAATTGGAAAGATGCCAAATGTGAGTGAGTGGTGCCTGCCACTATCTTTATGCCACGAGTCCTTCCCAAATAACATAGAGTAGAAGCTAAGCTCCCTTGTTGCACTTCTCTCCATGCCCCAGAACTCAAAAGGAAAGTGGATCGTGGCTCTGGAGAGTTCTTTCCATCTTGGCATCCAGCAAGGTGTCACTTAGCTGGATCTTTATCTCAAGTGCTAATTGATGCTGCTAACTTTCTGCAGTGATGCCAGAAAATTGTAATGAGGAAATGACACTCGCTTATCTTGTGCTAGGAGGTTTTATTTAGAGAACCATATGTTTCTTTAGCCGGAGGGCACTAAAGTAACGTCGCATATTCAGTATACTTGGAAAGATGAGTTATTAGGTCTCCTGATATCATGTAGAAATTGTTATACACCTAAAAGATAAGACTTACTTAGCTCTTCAGGAAGGAGCAGGCCTAATGTACTATGTGAGTATATTTCCCGTGAAGTAGATTTTTCCTACTCATAGAAACTTCTGTTAAGACATAATCTTCACTGAGTCATTAAAAGCAGTGTGGCTTCCTTGTGTGTAATTTTTTCCTTTTATTAAAATTATAATGTTAGCTTAGTGTGAGTATGTGTGTGTAAATGTGTGGGCATACAGTAAATAAGGGTGTCCATGTAAGCTTTTCAGAAGGACGAAGTGGCTTCTACACCTACCTGTGTGACTTTCAATATGTTATTTAACTTCTCTGTGCCTAGTTTTCTTTCTGTAAAATGCTGATTAATAATGGTACCTACCACACAGAGTATTATGAGGATTAAATGAGCTAATACACGTAATACATTTAGAACTGTGCTTGGCAGAGGCTCAATAATATTAGTCACTATTATCACTTCATGTTATCAATTTTTAAATCTTTGTTTGTATATTTTCTTAATTTGTATCCAACCATCTATATTAGTGGATTTAAGCATTCTTGGTTCCTAATAAGTAAAGAACTTATGTTCCACTTTTCTCCTCCCTTGGGATCATTATTTTTTCCAACCTGACAGAGAACAATGTGAGAAGTCCCTGAGCCAACCAACTAAGAGCAATTATAAGTCAATGATGATCTACAATGAAATTTATGAAAAGATATTCAGGAAGTTAGGTACTGTGTGTGGTCAACATAAGGCTATTGATCTCGGGTGATCAGTGTTCTATGCTAAGGAAATCACGTACATACCTTTAGTTGAAATATAGAATTAAAACCTGGCTCATTCTGTCCATTGTCACTTCTACCTACCTACTTACACATGTGTTCACATTGACAAACACACACACACACACACACACACTACCTGTATTCTGCTTGCTGAGGAAAGTGATGAAAGCATTAATATAATCATCTTTAAGTACATACAGGTATATAAGGAAAACTGACATTTAAAAAAGTTATTATTTTAGAAATTCTGTAATGAAAACTCATTTTATGATAAGTTTATCACCCATTTCACCTTTATAACTAAGTTAATATGTCATATAATATATGTCTTAATTTGGTTTTTTATTTTTACCAGATGCATGCTTTTATTTTCAGGGTCTACTCAAAATGAAATTGAAGTGAATATACTTAGATTCTCTTGTTAATATGTGTATTCGTGCTAGATGTCCAAAATATAAAATCCTTATTCTTTAGGCAGAGAGAAGATTTCCAAATGCCAATAAATTGGGTAAATGTTTTCTTGTTTTTCTGTAATTTGTTTTTGTCTTTTAAAGGTTTTTAGTAGTCACTTGTCTTGATCTCTTTTCTTCCTTTTGATCTGGTATTGAAGTCACAGTTCCACCTATGCTTTGCATATAAGTGAATGTAACACTAACTGCTTTGACTTCAGAATCACTTCTGAGATTAGAAACAAGGACTGTCCCTCCTTTGTGGCTTAAATTATCCATTCCTGGAACCGGGATCTTCCAAATGCTGCACAAAGCACACATAGATGACTCTACAATGTAGCTCCATTTCCACTCACCACTACTCAACAGGTTGCTGTTACATCAGTTGCTCTCGGAGAGAGCAGAGCCCAGAAGTAAGTAGACACAGGGCAAACTGGCTTTTAGCTGAAGGGAAACAAAGTGGAATGTTTGTGGAAGGACACTTGCAGCAGCTTGCTGCCAGCTCAGTGTTTGAAGAGGAACCCCAACGGGCAGTGGTGGGAGGGCACCGATGACAAGGCTCACCTTCATCACAAGTGTGCCCTGGCCCTGTGTCCACTCATAACAATGTGTGGTTTTTAAAGACGCAAGTCCTCTGTGCCGTAGAGAGGGCTTCAATACGCAAAACCCCCTTAGGAACTGGTCTACCACTTCCTTAAGTGCCAAAAACCTAGTTGAGTGCCGAGTTGTAAATGTCCGTGGTGCCTATGATTAAATGTATATTTTCCTGCATGATCATCCATTGTGGTGTTTGTAAGTAGCAAAAAAATGAGCCTGATTTGTTCTCCTTTGTAGAGCCAGGCCGAGGCCCACTACAAAGGAAGTAAACATGCCAAGAAGGTCAAAGCACTAGAGGCAACGAAAAATAAGCCCAAAATGGTTTCTTCCAAGGACAGCGCAAAGGCTAATCCCAGCTGCTGCATCACTCCAATCACAGGCAACAGCTCTGACAAATCAGGTCAATGACACTTTTTGTTCTTTACATTCTTTGTGTTTCTCCGGGTCCCCCGCCCCAACCCCGTTCTCCTCCCCTCAGCTGTTGCATGTTACTCTCCATGATTTGTTTTTATAATATTAATATGTTTCCTTCACAGGAAAGATTATGTGTTTGCACGGAACCTAAGCATTTGATGTTACCATTCCATGTTGTTAAATATATACATTTAAGTATATGTGTGTGTGTGTGTGTGTGTGTGTGTGTGTGTGAATATATATAATATATATGTATATATGCATGAACGTAAGTACAGGCTACTTGGTCATAATGTGTTTAGACAAAAATCGAGAAATGGATCTAAAATACTGAGTTTATTACCTTTTTATTAATTTTATGTTTGGTTTTTGCTATATACTTTTTCAGTGAAGGAATGCTTAAAGTTGCTTATTAATAGACATTTTTATATTCTTTTACCACAGTAAAGGGGAGGGGAGGGTCAAAAGGTGAAGTTTTCTGAGAATGGCATTATTAAATGAATCTGGAAATGTGTCCAGTTAATAACAGATTTTGATTTTTGAAGGTGTATGTAGAGTTCCCCTCAGAGTTACAAGTGAGTTGAGGATTTTAAGGGAGCTATTTAAAAAGTTATGAATTGACTAGCAGAAGAGCTTTACATATTTGGAAATGGGCTACTATAGAAAATGCCTCTTAAGAAGAGTCTGTATTTCATAGTCCAATGAATCAGCAGTTTTTCTAAGTAGGTTCAAACTGAATGATTCAGAAAGAAGAGAAAAAAATTCCTTTTTCTAGCGTGTATACCATGAAATTGGGTGTTTAAAAGGTTTTCACAGACTCACAACTGCCCCTCAGGCCCAGGATGGATAAGTAGATAAGTAATCTTGTTTCAGTAACTAACTGAGGAACAATGTCTGTGAAGGGAGACTAAGAGCATACAGCCCTTTCTCAATGTTTGACTCTCTTCAGGGACCTCTCTGTTGTTGGAAGCACATGCACATGCACACACACACACACACACACTTCTGATTCTCTTCTGCTCTTGAAATCATTGTAGAATTCTAGGAGAAAACTTAAGAATGCTTTCTTGTGGCTGCTCAGGGCTTTGGAAGAGAACAAATCCAGTAGTATCAGAGGAAGTTTCAAAAAGCCTGGTAAGAGGAAAAAACTATTTAGGAAGAGACAATTATTGATTAGGTCCCAGGAATGGTGGTTCCAACAGCTCTGCAGCCTAGGAGTGAGATAACTCAAATTTGATTGTAAAAACATTTGTTCTTTGTATGATAGAATCACTAAATCGTGTTATCTAATGAATAGATGATAAATACTAGACTATTACATCACGTTTCTCCCCTTCCAAAGAACAAAGTCTTTTACGTATATTATCTAATTAATCCTTCATGCAGGTCTATCAGATATTAGGGTTTACAAAATGGCAAACCAAGGCGGGTTCCACAGTGCAGGAGTTATTTACTGGAGGTTAACGGCCGCTTCCTGTTGGCGCACGGGAGAAGAATGAGGCACAAACCAGTCAGCTGCAATAGAGATTGGGAGCAGGGGTCGGCAGTTGAGAAGACTGCCGCCCCGAACAACTCCTTAATCCCATATTTATTGGATACGAGATGATAATCAATAAAGAAGATTATACATTGTTTGTAGGTAAACAAGAAGGAATGTGAGTCATAGTTGATCACGAGTCTTATAGATTAAACAAGGAGAAGAGAAGGG
>CM052883.1:125141237-125173122 GCA_028534135.1 Potos flavus | reverse complement strand
TGAGGCAGGGGAGTAAACAAAAGAGGGAAGCAGGCGGTGTTCCGCCCTGAGCGAGCCGGGCCTCCCCAGCTGCTCGGCTTCAAGATCGTGTATCTTCCCCTCCACCTGAGGCCTGCTGGACTACCATGTTTTTCTCAAGGTTATCTTTAAGCATGCTTGCATGACCAGCACAACTCCTCCTGGTTATATTTTCAAGAGTGTATTATTTTGAGGGATGGTTACAGTTAACCACTGTTTGGAAGAATCCATCATCTCCTGACATCCTGCTTGGTTTCATTTTCTACAGGATATTGTTGCCTCTGTGAAACAACACCCTGCCAAAGGTTTTATTACCTGAATTATGCTCCTTAAGCACAGCAGAACTTATACACAACATGTTAAACGATGGAAGCTAGTGTCACTCCATTCTTTCAGCCTATTTTGTCTTGAGCTAATAGCGCAGTTGGTAGGTATTGTAAATGTTCCAGTATTGCTATTGTGTGTGCTCAGTGCTCCCTTAGTTATGTATTATTTGGGAATTGGGTTTGTCTAGGGATAGTAGTAAAAGTATTGAGCAGGAAAAAATGTTAAAAATGGAAATTAAGAAGAATCAATGAAAGCAGAATCAATAAAAGTATAGAAGACAATTAGAGAGAGAATGAAAGATGTGGAAGAAGAGGAAAGGAAGTACAAAAAAGTCAGAGACTAGGGGATAGACCCAAGAAAAGAGCAATATATAAATAGAAAATCGGGGGCCTGGGCTGCAATCACAGCTTTTCTCATACATACAGGTTACCCAATGAGCATATGTTAAAGTTTAAACAATTCAAGGCATTTATTCTTATGATCAATTACTAGTAAGGTCTCAATGAAAGAGAGTTTCTAAGCACTTGTGTTTCCTTATAAGCAATAGGAACACACCAGGGTCAAGTATAGCGATGGTATAAACAAGGAAAGAGAATTGAGATCTAGAATGATCCTAGGGGATGAGAGTGGGGAGAGGGGAAAACAGATCTCAACCACAGAATCTCTTCCTCAGTAGCTCTGCGGTGGTCTCTAACCCTGCATCATCTGCTTCCTCTGCCACTTCTCTATCCAGTCGAAAGTACTTGGTCTAATAGTATTGGCTTCACTCACTGTGTCACTGTTGAGACTCGGACCAGAAGTAATGACAACCACCTATATTTTGGGGTTACCTCCTTTTCCATGTTTCCTTAACTCAAAATCTGTATAAATGATTTGATGATTCATTGGTTGGGTCACACACATTATTTCTTCATTTCCCCATGTTTTCTATAAATATTAATACTAATGAAATACATTATTTGTTCTACCATATCCACAAAGGCAATACCAAATTTGTCAAAGATGGCACCATTTAAAAATAAAATGTGTTGTATTTGCTAAATAGATATATATTCTTTTGTCACCTTCAAATGAATATCAGCTTCTAAGCAAGAATTCCCACATATACGTAGTAGAATCTTCAAGTTGGAAAATTAGAAACTTTGTCCAGATGGGAAATCAGGCCTAAACAATGCGCTATGTAACCTATTGCTAACTATCTATTTTTAAATCCTTAAAAAGCTCCCACAGCTTTGTCAGAGTTATAGATTTTTTGGAAAATGGTTTCTAGTCCATTTTAAACCCTATTTTAGAGGACTTCTAAGTGGCTCAGTCAGTTAAGCATCTGACTCTTGATCTCACGTCTCAATCTCAAGGTCATGAGTTCAAGCCCAGCGTGGAGCCCACTTAAAACAAACAAACACCAAAAATTTAAAAAAAATTTTAAATCTCTGTTTTAGAAGAACAAAGGACATGAGAACCAGTCCTTTATAAATGGTCTAGGTGGAATGTAGAGATGAAGATGAAGAAGAAGGAGAAGGGAAAAGGAATAGTGACTGTGGCACTTAATTGACCAAATGTTTTATTTCAGACAACACTGTTCCTAAAGAGTCAAAAATTAGAGTAACAGTCACAGTGAAAAACCATGGTTGACTGCCAATTCTTATGAAACTGAAGTTGCCTAGCATTGGTCTTTCTCTTCTTAAAGAAGAGTTCCTGTCATGTGGTCTTAAGCAGTATTTACATGATTCTTAGATATTTAAATCAAAATGAATGTATTCATTCCCTGATGTCTCAGCCACCAGATTTCAAATATCCAGGTTCACAACATCCATATGATTCACTAATTCAGTTTCCGGTCTCATATTTTAGCATTAGTAACTTAGCAATAGGGAGCAAATCTTGAGGGAGAGGAAATAGCCAGATATTAAGGGAGGGAGATTCTGGGAGGGCAGCATCCTGGGATTCACCAAATAGCAGTCAAGGAAAAGTGTTATTTCAGAGTATCTAACAAGGAGCATGGGATCCACAGATGATCTCTATCTGTTCCTCGAAAGCACAGATTATTTATTCTAAGAAGTGGCCTAACAATCTTCCAGGAGTTAGAAAGGCTTTATTACTTGCCATTTTGGCACTTGGAACAACTTTTTTTTTTTTTTTTTTATGATCCATTTGGAGATATCATGTGGCTCACATTATGGCTGGATCTGTGCAATCCAAATAGATTTGTTAGAATGGAGCTATCAGATATAAACATTTCAGGGTATTGTGGCAAGCTTGCTTTTTTTTCTCTCAGGTCAGTAAACAAAATGAGTTTAAACCATAATAGCTTGTATTTCATTTATTGTAAGAAGTTCTGACCACATGATTGAAAAAAAATTAAATACGTCTCATTAAAAGCAGTTAAAAATAGTTGTCCCATTCACCTTTTAGAAGTTGGGAGTAGAATTAGATGTAAAATCCAAAGAAATGGTTTCATGATCTCCCAGGATCTATCCCAACTTTTAATGATGCATCAATGGGAGTTCAAAACATGGTAGGAGGGAGGAGAAATGTGCTTTAGGAGAATTAGGGTCAAAACACAGCAAGCATTAAGCAGCTTCAGGAAGATGGCTGGAACATATTAGCCAGACACTCGACCCAAATTTCTCCCTGGAGTTCAAGTGTCATAATGCCATATGACAGTACACTTTCCTGTGATAATATCCCCTATACATCAAGTTGAATGCTCTTTGTGACAGCATTTAACCCCTCATAACAGGTTCAGAAAAACCCAGAGCCTTCAAAAAGCCTTATTTCTTGAAAATAATAAAATATTTTTATAATCAACCCGATGACAAAATATCGTGGTAGTCAACCCAGTGGTCCACATGTCTAGTCTTTAGCACTAGATTTTTTTAATTAATTAGATATCAAATGGGGAAAATCCGTTTCTAGTTCAAAGTATATAAAGCTATTTAGAGCTAAACAGCCTTTAGTCAGTTGCTGTCTAACCAGATGAAAGCAGATGGAATGATTCAAAATGCTATAGATGTATTTATAAACGCAATTAAGAGCAAAGATAATGAAACCATGTTGTACTTGAAATATAACAATAGGAACACCTTAAATTTGTTCAATTTATAAAATCCAGTCATATATATGTTTTTGTATGGCCCTCTCAATATCCCTGTGACTGCTAGGGCAGAAATTAGTATCCATCTTTCATTCATTCATGCAACAAACTTTATATCCATTTATTTACTCAAGAAATATTTATTATCTATACTAAATGATGTAGTGTATTGCCAGATACTAGGGTGCGACAGTGAACACAAAAACATTTTCTTGCCCTCGAAGAGCTTCCAACCTATTGTGTGTTTTTTTAATATGTTGGATATTAGGGCTACAAAGAAAAATAATATATGGTTACCACCTTCAAGCTGCTCCCCAGAATATGGTAATGATGAGGAACCTGGGTCTAGGAAACGTGAAATAGTTCACGTAAGGTTGACGTAAGTTTCACATAAGGTTGCACCATTCGTGTCCCAATGAAGTCAGGACTTCCTGTCCCACGCATATGTCATTACTCCCATTACTTCTAAACTTCTCTTCCTTAGGAATAAATACAAGAATCCCAATGGGCAAAGTCCGAAATCACTAAACCGCTTTTTAAAGGATTAGTGAGTAGGACCATACATTACTTTAGGTAGAATTCTTATTTAAATTCCAGCTGTTAACATACAGCGCAATATTAGTTTCAGGAGTAGAACCTAGCGATTCATGACCCACGCACAACACCCGATGCTCATCACAAGTGCCCCCTTTAATACCCAGCACCTGTTTAACCCAATCCCCCTGCCCACCTCCATGTATTACTCTTTTTTTTTAAGATTTTATTTATTTATTTGTCAGAGAGAGAGAGAGCACAAACAGGCAGAGCAGCAGGGAGAAGCAGGCTCCCCGCCGAGCAAGGAGCCTGATGTGGAACTCCATCCCAGGACCCTGGGATCATGACCTGAGCTGAAGGCAGCTGCTTAACCAACTGAGCCACCCAGGCGTCCCATCATGTATTACTTTTAAATTACTTGTTGACTGTTTGATATTTTTAAGGAGAAACTACAGAACTGAAAGAAATATTAAGGCTTTGTTTTATTAATAATCCTTAGTTCCTATGCAGTATGTTGTCTGTAGCATTTAAGTGCAACAGAACAAAGCTTTAGACATTACAGATCTTTTCCAGGGCAAATGACAAATGTTCTCAAAGCTCCAGGCTGACAATTATAGAGCCAAATATACTCGCTGAAATAGAGGTGGACACTAGGTAGGGCATCCCCGATATGGCAGAAACCTGAACTGCCGTCCAGCTGGGTTGTCCTGAAGTCTGTCCACAGACTCAGTAGCATTTGGAATCATTCCATCTAAAATATTCCCACTGGGGACAGGGAGATGGTTTTGTGTAGCCCATCCCCATGATCGTGCCGTGGGAACTGTGAGGCGACAGTGTCAGAAAAGACAAAAGAAGGAAGGAAACGGGATAGAATACCTGAGAACAGCTCATTTTCACTTTCAGCATATTGCGCTTCTGCATTGTGGCAATTCCTCGGGTATGAACCCGAAGTAGTTACCAACTAGTAGATCAGTATGATTTACCTGGAAAGGCTATAGGTCAGCTTTTTATGGTTACCCTATTGCTTTATGAAAGTGTACTTTCAATTTTGTCGAAGAGTCTTTCTGCCAGGGATACAAATGGAGAAACCCTTGCCTCGTCATTTTTATGGGTTCCCCTGTGTGTTTCATAGTTTTTATGTGTTGTTACAAATGGGGCCAAGTTTTCCAAATGACAACTTCTCATTTCCGCTGACTGCCACAGGACTCCATCGATTAGCCAGCAAGCTCTTTGTAACTGCCTCTTCCCCCTTTCTGTCCTAGCAACAGGACCTTGTGCTGTTGGGTTGAAGAAAATGATAGTTTTCTGCTTTGGCAGCATCTGTCATTTATAGACAAGTGCCATCATAAATTTGGCATACATCTAACCAAATCCGGGAGGCCGAGATTTAGTATCCCTCATAAAATAATAGATTAACTATATTTATGACAAACATCTTAAGTCTGAAATTCTGGGGTACAATCATGTAGAATGTAAATTGAGTCCCATCTGTCTAAAAAGAACAGACCATTATACTCAGGCTCATATTTTCATGAAATGTACATATATCATTAAGACTTTCAAAGTCAATTTAAAAAATGAAATTGCCTCCATTTTGCCCATCCACCTTGAATTTGACAACAGCATCCTGCCAGGCAAGGCTAAAGATTCTTAGATAGTTAAATGTTTGTCAGACTCCGGAAGCCAACTTCTGAAACTTGTGAGGATTTTATATTGCTTCAAAATAAGACTGAGCATTTATTGTTAGTTTCTCCATCTAAAAGCTATTTCTTTAGCATCGCTAAGGCTTATAACACTATCAGAAACTTTTCTCCTCTTCAGACATATTTTAACTAGTATTCATCTCTTTTGATTACACTTATTTACAACCTTTCTGCATTGACAAGATATGGGAAAATAAAGAGGATTTTGTATGTACATCAAATAATTTTGTAAACCAGAAATGCCCCTGAGGTTTTAACAAAGGTTATTACATACGTTTTATGACATCCCACTTATTTGCTTCAGAAGAATTCTCTGACAGTGAAATATTTTTTGAGATGGGTGGATGATCAAATAGAATCACTCAGTAAATATTTGTAGATTCTGTATTCAGGGCACTGGTGCTAGGCAATTTGGGGAATTTTAGCCCAATTCTCATGGTACCCCACAAATTTGGCTTTATGGTATAAAACTTAGAGTGTTTTTCATAGAGACATTTATAAAATATTTCCCCGTTCCCTGATTTCTTGCTCTGAGAATCAGGTTCACTGTTGTGGATACTGGGCATGGTATCACATATTAATAGTTTGGTGCCCTCATTTTTGTAGGCCAGCTCTATTCAGTAAAATACTCTGGTGATGAAAATGGTCTGTAATCTGTGTTATCCTACATGACTGCCATGAGCCACACATAGCTCATCAGCACTTGAAATGTGGCTTGTGCTACTGAGAAACTGAATATTTAATTTTATTTAATTTTAAGTACTACACATGGCTACTGAATTGGACAGCGCATCTGCAGACTGTGGTACGCTTTGCTCTTTTAAGTAGCCATGACTCCAGAGAAGGCACTATGTTCTCTGAGCCTCTGTTTTCTCACCTATAAATTGGGAATGATGCCCTCCCTGCGTCACAGTGGTGTTTTGTGGACCAAACGAAAAGATTTTGTGAGTGCTTGTCAGAATGTAAAGCATAACAAAAATGCCCATTATTGATATTCTTACAGTTTTGCATTTTTTCCTTTTGTGGAACTGTCCCTTCTTGCTGCTGTCCATGAAAGGTGACGGGTGCCCCTTTTTTGGGCAGCTATCATCATCTTCCTTTATGCTGCACCTATTATAGTTTATTCTAGAAAAACAGATCCAATGTTATTAGAATTATATGCAAAAAATAATTTTAATACCAGTACTACTAATAATTAACGTGTAACTGAATGATTATTGTGTGCCCGAGGCTAATATGCTAAATATCCCATAGATACTATCTTATGTAATGATATAGTCCTCTGATGGATACTAGAAGGTGAGGTCTAGTGAGGGGAAATGGTGGCTTAGAGTCGTTCAGAGAGAAGGTAGCTTCTAGCCCAGATTCTCCACCAGGCAGCCCCGCGAACTTGCTACCATGCTCTGTCACCTTTAGATGAGGGTGTATAACTTTAACCGCACTGCTTTCTGAAGGTTATTTGAGATTTTTTTCACTAGAAGCGACACTTCTAGATGTCTGACACCTCAGAAAGGTGTGTTATTTCTGTTCCCAGCCTCTTTTACAACTGGTTTTATTTTTGAGAAATCAAGTTTTGAGTGTCTTTGAATAAGGACATATTAAACAGGGTATGATTTTTGAGTGTCATTTCCCTACCTTGTATGTAAAATGTAGTAAAAAGAGCATGAGCTTAAAGTCAGACATATTAGCTCCACTTCTCACTGACAAGATAACCTTAATCAAATCATGTTCACCGAACTGTTTCCCCATCTGTTAGATGGGAGGGCTAAGATCTACCTCGCAGAATTGTCAGGATTAATGAACCAATAATGGCAGCCTCGGTGCCTATCACACAACAGATGCTCAATAAATGCTAGCCATAAAAAATATAACCGTCGTTCAGACAAATTTCCCAACCCCGCCCTTTTGACTCCATGATCATTCCGTGCCTTGCCGCCATGCAACAGTAACCTGTACTTACATTCCTCTTTATGTACTTGTTCTATTATCTCGTAGTAATTATTTACACTTGCGTTTTCCTTCCAGACATTAAGCCTTGATGAGCCTGACTCTCAAGGGAGTCATGTAAAGCTGTGGAAGGACAGCTGTGGGACATGTAAAGCTGTGGAAGGACCTTCTTGGTCTTCCTCACATTTCTATAAATGGAGAAAATGTCTTTCTACTCATTCTCCCACTGGTTAATGTATCTCATCTGCTCTGGCCTCCGCAGCTCCCGGTATTTCATCCTGCATGTGGCTGTCACATAGATAGCATATATTAAACTAATACCATTCAGAAGACTCTCATGGGGAAGCTGTAGCACCTTCTCTAGTATATGGACAGGGCAAGAGGACGCTGGTTAGTTCTTTTTACTTTGTCTTCAGTAAGATGGCTACCCTACCTCATAGGTCGGCAATCTGCCCTATACATAGTTACAGTACTAAAAGAAAGGATATCCCGGCACATCTCTATTTGTGGAGGGAGAAAACTGGGTGCTACCTGTGGAGAAGCAGCCCCACCTGGAGCCAGGGTTGGCTGCAGAGGAGGAGATGGGAGGGTGTGATCAGAATAAGAAACACACTCCTGCCTGAGAAGTCCCTGCCAGCATTTATGTCAGTAAATGAGAAACTTGTCAGCTCAAACATTTTATTCCTGGCTTCTTGTAAAAAATTTTCTTAGTGTGCAATTTTTTAAAATAATTTTTGTATGCTATTAACTAGCTAGCCTCTAGAAAATATGTGCTTTGTTTTCTTTCAAATATGAAATGACATAAATACTAGAATTTCTTGTCATAATAGAGATTATTTTATTCCTTGCTTACAAATATTTGAACTTCTGTCATAGTTTTATGATAATTTTTACTCATTTATCTAGCAAAATGCCCATATTTAAGTTAAAACAATTTGTCTTTCCTACAACAATATCTTTGTTCTTAGTTCTCTGTTATTGAAGAAAATATTTTTACTAAGTAGGAAATTAATTAAGGTGTCACATTTTGAGTTAAGGAAAAATTATTTATTTTATTCTTTCAACAAAAATTTCATCCAGTCCTTTGGTTAGTCCATAAGATTAAATATCCAGTAAAAGTTTTTTTTAGTATTTTGAAAAACCACTAGTAGATATCTGTTTATGTTATTTATGGCATTTTAAATTGAGAGAATCCTTTTAGAAAGCAATATCACAGAGTAAATTTAAAAAGCAGAAAAATGTTCATTCCATTAGACCAGTAAATTCCTCTTCCTATAATATATACTAATGAAATAATCCTAAATATAACGTAAAAAAATAAAATGTTACATTTGAAAATGCCTACTGTAGCAGTATTTGTATTAATGAAAAGTGGAAACAAGATGAACAGTAGCCGGGAAGTGATTTCGATAAAGTACTTATGCCCACTACAATATTATGCAGCCTTAGAGTAAATGAAAGCAACATGAAAAATGCAGGTAATACACTAGATCGAAAGTTACAAAATGGTTTGTTCCTGCATATATTTTCATGTATTTATTAAGCCCCCGCGGAATACGCTGCGTCATGCTAGGCACTGGGTATGTGATAGTGAATCAGACAGACTTGGGCTGCGCCCTCCTGAGAGCGTACCACCTGGAGGAGTAAATGTTGAACACATAATGACAAGCTAAATGAAAAGAGAGGGACACTGACCTTGCCCGGGAAGGAAAGGAAGTCCTAGGCAGAGGATTTAAGCTCCCTCTGCCTGATGGGAAAGAAGGTAGCCTTGCAAACAGGGCCCCCGGTTTTAGGGGGGTGGAAGGGAAGAGGAAGTCATCAGAAGGACCAGTACGCCACAGAATCACATGTGAGACTGCCTGGTTTAAATAACTGAAGCACTGAGAGGACTCTTGGGGACAAGGAAGGGAATTTAGGTTGTTGGTAAAAAAGTGGTTGAAATGAGGGCTAGGAACAGAAGGAAGGCAGCATGAAGTGATGGGCATAAACACAGAGGTTCTCAACCTCTTTTGGTGCCATAGATTCCTGTGGCCCAGTCTCTTCCAATGACTTGATGAGTTTATTATATGTCTCAAGGCACGGGTAGGATGGGAAAGAAATTTGTAGTCATAAGGCCCCATGTCACAGTATTCCTAAGGGATTTAGACGATGAGATCCTCTAGCCGAACCCCTTTGGTTGTCCAGGTCTCTTGAATCAACATTACTTTTTAAAGGAGATTCTCTTTGGTCAACAGACTTTCTCCTGCAACCCATAGGCCTTAAATAGAAAGCCAGCTTTGACAATTTCATAATAAAGCAACAGACTGAATTTGGCCACAAACGCTAGATTCAAAATGTGAAAGTATGATTGGCTTTTCGCAGTGTACTTTTAAAAGGACCGGTAGCTTTCTTACACTTGGGCAGTCCAGCCCCTGAATGTCTGCATTGTCCTTAGGACAGACAGTACCCGGGTAGTCCATGAAGAGTGGCCGCCCACACTCCTCTCCCTGGAGCAGCCTGAGGCAATGAGCTTGTTCACAGAAAGTAATTTTTTTTTTTTTTTTTGGTATTTTCTCTATTAAATAAAGATACATTTTTTAGATGAAGAAAGACACAGTGTCCTCAATACTTCTCAGGTTGACCTTTCCCTTGTCCTGTCAGTCTACCTGGAGCTTCAAAGCTAACCTCTAAATTCTGCATCTAGAGAGGGAAGAGGTAGGAGGAGCAGAATTCAAATGTTTTTCCTTATACCTTGTGAACCAATGTTTCCTCTGTTAAGGGCTATTCATTTAGAAGGAAAAGAACCTGCTCCCCATTCCACCTTGAAAATTAGTTTTTACTCTTAGTCCTGGCTTTTGAATGGTTTCTGGACCTACTCCCTGAGGGACTTGATTTGAGTGACAGGAGTTACTTATTCTATTTTCCATAATAAAGCTGCCTCAGAAAGAACTGTTTCACATCTCTCAGTGACAAATCGGAAAGGGGGCAATTTTTCAACCTGAAGAAGTTGAAATATGATTTCTCTATTGTACAAGTCAAATGGCTGGAAAACTACATAAAATAGGGGAAAGCTGTTCATTAGTTTCCAACTCTAGCAAACAAGCCCTCTTTTGTGCTCCCTTAGAAAAGTGACATGTTCACTAGAATCCGGGCCGGCTCATTGATACAGAGTGTGGGCTGCCAGCTTTTAACAGGGAGATACTTGGAGATGCCGCTGTTTTATCTGAGCGTGGGACTGGCAGGTTCTGCTCCCCAACAAAGTGGCATGCAGGACGACAGGGCAGTTGTCATGCAGAGCTTGGCAATGACTATCATTTCACTGGACCACAAAATCACTGCAGGGTGTTGCCGAGTGGCCAGACCCCAACCGACACAGGCTTTCAAATGGAAAGAGCAGGATATCCTAACTGAGGATCTCAGTCTGGCAGAAAACAGTACAGGACCTGTTTTGAACTTCCAGAATTGGTCACCTAACTCTCATGGGTCCTAAGTTATGTCAAATAAATAAGCTTCTTTTGTTTTTTTAAAGTAAGGACCTAGAGGGGTACCTGGGTGGCTCAGTCTGTTAAGCGTCTGCCTTTGGCTCAGGTCATGATCCTAGGATCCTGGGATCAAGCCCCCCCCACCCACCCCCGCACCCCCCCCAATTGGGCTCTGCCCAGCAGGGAGCCTGCTTCTCCTTCTCCCTTCTGCCTGCCGCCGCCCCCTGCTTGTGCGCACTCTCTCTCTGTCAAATAAAGAAATAAAATCTTTAAAAAAAAAAAAGTAAGAACATATAGATTCTAATTCAGTGACGAGTCAATTTTATAGACAAATTTCCCTGCTTCCAGAATTAGTCTAAAGGCCAAGATATGAAAATCAGACATAAACATAGTTAATTAGGAATTAGCAAGCTTCACAGTGATCAACCGTGCTTGAAGAGGCAGAGTTTCCAGGTTTTAGCTGGAGGCATGGTAAGGTAGCATTAGATGGGAAGGGCCCCACCAGCCTCAGCTGACCCAATGTATAATATTTGAGTGCTCTGGGAATTTTAAAAACTAGCTTTAGTTTCTGTGTCTCTCCTTGGCTACTTGTGTCTCTGGGCTTGTCATATAAGTACTCTGTTTTATTTTCCACATCTGCAAAATGGCATAAGCCATATAGGGAACGCTTTCTGTTTCCAAAGGTTGTTTAGCAGTTTACCCTCCAAGTGAGGCATTGAGAGCAGACGTTTTCCAACAAAGAAGTCCTGTGACTAATAAAGCAAGTCAGCTAACTTAGTAGGTGTTGTGAGATAAACCAGTCTACACTATGCTGGGTAATGCTTGGGGACATCTGGAATTAGATCAAATCTAAATGAGGAATCTAGTTGGAAGTAGCTAAATGGTGGCTGGAAGACTCCAAGTGTACTGGGTCAGTCTCAGGCCACGTGGCATAAAGGTTATGGGCCTTGGGGATCTGGGTAGGCCGTGAGTGGTATCATCACTAAGATACAAAGCCTGCAAAATGACACCTTCAGTAATGGATATCTATTACCTAAAAGGGTGGAGAAAATGAAATAATGGCATAAGTCATAGCACTTGGAATTTCTTAAAGAATATTATTGCATAAATATACCAATCATGTAACTGTTGATAACTCAGATGAATATACTGAGATGTTATTTGTAATGACTGCTCACAACATTGCTAAAATGGGTTGTTGAGCTACAAATCTCTGAAGAATCTCCAAACATAAGACCCACAGTGTTACTATGACTAAAACCTTGCCATGACAACAGGATATCAGTTTAGTTGCAAAGAGGATGGGCTATACTTTGATTCTCTTTTGTTTTCACATGTGCGTTAGATTTTTCTGGCATAGGTACAGGCTTATTGTTTCTATGTAAGCTTATGTAGGATTCCTAATAAAAAAGATAGTAAAATAGCAAAATCTATAGCTTTGTTCATTTTATAAAATCAAAACATTGGACCTGGCACAATGTACTTGTTGTTATGACTCTGCCCTAATACATATCAAGGAGACCCATTCTTAAGAGAATTATTTTAACCTCAAATTACATTAAATATTGATTGCTTATATATATCTTCAACAACAATGATGTATTTTACATAATCAACAGCAGAAATGTCTGTTCTCTCTATAGTTATTTCACTTTATGATTCAGCCATTAACAGCAAATTGTTAGTATTTTTACTTGTGAGGCTAAAAGGCATTGCATTGAACTGAATATTCCTTATTTCAACATACTGATTGCCCACCGATGGCTTTCCGTACATTGGGCACAAAGATGAATTTTTTTGCAGGACTCAAGAATCTCTCTACCTTGGTAATAACTTTAACTGTGGAAAAAATTATAGTTAATGCAAGATCAAAATATCATTATATGAAGAGGCTTATGAGAGCATAGGCAAGGAAAGGAGGGAGGAGGTGGGCTTGAGGACTAGAAGTTGCAAGATTTAGAAAGAAGTTTAATGGTAATCCAGAGAGGATAAGGGCCTGAAATGAGGCAGTGGCACATAGTAGATGCTGAAGAAATGTCTGCTGGATAAAGAGTGAATAAGGCTGATAGAAGAAATATTTAGAAGATAGTATCAATAAACTTAGGTCATTCATTAAACATAGAAGGTAAAAGAAGGAAAAATTCAAGAGTCATTGGTGACAGTTCTGATGTATAACTAGTAATGTCATTGATTGATAAGGGGACTGCTTGGAAAGGCCCCTACGTGGAGATGATTCATTTAGTACCAGGTACGTTGAGTTTGAAATACCCATGGAACATCTAAAATAGATGTTCCACAGACTCCTAGGGGGAAAGGATCTTGAATCTGTGAGGAAGGTAGAGATTTCACCTATGGATTTAGGAACCTATGTCAATGTGGTTGAACTTATTAGAGTGAATTAGATCATGTAACATCCGAAAGGGGACAAGAGCGCCATCTTGAGGAATGCCAACACCAGGGGCAGGCAAAAGAATAGGAGCTGGTGAAGGAGACTGTGGTAGAGGTTGAAGGAGAACCAGGCAAGGCCAGTGTCTGTAGACATCAAGGGGGAAAAGCATTTCAGGAAAGAACTTGAGCCCAATACAAGAGAAGACTGAAGAAGAGGCCATTGGTTTTTCGGAAGGGTAAGGATAAACTGGAAGAAAAGAAGTAGAAGAGCCACTTCATACGACCACTTCCAAGTTCTGTACCAAAGGGAAGACAGGTGGAAGACTCCAGGAATGAACCAAGTCAGGGGATGACTTTTGGAACATGGAAGTTTCAGCATTTTGTAAACAGAAAGAAATAGCCCAGTAGAAAGAAAGTAGCCAGAACTATAGGAAAGAGAGAAAAAATGTAAAAGATAGACAGATGGAAGCATACACCTTTTCCTCAGAGATGTAAATTAAATAGGTGCAAATGGAAGAAAATGTAACATCAAGGACAAACGCACCCAGCTTCCTCATTTCTGTAAGAAGCGGGACACCAGACGTTTGCTAATGAGAGGTTGGTGTTATTGGTAGGGAACTTAAGAAGAACGATAAATTTCCCATGGGGAAGCTGACTGACTCTGTTTATTCCCCTTATAGAATCACTGTTTTCCTCTTTGTTTGTCTGATTTATGGACCTGTTCTTCAGCTATATAAGTTTTCACTATATATGTTTCTAATTTAAGCAAATCTAATCTGTAAGATTATAAAATTTTAAAATAAGGATATGTGGTTATTGCATTGCCAAGAGAGCCATGCTTTCAAAAAAAATCTTTTAAAAAAGGGAAAGAAGGAAACAAACCTTAAGAGACAGTTAACAATAGAAAAGGAGCTGAGGGTTGCTAGAGGGAAATGGCTGGGGTATGAGCTAGATGGGTGATGGGGATTAAGGAGGCACTTGTGATGAGTACTGAGTGTTGTTTGTAAGTCATGAATCACTGAATTCTACTCCAGAAACCAGTATTGTACTGTATGTTAACTAAGTAAAATTTAAATTTGAAAAAAAAAAACTCTTTTAAATAGTGCAAATTACTACCAAATATTCCAAGATCTTTTTGCACATACCTTTCAAGAAAACATCTAATAAATAAAAGGGGAGAACTGAGTGTTGTATCTGATCATTATCTGCGATGTTAGTCTTTTCTTCCTGCTCCTTTAGACAGGTGCAGACCTGTTATACTAGAAATGAATGCCCCTTTCTTTGTGCATCCACCAACATAGTGATGCTCTAGCATCTGTACACCTCTTAATACATTTTGTTTTGCAAAGAACTCCAAGGTACCAAATTGGCTTATTCATCTTGCAGCTTTTGTGCTGCTGCCTCCCCGCCCCCAACAAATCCATTAATGCATTCATGTCTGAATGCAATTCCACTTTAAACTTTAAAATATCTGTCATCAAAATAAATAAATAAATAAATAAATAATAAAATAAAATAAAATAAAATATCTGTCATCAGTTGGTGTTTTCCATCACTTTAACTGTGTCAGATGTGTCGATAAGGAAGGGACAAATGAAGCCAATGGTTAGGAAGTCACAGCACACCGATCAACAAGCATACAGGTTCACAGTGTTTTAGGGGTTTGGGTTTTTTGGGGTTTTTTTGGTCTGATACAGAGCCCCACGGGCTTTTTAGCTTCACTTCTCACAAGACTGCACAACTGGTAAGGAGGTACGTATTGTGACTGACACCCATTAATTTCTCATTATTCAGAAAGTGGGAAGATAAAACAGAATGATCTCAGAATTCCTTATGAAAGTGAGCTAACTTGGTTTAATGAGTGGTAAGCAGTAATGCGGACATTGCTTTGTTTCTTTTGGAATAATAATGAGATGTTGGACAAGGTGCTTGTGAATGCAGGAAAGAATGTGATCAGCAGTCCTTTCACTGCATGCCTCTGTTGCTAATTCTTTTTAGTGAAATATTAAGTATAAAAAGGAAAATTTAATTGTACGAAGAAGTGACAAGCAGTATATTTCAGTGACCTCAGAAAGCACAAAGAACAATTCTGTTAAAGTTGTGGCCTTGGGTTCCTGAGCACTTTGCTCAGGTTAAAAAACAATAACAACAACAACACAAGATTTGACCAAGCATTTCACAAAAGAAGGTATATAATTGGCCAATAAAATAGGCAAAGGTGTTTAATACCATTAGTCAGTAGAGAAATACAGACGAAAACCTCATTGAGACACCACCATACCTCCACTTGAATGGCTAAAACCAAAAGGACTGACAGTACTGATACCATGTTTTGGGGAAGGTGTACAACAGCTGGAATTCTCACGCATTGCTGGCAGGAATATAAATCAAAGCCATTTTGGAAAACTGTCTTTAGAATCTACTAAAGCTCGATAGAGATAGATGATAGATAGATAGATAGATAGATAGATAGATAGATAGATAGATAGATCTATATATCTAATGGCCCAGCAATTCCACTCCCAGGCATATACATTGAACATAAATGAGTATTCATGTCTACCAAAAACACATATAAGTATGTTTATAGTAGCATTGTTCAAAATAGCCCAAAAGTGAAAACATTCCAAATGTTTATCAATAGCGAAATAGATAAATGGTGGCATAGTCACACAATGGAATGCTATTCAGCTCTTAGAAACAAAGTTCTGTGTACAGCAACATGGATGAATCTCACAGACATATATTGAGTGAAAGAAGCCATACACTTCACTTCTATGAAGTTCAAAAATAGGCAGAACTGATCTAAGTTGATAGAGAAGAGAATGGTGGTTACCTTAGAGGGAGAGGGAGTATCAACTGATTGGAGGTTCAGGAGAGCCCTCCAGGATGGTGGAAACAACTACAGCTTTATATCTTTCATATCAGTATCTTGCATCTTGTATTTCCTACGTGTCTTATATCTTCTGTTTCAACAAATGTATGTATATGTATAAATTCATTAAACTTTATGTACTTTACAGTTTATAAGTTATACCTCAGTAAAAAAAGAAATTAAATGGTACAGATAGTAACAGTAGCTACCACATTAGTATATATGAAAAATAAATGAGATAATGAACATAAGTTGTTAACACAGTGTTTGGTCTATAGTGAGTATTCATGTCAGCCATTGATTTGGGATTATTACAGTTATTTCCATCACTGTGAAATATAACTTCCTGGAGCAGTCATTAGGCCAATTTGTTGCTTTACATAAAAGCAAACTTCCCTAAATAGTATTAAGCCTCTGAATTCAGCTTCTAAGAACCATTCTCCAAACAACATTACTAGTTGTGTATAAGAGAAAACTTGTTAATACGGTAAAGTTTACTTCTTATTACAGGTAAAATTTTTTTAACTGTCAAAAATGCATTTAGTGCAAGAGTTTGCTCCCTTTCAGAATTAAGAATTTTTTTAAAAAATTACTCTGAAACACAAATCATCATTAATCCTACAAAAAGATATTCAATCCCTTTAATATAAAAAATGCAAATCAAATTAACAATGAGGTACTATATTTCATCTGTCAGATTGGCAAATGCAATGGATAATTCAGCTGAAAAGCGTACAGAGAAGCTGGCACTCTCTTACAGACGGCGAGCTTTGAGAGTATGAATTTGTGTAACCATTCTGGGGCACAATTTGGCAATGTGCATCACAAGTTCCAAAACGTACGTGCTCTTTGTGCCGGCAATTCCCCTTCAAAGTTTAGGTCCTGAGGAAAGTACGAGGCAAGTATACAGAGATGTCTATATACAATGCTATTTATAAAACTGGTTTACTGAATATATGAATTCAGTGGAGTACAAACCTGATTGCCTGTTTCCTCTGTTGAATATCCCTTTCTCATTCCTCAAAGACATCAGATATCAGAAAGTCTGGTCTTACTGAAACCTTAGGCTCTTATCCAACTGAACACTTCTTTCTTCCTGGCTTAGGTTGGACTATGGAATGGGCTCCAGTCTGCTCTTCCCTTCTTCCCCATCCTATAATTTTTAGTGCTTGCCCTTTCCAATTGTTATGGATAGGAGTAGGAACTAGAGAACAAAGGGCAAATGTTTTTGTACTTAATGACAGTCACTGATGCCCTCTGCACGGCAGGTGTCCAGCTCTCTCTCTCTGGAGGGCCTCGTGTAAGGTCTTCATGTGGTTCTTCCAGTCCTTCTGCAGGTCCCGCCACCAGAGAAGTCAACTCCTCAGCCTCTTGCTGCCAGGGTCCTGATGCTCAGCCTTCTTGTCAGTTATCAATAACAGGGCTTAAGCCTGACCGCCTTTCAAGATGTCCTATTGACCCAAGGAAAACTCATTGAACCTTGATATGCCGAAGTGAGATTTCAGGTCCCTCAACTTCTGACCATTCTCGGTCCAGCTCATCTGTCCCCAACCTTCCTTTCCCCTACTTCACCTGGTATGAGGGGCAGATGACTAAGATTAGAAGTTGCCAGACTGAAAAATGAAACGCCAGTGTCCTTTCTTACATGTACTTCTGGTTTTACTACTTTGGCTAGATTCAGAAGCATCCAACCAGGATGGAAGCTCATGATGCCAGTGAGTCCTCCGATCCTTAGATAGTCTAGGGAAGTGCATGATAGGATGTTGGTAGCAGGAGAAGTTCTACTGCCTCATAGAAATGCTACACGTTTGTGTCTGGGGGTTTCCTTGGGGACTTACTCTAAGATGCTGACATACTTGATGCCAATTGCTTTCAATTTGGGCTTGTGTCCTTCATTCTGAGGCAACCAAACTGCCATTCAGTATCTTTTTAACAGGGTAAAAGTACAAACCAGAAATAACCCAAATATCAAAGAAGATTAGTTGAATAAATTATAGTACACCCATCTAAGTAAATATCATTTGTTATAAATCATAATCCAACTCTACATCTACTGACCTGAAAGATATTCTTGATTTGTTGTTAATTGAAAAATGTTAGTGACCTCATCTTTCTGTCTATTCACATATATTATTGTGTAAATAGTGTGAAGTAACAGTTATCATTATAATAATCTAGGTCAAGTGTTGGCAAACTACTACTTGTGGGCTAAATCTAGCCTGCTGCCTCTTTTTGCAAATAAAGTTTTATTAGATCACAGCCATGTTGGTCACTGCTTTCCTGCTATAATGGCAAAGCTTAATAGTTGGAACAGAAATAGTATGACCTACAAAGCTTAATATATTTTTACCATCTGGTGCTTTACAGAAAAAGTTTATTTTAGGTGATGGAATCATGGGTGATTTTTTAAAAATTTTTGTCTGACTTTATTTTCTACACTGAACATAAATTTATTATATAACATATGTATCTGTTATTAAACCATTGAAACCTGGTTAGAAAAAGCTTAGTGACATTAAACTGAAGAGTAAACCTTGTAAGTGGATTCATAAAAACTGGATTATAGCTTCCAAAGCTCTACTTCAAAATATAAGATCTACAATGTAGTTATAGTATTATTTTGATTGTTTTTTAAATTAAGACCTATAGATGGACATCAGTCTTCTAGTTACCAACAGGGTTAGTTTCTGAAAGCTGCTTCCAGAACCCCTGGCATGTTCTTTTCATCTTCTGTGTTAGCTTATTAGTCCTCTGAACCTGTGTTTGAGGAATATAGTGCTAAATTTGATGAACATTGGGTTAATCTGGGTAAAGTTTTGGAGTAAAAAATAGCTGTGACAAATAAATGTTGAAGACTGATTTCCTTCACATGGTTTATTGACTAGATCTGAAAACAGTTCCAAAATGGGAGATTTTCAAAATGCTTAGAACTATGGAAAATAAGTAAATCAATATGGAATCTTCCAGGACAGCTACTTTGAAGAATAATTTGCTTGGATGCATAAATTACAGATATTTGTTACAAAGGGCAATTCTGATGTAGCTAAGCAAATTTTGCTTCAAAGTCTTGTAGGATAAAACCTAAAGGCATTTGAGTAAACAGAAAATAATGAAGACAGTCAGAAGACCTGCTAATTAACACTAGGGGAGGGAATACTTGAAAATGGAACTCACATGAGCCAGAAGTTCCAGATGACATGCATCTTTATTAAAAGAAACAGAAGTAAACAGTACATTCATTAAACTTTCAAATACACAAAATAAAGAGGCTTTTAAAAAATACTAAAAGAAACAGAAAATAACAGAATGGATTTTGATAAAAATATAAAACAATTAAAATGAGAAATTTAAAATATAGGCTTTGAAGCTTATAAATCTGTACATCCAGAAAGAATTCCAAAATTTAAATATATTATTGCATTGGTGATTTTAGAATCTACTTTATCAACTAACTCGTATCAATCCAATGGCAGAATTTCCAGAATATGATGGAACCATTTACACATTTTCAAAGTCAAAATTTATCCCTGTAGTCACAAAGATTAAGACTCTGGCCTATCTAGAGGATAAAAAGTAAAACATAATTTATGTAAACATGCTATATCTCTTAATATTTTTAAAGGAAAATGGCCTCCCTTGCTATCCATTTTGCGAGTTTTAAGATAGTCTACTTTCTGATTCGATTCACCTTTATAACAATATCTCTCGTTACACCTGTTGCCATCATCTATGCTGACCTAGCAGGTGTTCAACAAGCAAACCCCCAAGCTTTCTAACACCCAAGCATTTCCTCATGTTTCCACCTCTACCCATTTACTTCCTACTTCTTCTCACCTCCTCCTATGCTTATCTAAATCTGACCTTCAAAACCTGGCAAAAATATCGCTTCCTTTATGAAGAATGTCTCTTTCTTCCTAACCAGAAGTAATCATTTCCTGCTCCATGCTTCCATGCCTCTTACCAGTTTGTCATAAATTAGAGATCTCTGAGTGACTATCTCAGTTTCCTTGCTAAACTTCTATTTTCTTAGTCTATACCTACTTTATTTACTATTCTCTTCAGTGTCTAGCACATTGTCAGCAATTAGCATTTTGTTAATATGCATTTGTTAATGAATAAATGACCTCTTTTGAAAAGGAGATATGGAAAGGAAATCTGTTTAATTTTTCTTAAAGAAATAGGAACAGAGAGAAAAAGATAATTCTGTCCATCTTCTCTGAATCAGATGAGTATTGAATAGGCTAGATATTTTCATTTAAGGCAAATATACTTTAAAACCAAAGAAGGCAACAGCTTTATCACATCTCCAGTGACCACTGTATGCCTTTTATAATGTTAATGCCCTACGAAGTCCACCCTTTGTGCGGGAAGATAATTACACTACCCAGTGAGTAGTTAGAGAAAACATCATGCTCATTTATGCCACCTACTAATCTGGGGGCCTTATTCAAATTTGAGGAGCCTCAAATTGAGGAGATGGGAATAATTATTTTCAGCCTTACCTATTTCACAAGTTTGTTGTGAGAGATAATAAGATAATGTTTAAGTGATGGCACTTTGTAAATTGAACATTCTATATAAATATAAGAGGATATGAGGGAGATCAATATAAGAGACAATAAAATAAATATGAATAAGAGAGAAAATGAGTAAACGACTAAAACAGGTCAGATTCTTTAGGTGAAATTTACGTGAAGATCTTATGAAATGCCTGAAGCAAAGATTTTGTTATGCGATAATTTGAGTTCCATCACAAGAAACTGAGTAATTCCACAGGTGCAAATGTTCAAATTACTGAATTATTTCACTGCTCTGTGAGTTCTATAATACTGTAAAGTCACTCTGAGGGATCCTTATAGATGAGAGAGTTCCAAGCCTGAAACAATCTTCAATCTAATTTACTTACTGTTACCATTTAGGAAGATTGATTTTATTTCCTTCTCTCATACTACAGAGGTCAGTTTAGTAAAAGTCTAAGATCTCTTCCATCATACTTCATGGCATCCTGAAGTTTTAATAAACTTGCTGAAAAGGAATATACATTGTGAAACCCAGGGATAAAAAAGGGATCTGAGCATTTACTTATTCCAAACACCATCCAGATCTGGAGTGCATCAGTAGAATCCCTGCTAGTCTTGACCTGGATGTATCCAATGCAGGAAAAGGGCTGGAAATCAACTGTTGATCCTGAAATTAAACAGGAAGAAATATGATCTCCCATTATTTTTGATGCATATTGAACCTTTGGCTTTGCCCCACCTGCAGAACAGACACACATTATCGTGTTGCTGTGCCCCAGTCACTCTTTCCCACTTGGTGATTCAGGCCCTTGGTACACAGTTCGAAATTAGCTAGGACAATTAACAAATACGTTTTCAGTTTTAATTTCCTTCCCCCTCTTAATAGGAGTTTATCAGCACATCAATAGACATTTTCTGAGAGCACCAGCTCTACTCAGCTTAAATGTGTGATGGATTGGGCTGTTGCCTAAGAAGTTCCAGTTTCTTTCCCAAAGGAGCCACTGATCAGAACCTGTCTTGAATAGCAAATGGACCCTGAAGAGTAAAATTCTGTTAAAACCACTCCGAGCCTTCTTATAGCTTGCAGCATGGGCCTTGAAAATTAGAAGCATTTAGTAGCTACATGATCAAAATGCCAAGGTGTCTATAAATGATTTTGGCTAATCTTCATATTGTGCTTATGGTTAACATCATTACTTAAAACTTATGATTTTAGGGGTGCCTGGCTGGCTCAACCAGTAGAGCATATGACTCTTGATCTCAGGATTGTGAGTTTGAGCCCAATGTTGAGGGTAGAGTTTACTTAAAAAAGCCAAACAAAACCAAAAAAACCTCATAATTTAGACTGGCAGTTATAAGTATAATGAATGAAATATTTGCATCTTGTATTTTAGATAAATTGCTTTGCCACTCAAAGAGCAGTAAAAACTTAACTAATCATAATCAAAATTAACCATGTTTCTTTCCTCACCTCTACCTCAACACCCCAAAGTTAAAATGCTAAGTTGGTATACAAATTGAATTTTAACTTTATATTCATGTCATAATGAAAGCATGAATAGTCAAATGAAACTACCATTGATTAATGACTTATTTCACATTACCATCATATCATGTACTTGTATTGGAAAGATATTGGTTTTCCAATACATTAAAAACTTCCTGGGGCGCCTGGGTGGCTCAGTCATTAAGCATCTGCCTTCGGCTGAGGTCATGATCCCAGGGTGCTGGGATTCAGCCCCAAATCAGGGTCCCTGCTCAGCGGGAAGCCTGCTCCTCCCTTTCCCACTCCCCCTGCTTGTGTTCCCTCTCACGCTGTCTCTTTCTCTGTCAATTAAATAAATAAAATCTTAAAAAAAAACCAACACTTCCCTGGAGCATAATTTACAACTCAAGGATCTCAGAAAGTTACCTGCTACCAGTGGGAGAAAAAAAGTCATTTTTCTTAAGTCATCATAATCTTGGGGTGAGCCGATATTGCAAACTGATGGCATGGAGTTCTTTTTCAATCAAGTTCAATGAACTAAAATCTGTGCTAGAGATTAAAACTGTATGTGGAAATCCATTTTCTATCTTTAATTCCTCTATGTCAGTTTTTCATGTGTTGATATGTATATGAAACTTCAATATGATCTCTCTGCATCTCTCTTAGAAGATAAAGGGAAGCTAAAAGTCAACAGTTGCAGTCAGCCATCAGGCTCTGAAGGGGGCGCCTATCTCCTCAAATCTGGCACTGCACCCTTGCCACCTGGAGCAGCCACTTCTCCCTCGAAGAGCACAAATGGAGCTCCTGGTACTGTTTCTGAATCAGAAGAAGAAAAAGCCAAAAAACTACTGTATTGTTCACTATGCAAAGTGGCTGTGAACTCCCTGTCACAGCTAGAGGCCCACAACACAGGTTAGCAGCTATCACTTGAATTTAAATAGTGTTTATAACAAAACCCAACTTTTCCCAGCAGAATACCGTATCTTTTGTTGTTCAAACGTTAGGTTTGTTCAGTGTCTTCTCTGCTTTTTTGATTCAAAGGAGTGATTTTAAGAAAAGCATGATATAATAATTTTGGAAACAGCAAGGCAAAAGTTTAAAGCAAATTGGAGATAAAACTTACTCTGTTCTTGATTTTCTCAAAAGCATCTAATATTTCAAAACTCATTACGATGAAGTGACAGAGATAAAGACAAATATCCGTGCACGATATTCACTGCAACACACTTAGAAAAAAAGAGAAACAACTTAAAAGTCCCTCAGTAGGGCAATGTCGAATACATTATAGTAACCGAACATGAGAGAATATATTACTCAGTCATTAAAATGTAATTATTAAAAAACAGGGTATGATTTGCTCTGAAATTTTCAGGATATTTAACTAGTGTGATCCCAGTTTTGAAAATATGTATATTTTTAGTATATAAACAAAACAAAACCTGAAAAAAAAACTAAAATGATAACCATGGTTATCTCTGAGTGATGAAAATATAGGATAATCTTTATTTTTTTATGCTTCTCTATATTTTTCATATTTTCTTCATAATATACTCATGTTTTCCTTCTTTTTACGAGAAAAATGTGTTGAATAATCAGCCTGATAAAAAGTGTTTATAATCAGCATTAAAATGATTATTTTTTTAAAAAAGCAAAGAGAAATTCAGCCTGAAGATAAACTTCTCAAGAATAAGAAAACACAGAGCTATTCATATATCTCTTCGGTTCTTAAATAGCTATTTACTTATTATATGTCTCTTGCTGCCTTAGGTTCTAAACACAAGACCATGGTTGAAGCTCGTAATGGGGCTGGTCCAATTAAGTCTTATCCTAGACCTGGATCAAGGTTAAAGATGCAGAATGGCAGTAAGGGCTCAGGACTTCAGAACAAGACATTTCATTGTGAGATCTGTGATGTTCATGTTAATTCAGAAATTCAACTCAAGCAGGTAATGTATCCTGAATTAGTATTCACTGTTGTCTGGGTCACCACTGGCTTGTGTATCTAATTTATATCATGGTTCCCACTATGCTCACAGATAAATGTACTAATCTTTATACGATGCATACAATATACGATGTGCAGGTGCTAGTGGAAGAAAAAGTTAGTACCAAAGACTTGCGCACCCCTATTACACGTCAGATCTAGGCTAGGTGAGCACACCATTCAACCTGGAGCTTGCAGTCAGTCGAGCAGGAACTTCTGGAAGACAAGATGTTCAGCCTGTCTTTCAAAGACCGAAATCTGGTTAGGGAGACAGATTCATCAGTCACGATGGTAAAAACGGGCAAAACAGGGTAAGTACTCCAGAGAAAGGAAAGGAAGAGAAGCATTACAAGTGAGTGGGGAGCAAGTCCGAATGTTGAGAGCGCAGTGATCATACCCTCACCACCTTGGAACTGCGGACCCAGCACTGGGAATGGAGCAACCCATTACCTCTGTTTAGGAAATACATTTTACATGGAATAAAGCTCACATTTAGATTCAGCTAATGCATCCAACCTTTTTCAGCACATTTCTAGCCGAAGGCATAAGGATCGAGTTGCAGGGAAACCACTGAAGCCGAAATACAGCCCTTACAACAAACTCCAGCGGAGCCCAAGCATTTTAGCAGTAAGTTCACTTCACTGCTCACTTGTTTTGTGGGTCCACCTCAGGGACTGTGGGTTAGGAGGGCCTGGGGACTAACTGGTCCTGAAAGGTTTTGAATTTCAATAGCCCTCACAGACAAAAGTGTAGAAGGAACTTCTTAGTCCCTGCTGTAGGACACCTTGAAGGAAGCTGCTTTAGAGAGGAGAAACAGAACCTCCTTAAGAGTTAATACCTTACTCTATCAGGACCTTTTCAAAAGACTACCTTCTTTAACATATAAAGAAAAATAAAGGCTCAGGAACAAAAGACAAGTAATCCTGAGGAATCCTGGAATGTGTTGAACTTGGGAAGAGGGCTTGCTTTCCTAAAACAAAACTCCATCCATTTAATACCCTCCTTTCTAGAGACTCTCCCTCTCCTCCCTCCTCCACCCTCCTTTTCACCACACCCCCTTTCTCCAGAAAGTAAAGTGGGTGTTTGTATTACTCTCTCTTTCCCTGTCTAGCAGGCATGTTGGTATTCAACCTGTCCTACCTGCTCTCAATATGTCCTGTTTTCAGTCTCTTTGCAAAAATACCCAGGGGCGCCAGCAATAGATGTCACATAAATACCCAGATGGATGGATTTCATAATCTCTCTGGGACTTAGCCCAGTGTGGCATTGCATTTGAGGTTGAATCAGGATTGGCCAGCTGGAGGCAATGCTCCCAGCTTCTGCAAAGCCTCCCATCTGATGCTGCAAGCAGGTGTTACCTGCATTAAACAAATCCTGTGTGCAAAGCTTCTCCTGATGGCAAAAGAGAGAAATTAAGGATAGATTTCTTACTTCACAGGAAGATTCCACCTTGGGATTCCTTTAAAAAGAGAACGTTTCTAGCACACTTAACGATCATTCCCGACGACAGAAATTTGAGTTAGCTGCAGTTTTTCAGGGAATATTCTTTAAGTGGCCAGCGAGAGAGGTGCACACTTTGTTTTCATGACGCTTAACAGGTTCCTAACGTCCAGAACCCCAGTTACCTCACCCAGTGCAGCTCTTCAGAGAGAAGGGAGAGGTCAAGCAGATCCCACTCCCCCACCCCCGTCCCCACGCCCAGAAAACCTCTCTCTACCCCGCACTGCAGTTTACGAGTAGTCAGAATTTTAAATTGCGCTCTATTATCTAAGCAGGAAACCTTCTGGGTATGTTTGCTTTTTCTTTGTGAGAAGAAGCGGCACAAGACAGCTTTAGTCTCTATTCAGAGGGGCTTCCCACCCCCTCCACCCCCGCGTCCTAGTGCCCAGGGGCAAAGACCACCAGAAAAAGAGTTGAAATGGAAACAAATCAAAGCAAAGGTCTGCCAAGAGCCTCTGGAAACCAGCTCCGTGAAAATAATCCCTTGACTTCGGAGAGTCACGGTTTTTTAAAAGCGGACTTCTGAACGCGCGTGTCGCGAAACGATGGCCGCGGTGCTCATTCAAAACCCTCTCCCCACCCCGCCCCCGGTTCTCTCCCTCCGTTAGGCAAAACTTGCATTCCAGAAAGACATGATGAAGCCTTTGGCCCCGGCCTTCCTGTCCTCGCCCCTGGCGGCGGCCGCGGCGGTGTCGTCGGCGCTGTCGCTGCCGCCCCGGCCGTCGACGTCGCTCTTCCAGGCGCCAGCCATCCCGCCCGCGCTGCTGCGGCCCGGCCACGGGCCCATCCGCGCCACGCCCGCCTCCATCCTCTTCGCGCCCTACTGACGGCCGCGCCCCGGGCCGCCGGCCGAGCGAGGGCCGCGGGGTGCGGCGGCGGGAGCCTTCGGAGTTGCGCGCCCCCCGCCTCCCGCGGCCACAAAAGGCGGCGCGCCACCCCAGCCCCGACTCCAAAGACTAACAGCTCACTAGGCTCAAGAGTGCTTTTAGGGACCGCTCCCACCGTTAGGGATCTGAGCAGCCCGGGCTTCAGCCCCCTGTCCCCTCCCCCGGCCCTCCCCCCACTCGATCTGTCTCTCTGAGATAATTGGTTTCTTGCAAAGGTATCGGTCAGAAAACAAAACAAAACAATGTATCTATATACCATTCGCCGACTCCTCTTCCATGGGTGTGATCTGGCTTAGGAACGATAAGGAATATTTTCCTGGCAGACTTGAAAACTAGGGTCTTCCTCACACGTCTGTAAATAACTCTGGAATCCAACGGGGCACATTCTAGTGTGGAACACAAACAGATGAACACAAGTGCTTACTTGTGGATACCATCTTACCAACGGATCACAGCGTTTTCTGTTCTGGTGTACTAGTGTCGACAGGGATTGTGTACTGTTCTAGACCCAAGTACTGTTGTATCCTGTGTAGTACTAGTTCTGTATCTCCTGTCTGAATTCAACATTTTTAGTTGCTGTGTAAATGTTAGGAAGCAAAGTAGCTTTGAATTTTCTCTTTAAGAGAACAAAAAGATAAAGTAATGTATTTTCTTTATTTCACGTTTTATTTGGTGATATTTAAAAGAACTAGAAAGCCATATAACATAGCTATAATTACTACCTGTTTGCTACTTTTGTTTAACTTATTTTGTAGCTTCCTCACTAGTTGGAGTTGCTAAGCAAATGTATACAACCAGAAAAAAAGAGCTTCCTCGGTTGCACATTTTTGCACCTCTTGTGCATATTCTGCAAGGAGACAATGAATCCATGTATTTCTACGTAATTATCTTCTTCATTTTTAACCTGTTTTCATTTGTAATGATGCTACATAATTTTGTGGCTCCCTAATGCAATAATGTACAGAAGATAAAAAATTTATAATTGAACAATTTGTCTTTCTGTTCACCGAATATGTTGCAGGTCATGCTCCCATGCCCCCCTTTCTAAACTGGTATCAACAAGACTGGAATGTTTGTGGTATCAGGGGCAAGAGGTATCATAAAACAACAAAATAGAGTGAACTCTTTTAGAGCATCTATATCTGCAATCTGTAAATGGTAAAACGTCTGTGTATTTTTTTAAATGTACCTTTTCAATAAAAGTACAAAAAGTAAAACTCTGTTTGTGTTTTCAAAGTTATTTTCTCCTGAGACACCTTCAATTTGAAATCATCTGATGAACGATTTTCAGTAGGTGCAAAGATTGTTCCTTACATATTTAGCATTTTCAGCTCTCATTTGAAGCATTTTTATTTGTCATGTTTATTCATTACTGTTCACAGCATCTGCATGAGGCAAGACTTTACTGCTCTTTTCCCTCTGAATCCCTAAGAAGTCAGGCCAAGTTGTGAGTGTAGCCCTAAGTCACAGTAGTAGCCTGATAAAAATTTGTGACTCTGATTTTTTTTTTAATTTGCTCTAAGTCTTCTAAGTCCCTAGCCCATCTTTCATTTGTGTCCGAGGCATTTGTTGATCTCCTTCTATTCCACTCCTCTCCCTTCACCTTCTCTAATCAGCCCACCCCTTTTTTTCTTCCACCTCATTCTCTTTTTAAGTATAAAGATCAATACATCACTATTTGTTCTGGTTATCTGCTTAACGAACTACTTTAAAACTTAATGGCTTAAAATAACAACCATCTTATTCTATTATGATTTCAGAGGTCAAGAATTCCAACCAGGCGTGGTTGGGCTGTTCTTCTATTCGAGGAGACATCAATGTGAAGTCCCTTGGTAATACTTGGGGAGGGGCGGTGTCTGGAGGCCAAGTGGCCTCACTCACATGTGTACCTGGATGGAGATGGTGGCTGGAAGGCTGAACTCTATTGGAACAGTCACCGGAAGACCTACACATGGCCTCTCCAGCTACGTGGTCTTAGGCAGTGACACAGTAACTCAGGGCTCCCAGAGAGAGAACACTTGAAGAGACCTGGGTGGAAGTCAAAAAACTTCTTATAAAATTGTCGAAACTCCCAGCATGTCAGTTATGCTGCATTCTATTGATCAAGCAAGTCACTAAGGCCAATCCAGATTCGAGGGGAAGGAAAGTATTCACTTTTCAATGTGAAAAAGAGCAAAGAATCTGTGGCCATCTTTAATCTACCACTCTGTTACAGAACTTTGAGGGGAGTGGTAACAAAGCTATGACAGAGCCCCCTTTCCCCCACCATAAGCCCAAACCATGCCAATTCTGTAAAATGAGAAGAATGCAGGTGGGATGGGACCTAAAACCTCATTTCTAAAAAGTTAAAGCCAATGGATGGCAGTGCAGCTGTGCTCTGTAGCAATAGGCTTCCTTTATCAGAGTTTATCCAACTGTTTGAAAATTATTGACCTTAATATTCTAGGCGTATAATGAGGTCAGTGTTAGAGTCTATTAAAATTCCAGTTTGACATTCAGAATTTGTTTGTTTGTTTTAATAGGAGTCATTTCAACTCTATACTAGTTACACTAAACCTTGGTTGAACATTCAGACATGGCTTAAAAATATCACGCTCTGAAAGAAATGTGTTTCCATGTATCACTTTGGAGAAGTTTTTATTATTATTATTATGAATTCCAGTGGCAATTATATTTAATTTCTCTTGTATATTCTCTATCTCATTAATGTTCACTGCCATCCTCAAAAATTTTTAAATGTCAGTATTTAAATAGACCCAGGAATCTGCTGATCAGATTTATAGTTTAAGATTTTGAGAAATCACCTCAGGGAAGAAGTACAAATGAATAGCAATTAATTAAAATGCATGCCTCCAAAAGTAGCCATGGGCAGCTTCAAGTAATGATATATACAACACTATCAAACACTATCAAACGATAGAGCTTATGCACCCTAATTCTGAGGTAGCACAGGGGGTCAATCCTAAGCAGATGTGTGTATTTGAACTAATAGCCCTCCCTGTGTCATTTTTAGTGAGGAAAGGCTACCACTCTCCTCCACTTACTGGGAAAGTTAAAAAATGTGCTGTTTACTCTGACATAGTCCAGCTCTGGTCTCCATAGAATATGAAAATTGATCTCAGGACTGCCAGATAAAGTATAAAACACTAAACAAATTTGAATTTCAGGTCAACAGTGAATAATTTTTAATAAAATCTTTTAAAAATTTTAGTATGATATTGCACATGGTATAAGTACATCCCAGAAATAAGTATGAAATATTTGGGATGTACTTATACTAAAGGATATTTGTTGTTTATCTGAAATTCAAATTTAAGCCTGTATTTTCACTTGCTACATCAGGCAACCCTTGTCTCAGGAGCATTCCGCTTCACCTCAAGTACCATGATTCTTCAGGAAAGAAGTGACCTCTTGGGTATTCACAACTAAATAATAAGATTTTAAAGGCACATTGTTAGATGCAGTCACAAGCAGGCAGAGGAAGGAACTGCAGTAAATAAAAGTCAATGATATATTGACACTGGATAGGACCAGCACACGGGAAAAATGTAGTTATAGATGCTCCTTACTGACAGCCACACTGATAGCTGCTTAAAACTAAACTATTGTAAAAGCAAAAAACAGAATTTTCATTTGTGTTATGTACCAAACATACCACCCTTGATTTGCTCCCTTTCTGCCCTAAGAGAATTCCTATATTCTGGAGCAGAAATGGTTGTTTCTGTAGAATTTTTCTCTCAGAAAGTGCTTTAAGTAGAACTATACTACAGTGAATATAGCTGAGAAAGGGAACCATGGGAATTCTCACTGGAAAAAACAGCTAAGGAGACAGAGCTGACAGAGCATGAGGCGGAAATCCTGTTGTGCTAACACTCCCTTCAGGAACCTAAAGGGACTCACTGAGGACGTCGAGTTTAGGGATGCTTTGAGAAATGGGCCCCCACTGCCCGGGGTGTGATCAGAGAGACGGATGATGGCGGGAGGGGAGAGAAGACCAGGAACCCTTTGACAGGGAAAGTCAGCATCAAGACATACACCCTTGAGAAGCACGAGCATCTTCTGGTAACAGGCAGAAGGACTTCATTTCACCTCTGTAGGCTTGCTAGGTGGATTCTGGCCTCTCTTCAGTGTTCCTTCCACCAGATCCTGATTTTGTTAATATGACGGCCCTCAGTTACCATCAGAGCTGACATGGCCTCTTTGGGAAAATACCAGTTTTGATACCTCGGTGGGCTGAGGCAGAGCTGTGTAGTATAAGAGCAAATTCCACCGGGGATGCTCATCTCTGCCTCCTTCCTTTCTCCAAGTAATTATCTCCATGGGAGAATTCGTCAGGGACCTGAGGCAGGCTCTCAGCAGTAATGGGGCGCGACTGTAGGGAATCGCCCTGATTTCTTTGGCTATAATTTCTAAAGCGAGAGTGACAATACAGTGTATTCTTCTACTAAGTGCTCAAACTGCATCAGCCTCTGGTTGGCAGATCCCTTCTGTGGATAGAGTGATGATATCTTCATGCCATATTCATTTTGAGAAGTCATTTGCCTACAGATGATTGGACGAGCTAGTCCTTAAGCACCTCCTTTTCATTTTTATTAGAGTGAAAAAGTAAAAATAGTATGGAAGAGAATTAAATAAGAACAATACACAATTTGGGCTCCTGGGTGGCTCAGTTGGTTAATCAGCTGCCTTTGGCTCAGTTCATAATTCCAGGGTCCTGGGATCGAGCCCCATGTCAGGCTCTCTGTGCAGCAGGGAGTCTCCTCCTCCCTCTCCTTCTGCCTGCTTGTCCTTGCTCTCTCTCTCTAATAAAATTTTTTAAATCTTTAAAAAAAAGAATACACAATTTGCATTCAAAAGACATGAATTCAAATTCTATCATGTCATCTGTTTCTTAGTTCTGTGATTTTTATGTCTGAAAATGATTTCATGTCATTTTCCCAGAGCCCCAGTTTCTCACACATATAAAACAGATACCATGGTACCCAACTCACACAGTGGTTCTGAGACGTGAATAAAACAAAGCATGTAGGGGCGCCTGGGTGGCTCAGTGGGTTAAAGCCTCTGCCTTCGGCTCAGGTCATGATCCCAGGGTCCTGGGATCGCATCAGGCTCTCTGCTTAGTGGGGAGCCTGCTTCCCCCTCTCTCTCTGCCTGCCTCTCT
>CM052883.1:125003459-125140737 GCA_028534135.1 Potos flavus | reverse complement strand
CTCTGCCTACTTGTGATCTCTCTGTCAAATAAATAAGTAAAATCTTAAAAAAAAAAGAAAAAAAAAAAAAAACAAGGCAAAGGGGCGCCTGGGTGGCTCAGTGGGTTAAAGCCTCTGCCTTCGGTTCAGGTCATGATCTCAGGGTCCTGGGATCGAGCCCCGCATCGGGCTCTCTGCTCAGCAGGGAGCCTGCTTCCCCCTCTCTCTCTGCCTGCCTCTCTGCCTACTTGTGATCTCTCTCTCTCTCTGTCAAATAAATAAATAAATAAATAAATAAATAAATAAATAAATAAAGCATGTAAAATGTCACTGCAAATCAAAGCTTACTATGCAAATTTTCATCTGTGAATAAATGAAATTATTTTTTTCTCATTTTTAATTTTTAAATTTTAAGTAAATTCTCTCAAATTAGCCAATTTTGAGTCTTTAGCATTAATCTAGACTCAGAGAAAAATACATCTGTAATGGGAAAGAAACAGTAAACTCATTAGCTAAGTTTATGTTCCTACTCACAAGGATATAATTCAAATAAAAGTAATACCAAGATAACAGAACCAAAGTAAATGTGAAGTGTGTGTATATCACAAATATGTGTGAATTTTGTCTTATATTCCATATGACAAAAATAGAGTTTCAAGTTGTAAAAATAAAAAACTTCTTTATGTTGCAAAAAAAACTACTACTACTGTTATAAAAAATAAAAAAAACTTATTTTTGATGTAAAAAACTAAAAATCACTATAAAAGGAATTAAACATAGAAGAAAAACTAAGAAAAATATAATCCATATGAAATATATAGTTTCATATCCTTATTATACAGAGAACTCATAGAATGGGATGGGGGAACTCTTCCAGAAATGAAAAACAATCCAATAGAAAAATAGGCAAAAAGGCAATTCAGAAAAAACAAAATATATACAAATGCTCAATAAATGTGAAAAGGTGTTTGTTATCACTTACTACAAATGAAATCAACATTTTTTTGATCTAGCATTTTGACAAAATATATATAAAATTTCTAGACCTTGTATCAGTGAGAGTGGGAAAATGGACACATTCAGGCATTGTTGGTAGTAAGGAAAATTGCTTCAACTTTTCCAGAAGGATGGTTGGTCAATGTGTTATCATGTCAGTTACACATAACATTTGGCCCAGGAATCCTATGTTCAAGACTTTATCCTAAGATACTATTCCTGTAAATGTAAAAAGATTTATGCACAAATATGTTTCAAAATAGTGAAAAAATATTCATCCATAGGGAATGAGTAAATAAATTATGGAACCCATATGTGGTAGGAAATAGCACAACCATTTCAAACGATGACATAGGACATCTGGGTGGCTCAGCCTGTTACGCATCTGACTCTTGATTTCAGCTCAGGACTTGATCTCAGGGTCATGAATTCAGGCCCTGTGTTGGGTTCCACAGTGGGCATGGAGCCTACTTAAAAAAATTAAAATGATGGCATAATTCTGTAATTACTGACATGAAAAGATGTCCATGATATGTGTCCAAGTGGGAGAAATAAAAGGTTACAGAACAACATGTTAAGTGTGAACACACTCATATTAAGTTTTAAAACTATACCTGTACATTGGCATACATACATGGTGAGATGTCTGATAAATGTGGTTATCCAGATTGATGGAAGTTACTCCTGAGTTGTAGACTTCCATATGGCTCTACATTTTATTTTTAATTTTTGGTAGAATTTGAATTTCTATAAAGAACACATGTTGTTGCTGTTTCAGAATCATGTAAATATAATCGGTTGTCCCCTTATAACCAAAACAAATGACCTCTACCACACAATGACACACAATTTCATAAGAATCCAAGCAATTATAACTGAAAAATAAATGGGTAATAAATGTGAAATAAGAACAGTTAATTATAAAAGCAAAAAGCAAGAGAAGAGTTTTAGTGTTATTTCAGACTTTTTTCCTGCCTTGAGAAAAACTATTTTCCTGGCATGTTGAAAACTGCAATTAGGTTACTTTGAAAAAGGAAACACCCAATCACTTAAATAATGTAAATAGCATCTTTTTTCTTAAAGATTTTATTTATTTATTTATTTATTTATTTATTTGAGAGAGAGAGAAGTGGAGGGGCACAGGGGGAGGGAGAGGGACAAGCAGACTCCACGCAGAGCCCAGGATGGGCCCTCGAGATGGGCTGATCTCAGGATCCTGAGATTGCGACCTGAGCTGAAACCAAGAGTTGGATACTTCACCGAGACAGCCACCCAGGCACCCCCGTAAATATTATCTTAAGGTTTATGATTCTTGATGTGTCTCACACAGATTCTTCCCACCTCTCTCCCATGTTCTGGGCTCTTCTGTTGTTACTCAACCAATTCTTTGGGAATTGTATGACCAGTGCATAGATTCACATAGCCTTGTTTGTTTTTTGACTATGAAAGATGGTGCCTATTTATTCAAGTAATGACACTATTATAAGATCAAAATACATTCATCTCTCACTGCTGATTGGAATTGCATTTTTACTATAGCATAACTATTGCTCTCTATATAGCATATAGAGTTTGGTGAATAGGCCACCGACTGAAAGAAAAGGCAGACTTCCTTTTTCCCTCCATCAGAGAACCACCATTCCGGGCATATTTATCTGATGTTTTATTCTCTGCAGTGTAGGCAGTGGGGAAGAATTGCATGTGAAAAGAACACATACTATATAAGTAGGAATAGTTAGGAAAATTTCCTTGAAGAGCCCTGATAGCATTTAACCTATACAAGGCCCCAAAGTTTCAAATGATAAAGGGACAATGCAAAACACAGCTTTCCTTTCCTGACAAGAAGTCAGAATACTATTCATACACTCTCCCTAAGAGAATTCATTATTTGGAGGCCAATAACTGTTTCACTTTCCAGTAAATATAAACAGGTGGCACATGAGACAATGTTCACATCGAAGGTTAGACAATAAATAGGAAAACCCTCTAGTGAATAAACACTCTGTACTTTGATTTCTAGCTCTCAAAGACAAAGATCAGTAGGCTCCTCCTTGTAGCTCCTGGTAATAGGAGGCTCTCCTGAGATGCAGTATCACTATAGATAGCTGGGAGTCAAGTTCACATCTTCATTAAAACAAAAAGCTAGCTTCAACTCTCACGCTTACATTTCACAACATGGCTGAGCCCATTTTTCATCAATATACCAAGCAGTTAAGCACTGAAATCAGTTTGGAAGTCAAACACTGAGCAAGAGTGAAAAAGTGCCACTGATCTCAAACCAGAAAGCAAGGCTTTTTAATAGGGGGGTTACTTTGCTTTGTCTACAGGCAAAAAACCTTGAACTAACTGCTGAGTCTTTACTGAAGTACAAAGTACAGCGTGGACTACAGATTCTGAAAGGGTAGTGTGGAGAAGCGTCACCTGGAGAGTTTGTTCGAATGTATATTACTGGGTCCCATCCCCAAAGACTATTATTCAAGAGGGTGGGAGTGATGCCCAGAAACTGCATCCTAACAGGCCCGCCCCTCCCCCAATCTCCCCACTCCAGGGTCACATGGAGAACACAGAGAACAGTCTGGCTCATAAAATCAAAGAAATCTTTATTGGCCTCAGGATGCCAATAGACTCCTGGGTCTATGCAGCACCATGCATCAAGTCTACATTAAAGCAGTAAACATTTCCGAAGACTACATTGAGTAGACCGAACTTCAGGCTAAAACTCCAAGGAACTCCATTTCCGAACAACCAAATACTTTGAGGCAAACAGTAAAGATTTTCAAATGCCCTCGAAATGAATCTGCTTGCTTTTTCCCCCTTGCAAACAAAATCCTACATCTAACGTGACTTAAAAGCAAAACAAACAAAAACAAAACAAATCATCTGTAGTATGTGATTCTAGTGATTCGAGACAAATGGAGGAATCAAAATACCTCTAATTTAAGAAGAAAAAAGAGGTTCTGGGTGTTTATGAAAGACAGGCTAGCTCTGTAGTAGCCATTCTAGAAAAGTAAGATTACTGAGGTGGCTTGCAGAGAGTGATCTCTAAGATGTACCCATTATTATTATGGATGAGGAAAGCATGACTTTACACAAACATAGGAGAACATAGAATACCTTTCAAGGAATCTATCTCATGATTCTAAGAAGCCTACTATGATACTAAAATTTGGCTACTATAATACTTGACCTATATATCAGGAAATCGTGTCAACATAAGTTTATTTTTCACAGACATGAATCTGAGTCCTTTCAGAACCAAATATCTCTTGGTTTTATTTAAATCTTTGGATAAAATGCTTTCTAGAAGTTATTACTGATTGTCCTCCCTTCTTAAAGCATGAAATACTGGCTAAAATCCTTTCTCGATGATTCAAGTTCACCACTAAAACCGTCATTCGTGACACAGAGGTAGAAGATGTCATATAGTTATGGAAAGAACAATGGGCTAAAAATCGGAATTCCCAAATAACAGGCCAAGAGCCTACACTTACAGGGCACGTTCCCTTAAGCAAGTTTGAAACGCAGTATCCTCATCTCTAAAATAGAGGGGATATTACTTGTCCGGCATAAACCAAAATTTACTGTAAGGATCAAGAAAAACAATTATAGGGCGCCTGGGTGGCTCAGTTGGTTAAGCAACTGTCTTCTGCTCAAGTCATGATCCTGGAGTACCGGGATCGAGTCCCGCATCGGGCTCCCAGCTCTGTGGGGAGTCTGCTTCTCCCTCTGACCTTCTCTCCTCTCATGCTCTCTCTCTCTCTCTCTCTCTCAAATAAATAAATAAAATCTTTAAAAAAAAAGAAAAACAATTATAGTAAGTGCTCAGTACATTTTTAGCTGTCATATGATTGACATGACAACATTGCAGGCATCGCACATCCGGGAGCAACAGATGAGGAACCGAGACCACGGAGACTGAGTAACAAATTCATCCTAGACAGCCTCCAGTGTAGCCGATTTCATGTCCGAGTCCTGGGAAACATTTGTCGAAATACAGAGCTTGTGAACAACTTATGGAGGTTCCTGCTGAGACATGACATCTGAGTAATATCATAGGAAAGAGCTTTCAGTTTAGTCCCATTGAACAGCCAGCCACTTATGGTTGATGTTCAGACAGTGGAAAGACAGTAAGTGGATAAGAATGGTTTCCGCCTTGGGGCTGCTTAACATGCTAAGTAGGAGGGGGAGGGGAACAGTAGAGACCACACATATGAACAGTACTTCAATATATAATAAGATCAGGGAAAAAAAGAAATATATATACACATGTATATGTATATATATTGTGTGTATGTATATATATGTATGTGTGTGTGTGTGTGTGTATATTAGGAAAAACAACTAGCTCACGGCGAGGGGAGGAGGGGCACATGCGCAGAGTGAGGAGATGCCCAGGAAAACTTCCTGGAGGACAGGATAGCACAAATAGCAAGAAGAAAGAGCATTCCGGAAGAAGGAACAACATGAGCAAAAGCACAGCAGTATGCAATACAGAGTCTGGAGGAAACTGTGCGCAGTGCCTAGCGCTAAAAATGAGAGGCAGGAAGGGTAAGAGTTGGCTGGGAGGTTACGTGTGGATCAGTCATGGAGAACCTCGTATAGACGTCTGGATGAAATCCTGGAGCTTGTAGGATCGTTAGAGGATTTTAATTGGGAGTAAAATGATCAGACTTGCATTTAGGGAGATCTTTCCAGTGGAAATAAAAAGGAGGGATTGGAGAAGGTGATGTGGACCAGAGACAGTTATAAGGTCGCAAAAATGACCTGAATGAGGGCCTCAGTCATTAAAAACTATGCAATGCTCTAGGCGACAAAAACCACTGCACAGAAGCCGAGCTGCAGTAGCAGCCCAACGCCAGCGCACTGTAGCCCCCATCCCCCTCCCCTCCATTGCCCCCTCCCCCCCACTGCCCCCTCCCAGAGCCAAGGCAGAAGCTCACTCAGGCTCTGAGAGCGCTCACCTGGGCTAGCTCCCCGCACCACGCATGCGCAGTGCCTCACACTAGTGAGTCCTGGGGAGAAGGAACGAATGATGAGCCCAGAGCAGGAGCTGCTGGGCATGGAGAACTATCTGCTGTCATCCGAACTACAATCCAGACTACAATATTCTCTGAGTTCCACTGTCTACTTTTTCGATGTGTCGTTTTCTTTAGTATCAAGTTGCAAAGCAGTCATTCCTCACCTCCTAAGTTTCTGTGACTGGGGAACCAGAGCCGACAGAGTGTTAGAACTGTGTGTAAAACAGGAACAGAGCTCCCAGAGCAGCCTGAGGGATGCTCCCAGGAAGCCTGTAGACCAGAACCAGTCTTAGTCTTAGTCTGTAGCTGCTCGGCTGCAGCACTTTTTTTCCCCCTTTTTTACTTTCAGATTTTGCATAGGGTTTGTATGTTGAGGATGTCATTGGAATGACGTCTGAACATGTGATAAATTGCTGTTATACCACACAAATAAATAATCTTTTTTTTTAAATAACCATCTTCTTGGGGCTCCTGGGTGGTGTAGAGTCAGTTAAGCGTCTGATTCTTGGTTTCAGCTCAGGTCGTGATTTCAGGGTCATGAGATCAAGCTCCATGTCAGGCTCCATGCTCAACAGAGTCTGCTTCAGACCTTCTCTCCCTCTGCCTCCTTCTTCTCTCAAATAAATAAATAAATAAATCTTTAAAAAAATAAAATGCTTAAAATAAATAATCATCTTCATTCATTCTACAAACCATGATGTACCAGACACTGTATTGAAAATAGTAAAACAAATGAGATTCCCACCTGGTACTGAAGGAGTTACTAGGACCTTCAAGGAGAGCAAAGTCTCAGGTACTAGGTTTGTTTTTACACATGTCTGTTTGTAGTAACTGGAATTTTATTTCTGATAATGCTGAGATGAGTTTAATCCAGAGGACATCATCCTGACTCAGGATCACCTGAGGATGTCTCAAAAACTATCAGAGCAGGGGCACCTGGGTGGCTCGGTCAGTTAAGTGTCTGACTTCAGCTCAGGTCTTGATTTTGGGGTCTTGGGATTGGGCCCAGTCAGACTCCCTGCTCAGTGGGGAGTCCGCTTCTCCCTCTGCCCCTCCCCCACACTTGTGTGCATGCTCTCTCTCTCAAATAAATACAATCTTTTAAAAAAAGAATTAATTAATTAATTTTAAAAACCTATCGGAGCCATGGTCTCAGCATCACCTCAGCTGAATCAGGATCTCAGGTGGTGAGTCCCGGGCACTGATAAGAAAATAAACAAACTATCCAGGTGATCTCAATAAGAGCCAGACTTGGGATAAACTAATCATTTAGAGCTGAAGAAGGATGTGAGGCACAAATATGAAGGCAAGAGGAGTTGGGTGCCTCTTATCGCTATTATTTGAGAGCAAAATACATCTTCCAAGCGCAAGGAACAAAACAAACAAACCAGCTTTTGAGGTATGTGAGTGGTGGGGGAGGGGAGGATATTTTAGTTAAATGATGTTCTGGTTTTTCTCAGACGTGGTCTAATCCCCCCGTGGGTGCACCGACAGATCTTTGGAACTGTCGTCCGGCACGATGGCACTATGAAATCTGAGAAGAAAATGTTACCAATGTGTTGCTAAACTTCTGATCGAAAGCGTAAACTCTGGAAGTAAATATCCTAAAATTACTTACCTAAATAGGAAATTCCTGAAGCAGTACAGAGTAATCTGTTAGACCATTGATGCTAGAGAAAAATAATTTTAATTATATAAATGTCCACAACCTACATAAATTCCTGTGTGGTTGACCCCAAAAATCACCATAGGAAAATGTCAGTGTATTGGATTCAGGTCAGTCAGGAAGTTTTTCACATCAAAAAGTAGTATTTAGGTACATTAGGCCACTTCTGCTATATTAAGCTGATAATGAGGATGGGGAAAATGAACCCACATACTGTTTTTTTTTTAAAGATTTTATTTACTTATTTGACAGGGAAAGAGAGAGCACAAACAGGGGGAGCAGCAGGCAGAAGGAGTGGGAGAAGCAGGCTCCCCACAGAGCAGAGAGCCTCCTACCAGAGCCAAAGGCTGACGCCCAGCTAACTGAGCCACCCAGGTTCCCCTGAACCCACATACTTAATAAATAATAATAATGACTAAAGATACTAATTCTAAGAAGTCATGGATGCTTTGGAACCATGACACATGTTGAACAGTCTCGAGTAGGTTATAAATGATCTTTACACTGAGTGTGAATTTTGCCAGCCCCCACGTGATAATGTTATCTGATTTCTGCTCTGAGACCTCATGTCCTTATAATCAGTTCCTATAAAATGAGCACATGGGGATCCTCACACAGAGCCACGTACACTTGCGAGTGCTGGAGACAACAGCAGAGCTGGAGTCATATTTTATGCAACAGAGAGAGAGAGCATGTTTCATGAGACCCGGAGAAGGAGGGGAGTCTTGCCCTACTTTCTCCTCGCTTCTTTTGAATTTTGCCCCATTTTGCTTGCCAAATACAAATCCTTTGGCAAAGGGCTTTCCCCTTTAGGGGTGTCACCGAAGACTGATGAGCTCGTGCTCCAACCATGAGTATCTCTGAGAGAAGTAGGGTGACTCCCTTCCCTACATCCATTACAACACTGACTAAAGCAAGGTGGAAAAACATGCATTACAGACGGAAAAGCAATCCTGTTCAGCAAGGGCTCCAAGTCTTGGCTCTCCCATCGTGCAGCTCTGCCCACACAAGCCACTGAAGAGAGAGATCAACAGGCCCCCCACATATGTTTTCATTCCCTCACACCTGAGAGCTAAGAACCATCATCTGTGAATGTGGGGGTGTGGAGGTGGTGAGGAGAGTGCACCCACAAAGAACGGCTGGGATGTGCACAGCTCAGGGGCTTGGGGTCGCAGGGCACGTGGAGCCTCAGCTGTGGGGCTTTTGGGGGACCAAGCTCCCAGGGGATCTCCTGCAGGTGTTCCCCACCCTGTGTCTTATAGCCACAGGCTGCTCGCCCACTCTCACTGGTAGGTAAAACACTGCTTGTTACAAGCAAACACAGGTAGTGAGGCTAACTAAGCTCCTCGGCAACACTGAAACTTGACAATTTAAAATGAGTCCGAATCCGTAGGGGCGGGAGGCATCTGGCATTTAGGAAGATCAGAAGTCCTTTAGGACAGTTGGGGACACTGCTTCAGTTGAGGTGAACAAATGGTCTGGAGAAACCGTGGATGAACTTGATCTGTTCACAATAGCTGAAGGAAAGCTTCATTCAGCACCCGTTGAATGCAGTGCACTTTTCATTTTCTTCTCAGGGGGGCAGATGAAAAGCATTACAATAGTTGTCCCAAGAAGACAGCCTGTGGTCTTGCTGCCCCCACAAGTAAGTGGGGAGCAGTTTCCCGCGGTCCCCAAAGACACCTTGAAGGAAATGGGATATTCTGGGAAAAGACAAACAGGCCATTTGTTAATTAGGTGAACCACTCTGGAGGAAAAAAATAGGAAAGGGATGGAATTCACTACGAATCAACGTAAATTGAAGTATCGAGGCTCCTACAGAGTTAATGCCTCCTCCCAAATTTCCTCCTGGCCCCTTACCCCCTTCTATCACCCCCCTGTTATGGAGTGTCCCCCCAAGTCAAGGACCATCTCATGCTTCTTGCGTTACCAATGCCCCCAATCCCACTGGAGCTTGGTTTCAGAGAGAACCGTGCTAGGTGTGCCTCTGAATCCTAGGACCTCAAAATCTCATTAGTATTCTTTGAACTGTGCCTTACACAGTGGCTTCCACAATTTACTAAATTCCTCCTGACTTGATAGTGGGGATCATGAAGATGAAATGTTACCATTGTATTTGGTTATTTTACCTGTTCCCAGGCGATGCAGATAGGCAGTAAAATTAATTGAATCAACACTCTCCATTACCACTCCTATTTCCGCAGAATAAGTTGTCACTCTCTCCAAGAAAGAGGATTTTTTTTCCCCCAAGGCTGTTTTAAAATGGTAATACAACCTCTGCTACAATTGCAGGACTGGCAATAAAATGAGCAAACTTACCTTTTCTAAATTTAATTAAACTCGTGTAGGAAAGACGTCTTTCGGAGCCACAGTCTTCTACTGGGTTCTGGCATATTTGAGCATATCTGGAGCTGGGGGGAAGAGGGCTGGAAGAAACAACTATTTGCAGAGAAGAGCAAACAGCCTTCTCTCACTGCCCTAAGTTGGGGGGAGCAGGGAGGGAGTACAGAGTTACTAGGGTGAGGAGCTTAATGTGACAACAACGCCTTGGGGGGGCGGTGGAGACGGCTCATGGACCCCTTTGAGAATATGTTGAAAGTATTGGACCCTCTCCATGGAAAAATTTACATATGCGCCTACAACATTCAGTTTCTTACACAATTGCAGGGACGTTCTCAGACTTCTAGAAGCCTTCCTGTGCATCACCATCTATGGCTCCATGGACTCAGGGGGGGCACTTTTTTAGAATTTCTGCTTCTTAGAATTGAGTGATGATGGCACCCCTACCCAGTGCCCTGGGTACAAGCTTGTTTCTGGCAGAGAGGAGGATGCTGTACCCAATCCTGTAGCTCACTGTCCACCAAATGACATTGCTCTGGCATCCTGTGTCTGGACTTCATTCTGAGAAATAGATAGTCTCATCCCCTCCACCCCAGACACTTGAAGGACAGCCACCAGCCCTGGAAGGCTGTGCCCCGCAGAGCACGGATGTCACAGAAGTGTCACATGTGTGGAACACTTGTGGGAGACCCACCAAAGCCTTGGGAGCCGGGGATTGACCAAACAAGGACCCCAGCACCATGTCAGTAAAACGCGGACGTGAACATATCAGGGATCTCATTTATTCCTGTAGACTGGAGAGACCCAGTTATACTTAATCATTACGTTCTTTAAATCACGATTTGGGATTTGGAACTGGAGCTAGTCTAAGATATGGAGGCGTTTCTGGAGTAAACGTCAGCTTATTGAACTAATGTTTTTAGCATCTCTCCATTTAACATTATCATGATGGTTAAAATAAATACTGAAAGCAGTCCTTAAAGGAGACATCTCTAAACACGACTCTTGGAAAGGAGGTGAGCGCGGCGGGGGCGGGAGGCAGTCTGTCAACGTGCAGGCGCTCATCCAAGCCCACACTGTCAGGAAGCCACACAGACTGGGTCATCTTAGGTGATCTTAGGACTAAACCTACTCCAAGAAGCAGGCTCAGTAATGGAGAAATTGTCCTCCCTTTGCTACTGTTTATCTAACTCCTTTCTCTGGTTTACCAACAGTTTCTTTCTTTCAATGCACTGAACAGTTTTATGACGGCATTGGCAAGAAACAGAACTGCAACCCAATTGTTAGAATTCATGCTCCCATTATAATCGGGCGAGGGTGGTGCGGGGGTGCTGACGAGATGGATGCAGCAAATACAGCAAATGAGTTCACCTGTGAACTTGAGCAGGTCAGTTAACCAGTCCTGTTCCCTTAGGTGCAAGATGAAGGCTCGGATAGATTATCTCTAATGTACCTTCTAGCCATAATCGTGACCGTAATACCTTGATTTTGTATGGACCTTTGATATTCACGAAGCCCTTGCCTTGATCTAGCCTACTCATTAAAACATAGGCTTTGGGGGCACCTGGGTGGTTCAGTCAGTTAAGAGTCTGCCTTCAGCTCGGGTCATGATCCTGGGGTCCTGGGACACTAGCCCCGCGTCGAGCTCCCTCCACAGTGAGGAGCCTGCTTCTCCCTCTCTCTCTCCCTGCTGCTCCCCCTGCTTATGTTCTCTTTCCCTCTCTCTCTGTCAAATAAATAAATAAAATCTTGAAAAAAAAAAAAAAAGAGCATAGGCTTTGGAGTCAAACTGCCCGGCTGGGTTCAACTTCTGACTCCACCTCTTGCTAACCATGTGACATAGGGCAAAGCATTAATCTCTCCATATCTCAGTTTCCTCATCTTCCTTATGTGATTGCTATGAAAATTGAATGAGTTGTCACATATAATGAGCCTAGAACCATATTTGGTATAGCATTGACTGCTCAATAAATACAAATATCAATTGTATTGACTTTTTAATTTAGTCCATATATAGGTCAGTGCCTCCTTTTAATTTTTCATTGGACTTTTCTCCCATGCTATTCCCCTATATAATTTTTAGCTCTATTTTATCTCTCATGGAACCATTTAATATGGTTAATAAATTTGAATTTGTGACGGCCAACTTAAATGCATCCTTTATCTGTGGCTAAGAAATAGGATTTCGAGTTCATACTCTTGCGATGTCATTTGTAAGTGTTCTTTTGTCCCATTTGTACCAGTCAAATGTCCATAATTTCTTAACTAATTTATTTTGTAAATAGGATCTATTTTATTTTGTAAGTAGAATCTATTTTGTAAATAGGATCCAGGCAATATGTCCACATATACATAGAACAGAGCCAGTCTTCCGTGGAGGCAAAATATGAGCACCTATAACATACCACGTAAGGGGCACCAAGAGCTGCACCCCCACCCCCGCCCTCACTGTAACTAGTTCCCTCTGACTGCCTCATCTTCCTATGACTGTCAGGATTTCCTTCTTCTGTGCGGTCTGAAGTAACTCCATGAGTGCTCTGGTGACCAAGGTATAAATCACTGCTTTGGAGCCATTGGGAAGGAACTGCTTCGAGAAAGTACAGATGTCACATACACATCATAAGTTTACTTTTCAAGGCATTTCATCGTGAATATTCTCATGTGTACCTACCAATATACCTGAAAAATCAGGTAATATTATCACGGTTTTATAGATGAGGAAATAGAAAAGCCAAAGGAGTTAGCCAAACAAAGTTATAAGTACATTCATCTGCTTCCTGAACAACCAGTAAGTGCCCAGCATGAACCCCAGGGAGGCTTAAAATAGAAGACCTAAATTTAAAAGAGTTTACAATTTAGCTTTGCTTCCTTTATTCCCATGGAAGTTAGGAATTATGTTTAGAATTTCTAGATTTCTTGGGTTAGTCACCTTGAGAAGTAGAGAGAATGAACCACAGAAGACAGGAAACCAAAATCAGGCGAATCTCCAAGGGAAGGTCAAATGGAGGAGAGTACCAATACATGATTCAGACGACTGAGATAATCCACAGTGAAGGTCGTTCATATCCCAGGCTATGAAAAATGACTGGTGGCGGGAAAATGGACCCTGACACCAGGGTCAGACACCCAATAATATGCTCAAGATAAGTAAAGCCAATAATAGCCAGTTAGTCCTGGGAATAGCCCTCTACTTCACATAGCCCGTGAGGTTATAAAGGCCCATGAGGTTATAAAGGCAAGGCTTTAAGTGCTAGTTTATACACAGAAACTGAAACTTTTGCCCCATTCTTACTGGAGGATCAGATGAGGGCTTAGCAGTCATCAGGAAAACTACCCCCTCTGATGTTATCTGATTGTGGTGGTTAATTTTGTGGGTCAACTTGTCTGAGTCATGGTATTCAAGTATTTGGCCAAACATTATTCTGGATGTTTCCATGAATGTGTTATTTTATATGAGACCAACATTTAAATCAGTGGACTTTTTGTAAAGCAGATTACTCTTCATAATATAGGTGGGCCCTACCCAATCAGTTGAAGGTCTTACCAGGACAAAGACTAACTTCCTTCAAGCAAGAAGAAATTCTACCAAGACTGCCTTTGGATTCAGACTGCAACTCTCCCCTGGATCTCCAGCCTCCCCACCTACCCTGAAGTTTTGGACTTAACAACACTGAACACCTCCACAATCATGTAAGCCAGTTCATTAAAACAAATCTCTCTCTCTCTCTCTCTATCTCTCTCTCTGTGTGTATGTGTGTGTGTGTCTTTCTCTCTATTTATGTATTTGTATTCACACATGTCCTGTTGGTTCTGTCTCTCTGGAGGACCCTGATTAATTCACTGATCAATAGCTTTATACATGTCAGAGCAAAATGACTGCTTTCTCTAGAATCACTAAGTTCCAATATATTTAAAGGTACAAGACTTTCTATTATCTTGAGAGGCAATGTGAGGCAATGAGTAAGAACTTGGGCTCTGCCTAGTTTGAATCCTAGCTCCAACACTTACTATAAATTAACAGCAAATAACCTAACCTCTCTAGTCTTCAGTTGCTCCATCTGATAATAAAAGCTTCTACCTCGTAGAATTCTTAAAGGTATAAATGAGTTAATACATAAAAAGCATTTGGTAGAGCTATCATGTTCCTTGCTCACCATATCTTGTGAATTCAAATTAAGAATGAACAGGCTGAATGCTCAGAATCTGAAAAATTCTCTGTTAAGTTACTGCACCAACATATTGTGTGATTTCCGTGGTACCTCCATTTCTCTGCTATAAAGTGGAACAAAACAGATGGGTTGCGAGTTAATGAGCATACAAAGCACTATGAAATCCTTAGATAAAAGGTGCCCCGGAGCATTGTCATATGACAGGCAATTGAGTGTTATTATAGGGCAGGTTTTATATTTTTAATATATTCTAAATGTGTCTTTGGTCAACATGTGAGTGAAGTAAACAAAATGGTATTAGAACAGAAACTCACAAAAAAAAAAAAAGAACAGAAACTCACAAACAGTGGTATAATTACCTCTTGGCTCGCACTGCCTTATTCTATTCAACTCATTGCACAAAGAGTTTGAAAGATAAAAATCCTAATTTTTCTGGGGTTTACATTTTCTGGCCCCTGATTCTGATAAACAAGGTCATGCCAGTCTACTTCTGTGATTCGGATAAGTTCAAGCATTTGTAAGTAAATCATGGAACATCCAGCTATTCATTTTTTAATAAGCAGCATGCCAGAATCAGCATCCTTTCTTAACTGGGTTGTTTTTAGAGTCTTTGAAAATTCCACAATACTTCCAAGGATACCGAAGTAATCTAACCTATGAATTGCAAAGATGATCTCTTTTCAGCCATTAAAGGGAATATAATAAAAATAACCATAATTATGCCCAATACGTAATAGACATTTCCAGAGGTAGCATGGTTTAGAATTGAACCTGGATTTTAGTTCTGTTTCTAGCACTAATTAGTTCTGTGACCTTGACAAATTACTAACCTTTATTTTTTTAATAAGACAAAGTAATACATAACTTACAAAACTCCTATGTGGAACATATCTAACCAAATGCCTCACACATAATAAATATTTCCTTTCTTCTGGCCCCATAATAAGAGTCTACAGCTTCAATGTGATCCTAGAGTCCTCAGTTTTTCAGTCATTCTCTTGACCTTTAAACTGAGTTCATAGGATATGAGAAAATTGTGATTTTTGCTACTGCATCCCAGTCCTCCTAGCAGAATTAACGGGAACCCATGAAACTGTTTTCTTCCTCAAATTCTCCAGCTAAGAATTCTATGCAGTCATGAGAATCAACGGGACTGAAAATAGAACTCAGGTAACCTGCTATTCTTAAAACTCCTCCAAGGTCTGCAGGCCCGAGGCAAGCAAATCGACAGCCTTCTGGTATACCCTGGAGGCTACCAGCACCATACCCCTTCATGTAAGAGACTCCAGTCTTCAAAGGACCATAATGGGAGATTCAGTGCCTCTCTTTTACATGTATTAAAATTAAAATACATATATCCCAAGTTGCCGCCATCAGACACCAAAATCTGTTTTGATTTCCTACTATAGAGGGATTTTCGTTTTTTCCAATGTCATTAACTTTCTATGTCTTGAGACATAGAGCTACTCTAGAAGAAGTAATAACAAACGTTGAAAAGAAGGTCCTAAAAACCAACATACCAGGGAAATGCAAATCAAAACCACAATGAGATACCACTTCACATTGTTAGGATGGCTACTATCAAAATAACAGAAAATATGGGACGCCTGGGTGGCTCAGTTGGTTAAGCGGCTGCCTTTGGCTCAGGTCATGATCCCAGGGTCCTGGGATCGAGTCCCACATCGGGCTCCTTGCTCGGCAGGGAGCCTGCTTCTCCCTCTGCCTGCCACTCTGCCTGCTTGTGCTCTCTCTCTCACTCTCTCTGACAAATAAATAAATAAAATCTTTAAAAAAAAAAAAAATAACAAAATAACAAGTGTTAGCCAGGATGTGGTAAAACTGGAATTCTCATGCATGGCTGTTAGGGATGTAAAATGGTGTCACCATTATGGAAAATAGTTTGGCTGCTCCTCCAAAAGTTAAAAATAAAATTACCATATGACCCGGCAATTACAATTCTGGGTATGCACCCAAAGAGTGGAAAGCAAGGACTTCAACAGATATTTGTACACCCATGTTCACAGCAGCATTATTCACAACAGCCAAAGGTGGAAACAACTCAAGCACCCATCGATAAATGAATGGATAAATGAAATGTGATATATACACATAATGGAATATTATTGAGCCTTAAAAAAATGAAAGAAATTCTGACACATGCTGCAACGTGGATGGACCTGAAGACATTATGCTAAGCCAGTCACAAAAGGAAAAATACTACATCATTCCATTTGTATGAAATACTCAGACTAGTCAAATTCAGAGAGAAAGTAGAATGGTGGTTTAAAGGGGCTGGGTAGTGGGCACATGGGAAATTGTTGATAACGGGAATTTTGGTTTTGCAAGAAGAAAAAAGTTCTGGAGATGGAAGCTGTTGATGGTTGTCCAGCAACGTGAATGTACTTAATGCCACTGAACTATACATTTAAAGATGATTACAATGGGGGGCACCTGGGTGGCTCAGTCAGTTAAGCATCAGCCTTTGGCCAGGTCACGATCTTAGGGTCATGCAAACGAGCCCCTCATTGGGCTCCCTTCTCCCTCTCCCTCTGCCTGCCACTCCCCCTGCTCATGTTCTCTCTCTCTCTCTCTCTCCCCCAAATAAATAAATAAATATTTTTTTAAATGATTAGGGTGGTAAATTTTTTGTATTTTACTACAATTTCTAAAAATTAATTAGCTTAAATAATTTCTTTAAAAAACCAACATACCAAGAACACTATATGTCCTTATGGAACAAGTATACAGAGTACTTTTTAACAACACAACAAATTTTAAACTCTGGGAGAAATGAATACTCTGTCCCTTGTTGGGCAAATGTATGAATGAGCACACGTGGAGTGTAACAATATACACTGTCTATCTATCTACTTTTCTCTTTTTCATTTTTAACAAGAGGACTAGGACAGTCCCTCCCAGCTAAACTGTAGTTAGGGAAGGACCATCTTTAACAGCTCCCTTCATAACTTAAGATATCCTCTTCCTCTTTTTTTTCCACCTAAACAAGTTCTCTGGAAAGAGAACTCATCACAGCTTAAAGAGATACTCTTCCCCTGGGAATGGAGAAATATATTTGGGCTAGCCTCAAAGCCCTTAGCTAAAGGAATAGCATACTTACATTGAAATCTGAGACTCTAGCCAGAAGATGAGAAAGAATGCTAGAGGTTTTATTTCATAAGGCACTTGAAATCACACCATATCACTATTCAGTTACGGGTGCCAAAATCTTGAGTCATGGAAAATCTATTTTAATGATGTATCAATTATATACCTTCAGTAAATTGAGATTAGGAACATTGTGGTTGACATGTTTTTTTCCAAAATAGACCACATTAAGTTCATTCACCAAGCCCATGCCAGCTATGTACCCAAAACCATACTAGGCCATAGACATTCAAAAATGATGAGACATAGTCACTTGTCTAAAAGAAATAAGAGAGTTAGTAAAACACAAAATTATGAATAACTAACATATGTGACAGACCCCTTTTGCCCCTTGCCCTTTTGCCCCAGGGCTGGCTTGGGTGCCCTCCTGGCATTGTTTGCTTTTATTATAGTATATATTAAATCATCTTTTAATTATATGTGTTCATGGCTTTTTCTTCCACTATACCATGGGTATGAGATGCATCAAAGACAATATATTAGATTTGCGTGTTAGACCCTTTACATTTCTGGCAGGTAGTCCTTATCTGTTGTTGTGCAACAAAATCACCTTAAAATGTAAAGGCTTAAAGCAACAATTTGTTGTTTCTCATGATCTTGTCAGTCAAGAATTTAGCATGGCTCAGCTAGTTCATTCCAGTTCACTCCTCTTCACATGACGTCAGTTAGGGTTACTAATGTACCTTCATTTAGCTGAGAGCTGGGCCAGGGTTGGTATGTTCAAAGATGCCCTCTCGTCCCCCCAGGGCTTCTCTCCCTGTGGGCACTAATCAGTCTTTAGTCTAGCCTACATTTCCTTATAGCATAGTGGCCAGGCTCCAAGAGAAAGAAAGCATAAGTTGATGGAATTCTTCAGATCCTGGCTCAGAAGTCCCAGAATATTATTCCCACCACATCCTTTTGGTATAATTCAGAAGGAGGCAAAACAGATTCAGCTTATTGACGGAAGGAGCAGGTAAGCATATAAAAATGGGAGGAATCATTGACTGCTATATTTGGAAGTTATGTACCATAATAACCTTTTTCTAAACCCTTCTAATTACCTTAAACACCTAGAAAAATAGAGTAAGACATAATAAATATCTATTTAAATGAAGATCTGTGCTCTCAACAAAATATTAAAAACCCCAGAGGCCAAAAATGAAGAAGGAATTGAAATCTAGTATAATGATTATGCCATAGGAGACAGGGAATAATAAATCCTAGCAATATGGAACTTGGATCTAATGATGACAGGGACATAGAAGAGGATGTTCCATGAAGGTAGGGAGCTGCAAGTGAGATCCCACATACCACTGTGATTCTGGAAGGACTTCAACCGCAGAAGGATAGACTGGATAGCACCAATCCAGAAAGATGACAAAGCAGGTTTACTGTCTCTTCCTAGGCTCTGCAAGGAATAAAATCTCTCTCTCAAGAATTTTTAACTTTAGGGGTGCCTGAGTGGCTCAGTGGGTTTAAAGCCTTTGTCTTCGGCTCAGGTCATGATCTCAGGGTCCTGGGATCAAGCCCCTCATCGGGCTCTCTGCTCAGCAGGGAGCCTGCTTCCCCCTCTCTCTCTGCCTGCCTCTCTGCCTACTTGTGATCTCTCCTCTCTGTCAAATAAATAAATAAAATCTTAAAAAAAAAAAAAAAAAGAATTTTTAACTTCACAGTAGCCCTAATGTGAGTATGGAGTCAAACACATACTGTCTGTAATGTCCAAAGACCCCAGGGCAGGGAACGAAAGCCAAAAAAATGTCCCTACCAGTGACATCCTGGGGAATCTAGCATAAAAATTACAAAACTTTTATGAAAGCAAAAGTAAACAAACCAAACTATACAGAATTCCTACAAAGAAGGTTTTGCTCACGTTGAGATCAAGACCCAAGTTTATAAACAGAGAAACAATGGACTCTCAGTGAGATTCAGCAGAAAAAAACAAATGTAAGGATAGATAGAGACTTAACAAATACACTTTAAAAAGGTAAATTGTAAAATAGAAAAAGTCAGAGGTAAAGGAGTCAAAATAAGAGAAAGTTGATGTGTTAAATAACGAATTAGAGACAGTTGAATTTAAAAAAATAGTAAAAAGGAAGATAGATCTCAGGGCATTTTCTCGAATGCAATAATGAGGTATAAGAAGTTGGAAAATGTGAAAGAACAGTTATACATGTGGAAGAGAATGAAAATTTTTAACATACATCTAGTAGGAGCTCTATAAAGGAAACCTATGGAAAATGGGAAAGAAGCACTATTTCAAGAGCTAATGATAGAATTTGCAGAATTGATGAAAAACTTGTTTTCAGATTGAAAAAGCACAGCAAATTTTAGATGGAATAAAATAAATATGAAATCCCACTTAATCAAAACTCCCAGAATGGTTCAAATTTAAAAGATTGATAATATCAAATGTTGGCAAAAAAAAAAAAAAATCAAATGTTGGCAAAGAGCAACTCAAAGTCTCATACATTGTTGGTAGAATGTAAAATGGTGTGATATATTTGGAAAAAAGTCTGGAAATGTCATTAGAAATTAAACATGTCTACCCTATGACCCAGCAATCCCATTTCAGGGTACTTAATGAGAAATAAAAGCACATGTCCACATGTCCACAAAATGTCTTTACACAAATGTTTATAGATATTTTATTTATAAGAATCAGAAACTGGAGAAGCCCAGGTTCATCAATAGGACAATAAGTAAACAAATTATGGTATATCCATACAATAGAATTGCACTCAGCAATAAGAAGAAACAAACTACTGATACTCTCAGTAACATAGATGAATATCAAAAACATTATCCTTTGTAAAAGGAACTAGACACAAAAGAGTAAATATGATTTGATTCTCTTTTTATGAATTTCCGGAATCAGCAAAACTAATCTATGCTGATGAAAATGTCAGGATGGGATTGCCTTTACAGGTATTGATTGGGAATTGATTGGGAAGGGAAGCAACAGAACTTTCTAGGGGTGATGATGATGTTTTATATTTTGATGATGGTTTTAACAAGATTTACACATTTGTCAAAACTCGTCAGATGATTTTTTTTTCATTTCACTGTGTATGAATTGTACCTTAAAAATATAAACAAATACAGTCTCGTTAATGATATATACACTGAAATACAGATAGTTATTATCACTATACCTATTCCCAACTCTCCAGATTCACTTTTGAGATTAGTCACAGCTAAGTGATTGCTTTGACCAATAAATTATGAGCAAAAGTTAAAAGTGTCATTTCCAGTAGTTTTAGGAGCCTGTGTACAACTCTCTCTTGCCACCATACTCGTGGACGAGCATATGAGATGGAGCCTTTGTCTCTGAATGACCACAGTGATCAGAGCTCCCCTCCAACTCCTGTGGAATATGGCGGTGATCAAGAAATAAAGCTTTGTTATACTAAGTTCATATGGGAATTACTTCATCACAACCTTGCTGACCCCACTGGACCCATGAGTCTTCACTGGTGTACTTCAATAAAGAAGACAAAGAATCCAAAAGAAAAGAATAAGATACAAAAAGGAGTAGTTTCTCTTTTTGGAGGGGTGAGGGTCAAATTAGAAAAACCAATTCTACAGAATACTGAATTCTAAGGGACATCTAAATCCAAATCTCTCTCCATGCTCTCCAAAAAAAATCAACAAGGAAAGGAAATAAAAACACCCTTAACCCAAGCCTACAGCATAACTGTGAGTCAGAATATTGCAATCATTAATGCATATGTAATTAGGAAATAATACCCAAACCTACCAAAGCCAACTCCAGAACCCCAGACCAGACAGAGAACCAGGTAAAGACTGCAGAGGAAAGAAGCCTAGAAGAGGCAGAACACAAATCATATCTCCACCAGAAAGCCTCTGAGCCTTCATGGGGAAATAAAAAGAATGGGTCTGGGTCTGTGTGGATCGCATCACTGAGATGAATGGATGGATGGATGGATAGAAGGAATAATGGATAGACTGATGGACAGATAGAAAAACACACCATGAATGATATGAGGTGATTTTCATATTGACTGAATACTTAATCATATTAGGGAATTATTCCTTCTTAGTGATAATCTGCATGGGAAGAATAAAATCATATTCCTATACCTTGTCATACATGAAAAAGTTCCAGATAGATTAAGTTTTTATCTAAATGTAAAAAGCAAAAGGTTTATATTTTTTGGCAGAAATTACAGGAGAATTTTCTAATACCATGGAATAATAAAGGAGTTCTTCAACAACACAGAGACACAACAATATCAAGAATCATAAAGAAAATTGATAAATTTTGTTGCATTACATCTACATCTTAAAAGACACCATAAACAAAATGAGAAGACAAATCATGGGGGAAGAAATTTGCAAAGCACATAGCCAACAGAAGATTAAGTAAAAAACAAACAATGCAACAACAATCGGAAAAGTGAGTAAGTGATATGAACTGGCAATTCAGAGAAAATAACACTTGACTGGCCAATAAGCATACAAAACGGTAATATATATGTCCTAATAATTAGGGAAAATAATTAAAATGACAAGAGTATACTATTACAGGCCCAACACTGACAAAAAGAAATATAAACACTAATAGTTTCAAGTGTAAACAGAGCTGTTGAACAAGAGAGTGAAAACTGCTGGAGAAAATGTGTATCAGAGCAACCACTTGACAGAGCACTGTGGCAACATGTGGTTAGGTGAGACGTGCCCCACCAATCCCATTTTCCAAGGCTATACTCTAGAAAATCTTTTAAATTCGTATAAGGAAATATAGGTCAGAATATTAATTGTCATATCATTTACAATAGTGAAAGGTGAAAAGCTCAATATGATCATAAAAGTCTGGACAACCAAATTAGGTACATTCAATCAATGAAATACTAAATGACTAAAACTAAAATAGAAAGATTGAAATAAATTACTGAAATGGCAAGTTTTGCCATGATTAAATTCCAAAAATACAATGTTCAGTGAAGAAAGTTGCAGAAGAATAAGTACAGTGTGATATCACTTATGTGAAAAATTTTAAATTCATAATAATACATAAAAACATAATACATAAATGATACATATAGTGCAAATAATAATACAAATAATACAATAATACATAAATAACACATAAATACATAATAATACATATAGTAACCAAAACAGGAACGATAAATACCAAATATAGTCCTCTCTGGGGAAAAAGGGAGGGCAATTGGACAGAAGGATATATACAAGTGGCTCTCAATATATTTGAAATGTTTTATTTCTTTTTAAAAAAGAATAAGAGTGGCTCAGTTGGTTAGGCATCTGCCTTCAGCTCAGGTCATGATCCCAGCGTCCTGGGATCAAGTCTCATATCGGGCTGCTTGACTTGATCAACTCTCCTGCTCAGGGGAGAGTCTGCTTCTCCTTCTCCTACTGCCCCACCCTCCCACTCATGTTCTCTCCATTTCTCAAATAAATAAATAATATCTTTTTTAAAAATGAAGCAAATTTGACAAATCATGATTTAGCAAAGCTTGGTGGTAGGTATACAGGTTTTACTATAAACTAGTTTAGACTTCAATGCTTGAAATATTTTATAAGTTTTGTATTTTTCAAGATAAAAAAAGTTAGTCTACTGGCAATCTGGGGACATTTGGGAAAGGATGAGTCTGGAGACGGGGGACAAGTACAGGAGAGAGCTAACAAAGAACTGAATTATGCTGGGGCAGTGGGGAGGAAGAGAGGGGCCTGGATTCAAGACATGGTTAAAAGCTGGTCTCCGTACACTTGGTGACCAACTGAGGAGGAGTGATGTAAAGACAAAGAGGAGACTGGGGTGGTGTAAGCTGCCCACCAAAAGGGAAATTCCTGAAGAAGGGACAGAAGAATATTTGGGGAATAATGCAATGAGTTCAGAGGTGGATATTTTGAATTTGAAGTGCCAATGAAGTATTCTGGTTGAGAGTCACGTGGGTGGGTGGAATTGTGGTTTGAAGTTCAAAGAAAAGATCCCTGTACTGGAGATGCAGAATTAGGAGTCATCCTAAAAGCGATAGTGAGATATGTACCCTGGGGCAAATAATACATTATATGTTGATAAAAAAAATTAAAAAAAAAAAAGCGATAGTGAGGCCATGGAAGTTCCAGACCTTTGATAAGACTTGTATGAATTCCAGAAGAGTTCAGTGTTTTCTCATTGACAAGACAGTCCCTGATTATGTGAAGGATGTCAACTGTGCAGAAGTGTGTGTCAAAGGTGACATTCCAGGTCATCTACATGACCTCCTCTGGGCAACAGACCTTTTTCTGGTCCGGGAAAGGGCAAGTCATCCCTTAGAGAATCATCCTCCAAATCCCAGACAGAATCTGCTCCACTGTTGCCTCTACTTCTGTGTTCACCCTAAGCAGGTCAATGTCAAGAGCAGCTCGATTTTTAGCAGCCCAGATAGTAAGTAGTAGCCAGGCTGGAATCTGGAAGCGCTAGAAGGAAAGACAATGTCAGGGCCAGCTTCATGCGCAGGCAAGAAGTACAGGCGCACAAAGCCCCACTCTCAGAAGTGCCCTACAGTTGGTCAAAAGCTCTGCTATTGCCACCTCTAATTCTCAAAAATTTCATCTGTGAACTTGTGGTTTTTTTTAATTAACATATAATGTATTATTTGCCCTAGGTACAGGTCTGTGAATCATCAGGCTTACACATTTCACAGCACTCACCATAGCCGTGAACTTGTGTTTTGTAAGTGAAGTTCGGTGAGCCAGTAGAGTGGAAGAGACGCATGTGAGCATGTCCTTTGTACCTTGCCAAACATTTACATAGAGGACTAGTAATTGCTACTTAGTTTCCAAAAGAAATTTAACTTGTACTAGCTTTGGGTCTCGCTGAACTCCCATACATTGTGAATCCACCAGAATTCTGTGCTCATTCCATATCAACATATTTGAGACTAAGTAAGTGGGGACCCTGACAGCTCTGAGAGGTCATGCTTTTCATTTGAACCAGAGCTCGTTTCGAACAACGAAAGAAAGTAATGCTATTCTCAGAAACACAAATATCCAAAGAACTCTATCAGATTCTTTCTTATTCATATTACTTGGCTAAAATTTATGACATAAAAGAAAAGGAAATGATAGGACGAGCCATAATCCTTCCTTTTAGTTCTTCCTCACTCATCAGTAAGCCAAAGGGAGAGTGCTGGCAGAATGTGTGAGTGACAAGGAATGAATCAGTTTTATAATCTCAATTGCTTAGGCAAGAATGAAATGCATATGAACATATGAACTGTGAAATACTGGTGATTCCACATATGAGTTCAAGACTTATTAAACTTGGCACAGCTACAATACAAAGATGAACAGCAAAATTCAAATTTTTAATTTTTCTTTACTGAAAATTAAGATTATCTCTATTGTATCTTTTTTAAGTAATGAAATAGTTTTTTTTAATTAACATATAATATATTATTAGTTTCAGAGGTGGAGGTCAGTCTTATATAATACCCAGTGTTCATTACAACACATACTCTTCCCCATGTCCTTCACCCATTTACCCCATCCCTCCACCCACCTCTGCTCCAACAACCCTAAGTTTGTTTCTTATTACTAAGAGTCTCTTATAGTTTGTCTCCTTCTCTGGATTCATCTTGTTTCATTTTTTCCTCTTTTTCCCTATGATCCTTTGCCTTGTTTCTTAAATTCTTCATATCAGTGAGATCATATGATAATTGTCTTTGTCTGATGGACTTATTTCACTTAGCATAATACCCTCTAGTTCCATCCATGTCACTGCAAATGGCAAGATTTCATTTTTTGATGGCTATGTAATATTCCGTTGTATATATATACCACATCTTCTTTAGCCATTCATCTGTCGATGGACATCTGGGCTCTTTCCATAGTTTGGCTATTATGGACATTGCTGTTGTAAACATTGGGGTGCAGGTGCCCCTTTGGATCACTACAGTAATGAAATAGTTTTAAAAGAGAAAGCTTTATGTATTAGTACTCTAACAGCAAATTTTTCCTGTTTTGTTTAATGAGAAGCCTGCATTTTCATGTTGCACTAAGCCTCACAAATCATGTAGTTTCTTATCTAACCAATTGCAACAAAAGTTTGTTCCTTATTTATTTACCAACCTAGAGCTTTTTAAAAAATCCTTCCACAAATACCAAGTTTCAACTTGTTACCGAGGAACTGAAAAAGGTAAAAGGAGAAACAATCAAGAGAGATGGATAAGCATTAGAGCACAAAAATTAATGCTGAAATGCTAAAGTAATTGACTTGTTTTAAAGCATAAGTAGGATAAATGCCTTTACATTTTAGGATTATTTTATAAATGCCCTTACATTTTAGGATTATTTTAACAATGATGTGAACAGATGCTCTGATCTCTTACCCACAACACTCTAGAAAAGGAAACAAAATACTCATGGTGCTTCTGTTTCCGCACATTGGAATACCATCTCACCCCGTCTCTATCTTCCTGTCCTGCTTCACACATTTTGTAGGGATCAACAGAGACAACCTTCACTCCCAGCCTAAAACTCTAACAATCTACTCAGTTAAATGCTCTGTGTCCCAGTTAAATCTTCCTGGTTCTTTTCAGAGAAGAAAGTTCACTATATCTGTTCATTGTCCTCTCATTTTTCCCTTTTGGGGGAGCAGAATTCTTCTCAGGTACACCCACCCTACTCACAAACTTTGGAGCTGGAAGAAGGGAAACTCCCCAGGAAGCAATCACGAGGATTCATCCTGTGCCCTACGAGTCTTGAAAGTGACTTGGTTGTTCCCTTACAATTGCAGGTCATGCTTCTCTTCACAATTGAGACCGACTTGGGATTGTTTCTGTGTAGCCTGACTGATTAATGAGTCTGTTTCCCCTCAGACAAGAGTTAGAAAGATGACCGGTAAAGAGTAGTCATGAAATTTATGGCCCCATTGTAACACACCCTGCCTCTGATCAGGACTGACTCTCTTACCTGGGAGCCCCAGGTCAAGTGGAGAGGAAGAATATTCGCCTTACTTGAGCTCCAAGGGCGCACTGTTGCTTGGAACCCAGTTCAAGTCTTCAGCACCAGCACGCAGGAACTTGAGGGCTCCAAGCATCACACTATTGCCCCCTGGTGGATGACACGATGTAATAGCTTTCTCATGCTCCACACCTAGGTGGAGTATTGTTCCAATCTTGGTTATTAATTTGATATATGAATCCTGGTAACTGACCACCCTAATATATGCCTTCTCTAGAGCAGTGAAACATTTTGCCATAGACTGGGCAGTTAAGATTCTCATTTAATTGACAATATTTCTCAATCATCAGCATTTTACACACTATGTTTTTTATTACGATTTCTACTGTCCACTGAAAGTTCATTTCTCTAGTCCCTGGCATGCTGCTTCTTACAAAAAATTCTGAGTAGCAATTATTTAGCCACTAAGCATCTAGGAGGTCCAGTCCCTAGCAGGATAGCTGGTCAGAAACTTCAAATTATAAGAGCAGTTCAGTCACTGGCCTCCTTTTCACTTCATGGAATGACACCTATTTCTAAGAACTAGACAAGTGTGGTGTTTTGGGAAAGAGAAAGAAAGAGAGAGAGAGAGACAGAGAGAAGAAAGAAAGAAAGAAAGAAAGAAAGAAAGAAAGAAAGAAAGAAAGAAAGGAAGGAAGGAAGGAAGGAAGGAAGGAAGGAAGGAAGGAAGGAAGGAAGGAAGAAAGAAAGAAAGAAAGAAAGAAAGAAAGAAAGAAAGAAAGAAAGAAAGAAAGAAAGAAAGAAAAGAAAAGAAAAGAAGAGAAAGAAAAGAGAAAGAAAAGAAAAGAAAAGAAAGAAAAGAAAAAAGAAAAGAAAAGAAAAAAGGAATGTCCAAGCATTTTGGCTAAAACCTCTCCCCCTGGCTAGAATTTAACTAGATACTAGAAAATTCATGTTAAAAAATTGTACTTCCTTATCTGATAAAAGGTATCTAGCAAAAACTACTGCAGTATTATTTTTAATGGAGGAATTTTAGAAATTTTTCAATTAAAAATCAGTATTGAGAAAAGAACTACTGTAACCACTTGTATCCAACATGGTACTTCTGTTCTTGCACACTGGGATACCCCATTCTGACCCACCTATATTTTCCTGTCCTCATCAGCACATTAAGAGAAGAAAATAAATTTTAAAAGCTATAAGGATTGGAAAGGAGGATACCAAATTCTGTTTATTCATAGATATTAAGATACAAAAGTTTTTTTAATTATTGAGTTAATTAGAGAATATAGCAAAGTGACTGGCTATAAAATCAATATTCAAAATTCAACTGTATTTCTGAATACTAGCAAAAACCAAAAAGTTAGAAGGCATAGTTTTTAAGAAGAGTCCAATTTCCATAGCAACAAAAACATTAAGTACCTGGGAATTAATCTAACAAAATATGTTTAAAACTTTCATGGAGAAAAGTGTTAAAGGATATCTAAATAAATAAAAAGGATACCTTAGTAGATAGGAAAACTCAAATCTTAAAAGTCCCAACTCTTTCTAAGTTAATGTATAGACTGCATGCATTACAATTTCCCTAAGGATTTTTATAGGAATTTTACAAAAGTTAAAATTCCCATGGAAACGCTAAAGCCAAGGATTGCCAAGATGTTCCAAGAGATGGGAATGAGGAGGGGGGAGGAAGTAGACGAAGACTTGTTTTATTAAGATTTATTACACAGCCAAAGGATGATTGGCAAATTGGCAATGGAACAGAGAAGAGAGTTCAGAAACAGACCTATAATATATTTGGAAATGATGTGACAGCTTAGTATTGCAGATAGTTGGGAAAAGAATAAGCCATTCAGTAAATGGTACTGGGATGATGAGATATTCATTTTAAAATAAAAGAAATTTTCTCTCTATCTCACAGTGCGCACAAAAATCCATTAAAATGAATTAAAGGCTTGAATGCGAAAGGTAATTAAAATAGACATGGTGAAATATTATTCTTGGTTTGGGACTGGGTGATGGTTTTATTCTAAAGGACAGCTCTAAATCCAAAATCTCCGATAAGACCTTATAAACTGTAGTACAAATAAATCAAGAAGACCAATGAAAAGCAGCCATGATGCAATGTCTCACTCAAATAACTAGTCAGCAAATAAATAGTAATTAAATATAATAAACCCTCATTAAGTCTGTGACAATTATCCCAAAGTGAAGAGGTAGTTCTGAGTGCATACAGTCTTAGACATCTTATAACTTCCTATCAAAATGTTTCTTTTATCATTAAAGAATAACCCTTGTTAGTAGATCTTAGTTGTTCTCGCCACACACACAAAAATGGTAACCATATGAGGTAAGGATGTTGTTGAGATCTCGGACCCTGAGGCAGGAACCCATCCTGTCCAAATGATGTCCCTGGTGGCTCTTGGTCTCTCCACAAGAAAGAATTCAAGGACAGACACAACATAGTAGACAAACGTACAAGCAGGAAAGTTTATTAAAACAAAAACTACACTCCGAGATGTGAGAGCAGGTGAACTCAAGGGAGAGCTGTGCCCACTGGGGTTTGTGTTTCTGTCTTTTATTGACAGTTGTCAACAAAGGAATGGAATATTTGTTACTTAAGGCAGGATTTCTTGGAAGTAGGTGGTTTCTTCCAGGAATGTGGGTTACCTGGCTTTTCTTCCTTATTTAGTCGGAGGTTTCCTGTCCTGGCACTCTTAGGAAGAAGATTTTAAAATATTAATGTGGTGTAATAAAAGAATAATGTGAACTTCAGCCTGCCTACCTCGTCAGCCATCTTGGGCCTGTCTGGTTCCATCCTGTTTCTTGTGGTTTTGTTTTGGAGCCTCTGCCTGGACCAGTCTCAGACTTCCTCCTAGCTGGCCACAACTTCCTGGTTGCTGGCCACCAGGTATCCTGGTAGAACCTAACCAGCTGCCTACTCCAACAGTAAAAGTGTTAATTAACTTGATTGTGGTGATCATTTCACAATGTATAGGTATAGTAAATCATCACAAACAAATTAATTAAGTAAAAAAAAACTAATAACCCTTTTTACCCTAATAAAGCCTTTGTTCTTAAAGTTTCTTAGTGTGATATTAACATTACTACTGTCATTGAAATTTGATGTACCTTTCCTTTTACTCTCAACTTCTATGTTATACTTTGTCTTAGAAATACATATTTTTTTAAGATTTTATTTATTTGACACAGAGAGAGAGAGAGAGACAAGCAGGGGGAGTAGCAGAGGGAGAGGGAGAAGCAGGCTCTCCGCTGAGCAGGGATCCGAGGAGGGGCTGGATCCCAGGATCCCAGGGTCATGACCTGAGCCAAAGGCAGACGCTTAACCGACTGAGCCACCCAAGCACCCCTAGAAATATTCTTGTAAGAGCACATTGCTAAAATTTAAAACTAAGTAAGGGGCTCTATTTTTTAAAGGCATGTTCTACATTTGTTGCCTTAACAGATAAGCTTATTTCTACCATCTTATTTTTTCTGTTAATCATGTGTTTTCTTTGTATCTTTCTATTGAATTGATGATGTTTTATTTCTATTTTTTACTTTACTGGCTTAGAAGGAATACATATTATGTATTTGCTTTTTGTTTTGGTTTTGTTTGGGGTTTTTTGGTTAACAAGTTCAAGGTTCATCAAAACATCTGTCTTCCTTCCAAACAGTACAAGGACCTTGGATAACTGTGACACTGACAACTTCCCCTTTACTTTATTGTTATCTAGGATTTTAGCCCAAATTATTCATTTTTTATTATTTTTTAACACATGTATTGGTTTATTTTTTTCCTATTTTTTTATTGTGTTATGTTAGTCACCATACAGTACATCATTAGTTTTTGATGCAGTGTTTGTTTGCATATAACACCCAATGCTCCTTGCAATACATGCCCTCCTTAATATCCAGCGCCAGGCTCACCCATCCCCCCACTCCCCTCCCCTCTAAAACCCTCAGTTTGTTTCCCGGAGTCCATAGTCTCTCATGGTTCATCTCCCAATCCGATTTCTCCCCCTTCATTTTTCCCTTCTCTTAATGACCTCCATGCTGTTCCTTATGTTCCACAAATAAGTGAAACCATATGATAATTGACTCTCTCTGTTTGACTTACTTCACTTAGCATAATCTCCTCCAGTCCCATCCATGTTGATGCAAAAGTTGGGTATTCATCCTTTCCGATGGCTGAGTAATATTCCATTGTGTATACGGACCACATCTTCTTTATTCATTTGTCTGTTGAAGGGCATCTTGGCTCTTTCCACATTTTGGCTATTGTGGACATTGCTGCTATGAACATTGGGGTGCATATGGCCCTTCTTTTTTCTACATCTGTATCTTTGGGGTAAATACCCAGTGGTGCAATTGTTGGGTCATAGGGTAACTTTATTTTTAATTTTTTGAGGAACGTCCACTTTGTTTTCCAAAGTGACTACACGAATTTGTATTCCCACCAACAGTGTAAGAGGTTTCCCCTTTCTCCACAACTTCTCCAATATTTGTTGTTTCTTGCCTTGTCAATTTTTGCCATTCTAACTGGTGTAAGGTGGTATCTCAATGTGGTTTTGATTTGAATTTCCCTGATGTCTAATGATGATGAACATTTTTTCATTTTTATTATTTATTTTTAGTTGAAGCTCCTTTAGACTTACCACTGCAATTGCTAACTACTGCTTCTTTACTCCACTCCTTCCTTTTGAGTTTAACTTCTTTCTTCCTGAAATATATTTTCTATGTATTTGTTTATCTTGTTTGATAGTTTAGCTGAGTACAGAGTTCTAGGCTGACTGAAAATTTTACTAAAAACTTTGAGAATATTGTTCCATCTTCTTTTAACGTCTTTTGATGAGAAGACTTCAATCTGTCAAATTTTGATCTCTTTATATATAATCTGTGTTTTCTCTGTGATTAATTTTCTTTTCATATTCTATATTTTTACCATGTGTCTGGGTGAATTTGTTCTATTTACTCTGGTCACAACTTGGGTTACTTCAACTGTGAATTCATATGTTTTTATCACTTCAGGAAAATTCTCACTATTTAATATGTTATACTTTTTAAAAAATATTCTCCATTTCTCTTACTTTCCATTTAGTGTTTTTCTTCGATTGTGCTGCATTTAAATAATTTCCTTGTTTTTCATCTCCAGATTACTATTATCTCTTCACTTGTGTCTAATCTGCTATTTAATCTACATTTTGAATTTTTTATTTGTGTGATTATATTTTTAATTTCTAGGTGTCCTTCTTGGTTCTTTAAAAAAAAAATTCAATTGCTGGGTTGCCTGGGTGGCTAAGTTGGTTGGGTGGCTGACTTCAGCTCAGGTCATGATCCCAGGGTCCTGGGATCGAGTCCCGCATCGGGCTCCTTGCTTGGCGGGGAGCCTGCTTCTCCTCTGCCTCTGCCTGCCACTCTGCCTGCTTGTGCTCTCTCTCTCTCTCTCTGACAAATAAGTAAATAAAATCTTTAAAAAAAAAATTCAATTGCTTCTCTTTTTCTATGGTATCCATTTTCATAATAATTCCTATTCCTTTTCTTAAAAAATCTTTCTTTTTCTTTTTTTTAGAGAGGAGGAGAGAGAGAGCAGAGGGGGAGGGGCAAAGGGAGAGGGAGACAGATAATCCTAAGCAGACTCCACACCCAGGAAGGGAGCCCAAGGTGAAGCTAGATCTCACAGCCCTGAGATCATAACTAGAGCCGAAATCAAGAGTCAGTCACTTAACCAACAGAGCCACCCAGACACCACTGAAAAATCTTTTTAAACAATTCGAGCAATCCTGTTCTAATTTTTTTCATTATTTTATTATCTTCAATTCTTAAGATAATAATTATTTTGTTTGTTGCATTTGTTCACGTTTACTCAACTGATTTTGTTGAGTGTGTGTGTGATATGTATTTGTTATTGTGAGTTCATATCTAGAATAATTATTATTATTATCATTATTATTATTGAGTTTCTTTTCTGATGAAAGTGTCTCAACTGGTGAACTCCTGAATCATGAAGTATTACAAATTTATATCCCATATCTGGGTATAGTACAAGCTTAGAATTATAATTCTTAATGTATGCCTTTTCTTTTTAACACAAGGCACAGGACAGATAAAAACATCTTTACTATTTCTCCTCAGTCAGTGGGCAAGATTAACAAATGGGGCAATTCATCCAAGATCCAGTCTTTATCCAATAATTTCAGTTCCATTTTCTATATCTCCTCAGGACTTAGGCCACTTTTCCTATTCTAGCGGAGGACTAGATCTCAGCCAGCAGCTCTAGTCTGACTTCAGCCTTTGCTCATTGCTTTAGCTTTGATTTTTCTCTTCATGTCTGGCACGTGAAGATTTCCCTTTCTTCATTTTCAGCTTGATTAGATATTTGCAATTTCTTAAGTATACTTTTTATCTAACATTTTTATGCATTACATTATGGAGTCTATGCAAACAGTCCACAATATTGGTAGAAGTTTCATCTTATTATTTTTTTACATTTTAATTATTCACTCTAATAGGTACTGCTAGTTTATATTTAATTTTCCTTATAAAATAATTAATGCATAAAGGAACAAAGACTAATTAAGCAAACACGTATGTACCCACTATTCATCTTAAGAAAAAAGTACTTAGCATACACCTCAGGCAAGGGCAAAAAAGCTAAAATAAACAAATGGAACTACATCAAACTAAAAAGCTTTTGCACAGTGAAGGAAATAATCAACAAAATGAAAAGGCAACTTACTGAATCGGAGAAGGTATTTGCAAATCATACATCCAGAAAGTGGTCAATATCTGAAGTATATAAAAGAACTTATACAACTTAATATAAAAAACAAACAAATAACTGGCTTCAAAAATGTGCTGAGGATTTGTATTTTTCCAAAGAAGACACACAGATGGCCAGCAGACACTTGAAAAGATGCTCTACATCACTAATCATCAGAGAAATACAAATCAAAACCGCAGTAAGATATCACCTCACACTGCTCAGATTGGCTATTATCCAAAAGACAAAAAAAATAGCAAGAGCTGTTGAGGATGTGGAGAAAAGGGACCCTCATCTGTTGTTGGTGGGAATGTGAATTGGTGCAGCCACTGTATGAAATGGTATGGAGTTTCCTCAAAAAATTAAAAATAGAGGGACACTTGCATGGCTCAGTGGGTTAAGCATCTGACTCTTGGTTTTCAGCCCAAGTCATGATCTTGTGGTCATGGGATCAAGCCTCTGTGTCAGGCTCTGTGCTGAGTGCAGAGTCTGCTTCAGATTTTCATTCCCTCCCCCTTTCCTTCTCCCCCTCTTCTCTCGTGCTCTGTCTCTCAAATAAATAAATAAAATCTTTAAAAAATATTAAGAATAGAAATATCATACAATCGGGTTGCCTGGGTGGCTCAGTCTGTTAAGCATCTGCCTTTGGCTCAGGTCATGATCCCAGGGTCCTGGGATCAAGTCCAGCATTGGGTTCCTTGGTCGGAGGGGAGCCTGCTTCTCCCTCTCCCTGCCACTCCCTCTGCTTGTGCCCTCTCTCTCTCTCTCTCTCGCTCTTCCAAATAAATAAATAAAATCTTTAAAAAATCTTTAAAAAAAAAGAAAAGAAGAAATACCATACAGCAATTTCTCTAGTGGGTATTTATCTGAAGGAAGTGAAACACCAGTCCAAAGAAATATGTGCACCCCTATGTTCATTGCAGCATTATTTACAATAGCCAGGATATGGAAACAATTTAAGTGTCCATCTACAGCTGAATGGACCTAAGTGTCCATCTACAGCTGAATGGATAAAGAATGTGTGGTATGTGTATATATATATATATATATATATATATATATATATATATATATAATGAAATATTACAGAGCCACAAAAAAGAATGAAATAAAAAAAGAATGAAATATTATGCAGCCATAAAAAAGAATGAAAGAAAGAATGAAACGAAAGTCATAAAGAAAAGAATGTAACAACATGAATGGGCCTAGAGAGTATCATGCTAAGTAAAATAAGTGAGATAGAGAAAGATAAATACCATATGATTTCGGTTATATGTGGATCTAAAAAGCAAAACAAGTGAACAAACAAAACAGAAACAGATTCATAGGTACAGGAAACAAACTGATGGTTACCAGAAAAAAAGGACTAGGGGGGAGGAGGGCATGAAATAGGTGAAGGGAATTAAGAGGCACAAATTTCCAATTATAAAATAAATAAGTCATAGGTTTGTAGTATATAGCATAGGGAATATAGTCAATAACATAATAACTTTGCACAGTGGCAGTAACTAGACTTATAAGAATCATTTGTACTGTATAAAAATATCAAGTCATTATGATGTATACCTGAAACTAATAGGATATTGTAGGTCATTTACACCTCAATAAAAATAATAAGTTGTATACATGTATAAGAACATTTTACTGGGAGGGGACGTCTATAATGTGCATCAGATTTGCAAAGAAGTCCATGACCCTATCATAATGTATAACCAACTTTTCACTTATGAAATTTTGAGGTCTATATGAATGAGGTCAGCCCTACTGGAGCCTGATGAGCAGAAGGACACCTCTCCTTCACTGTAGGCAGCTCCTTTGCACAGTCTGGGTGTATTTCTTCTAGGAAACAACTACAGACTATACACTACAATTAAATTATTTTTCTGGTCTATAATTTTTTAAACGTAAATTATAAATCAATAACCTTATCTCCCTTTGTAAGAGTCTCCAAGTTAAAACCACAGATACATAAAACATCTAACGGATGCTTGTATATATTTTTTCCAGTCAACTGAAGTGATAGTAAATGGTGAAACATTAACTCTTTTAAATATAATATCCTAGAGAGTCTTTAAAGATTTATTTAATATCTATCTCTATGGAACTTCAAAAAAATTGTTGTTCATTATTATAAAAAAGAAGAGAGAATAATTTTTTTCTTCAGTGGATTGTTAAAGGATATGCCCTTCTTAATTTACTATAGAGAATGCATTTATGAAGGTCAAGCTAATATATTCATGGAATATGAGGCATGTAGCCACCCAAATTCATGGCTAAATCTCTCAATTGGTGGAATAAATTGCTGACAACAGAAATGTTTGTATTGGCCAAGCACTGTGGTTTGATTAAGTTTGCTCATTTATTTTATAAATCTGTTGTAAAGCCATTAGAAGAGTTTTATTACTCAAATTATGAGGCTGAGTCAGAGTGGCCTTTTAAATCTATAAATTAATCAGGACTTTATTTTCAGAGCAGTGAAAATATTCACCCCTTTCTTTCAATGACTATATTTTCCCTCTCTATTACAAATAAATTGTGATTTAGTTCACAACTTCTGCAGTTGGTCATTATTCATAGGCATGCTTCTTGGATAGATCAGTAAATGTATACATTTCCTTCATTTCTGGGTAGATGAGAGAAGCATCTTCTAGAGGAAATTAACCTCAATCAAAACACTGTCTACATTCAACATATGGTCTCAACACATGTCCAAGAAAGGATAGCCAATCTTTACAACACAAAATTCATTTTGCTTTCTTTACAACTTCAACATGGGAGATGCCTCAGCTCAGCATTTTTGCTTTCCCCTATTTTTTTTCTTTTTGCCATTACTTTGTTCATTCTACTATTTTATCATTACTCTCTTGATATCCTTTCTATAAGGTCATTTACTAGTTTATCCTTATTAAGATTTTTTTCCATATCTAATCCTCTCATGCCAGATTTGACTTGTGCTTTTTTCTAACTCCATTCAAAATCAGATGTGACTGTGTCCCTGTGGTGAGCCCAGGGCTGACTCCACCACTGCCCCTCATCCGGGTCCCAGCACTTGGTTCAGGGATGGGTATAAGATCCCGGCTAAGTCAACTCAGAAAGAGTTCTCTTTCTTTCAGGGCTTTTTAGGCTGCTAGGGTTTAAGATTAGAGGTGATAGGGGCGCCTGGGTGGCTCAGTGGGTTAAAGCCTCTGCCTTCGGCTCAGGTCATGATCCCAGGGTCCTGGGATCGAGCCCCGCATCGGGCTCTCTGCTCAGCGGGGAGCCTGCTTCCCCTCTCTCTCTGCCTGCCTCTCTGCCTACTTGTGATCTCTCTCTCTGTGTCAAATAAATAAATAAAATCTTTAAAAAAAAAAAAAAAAAAAAAAGATTAGAGGTGATAGAATCTTAACACCTCACAGGAGGAGATTGCCTGAGGGCAATGCAGTCACAGAGGAAAGGGCAAACAGAGTGAGACAGAGTCTAAAGACATTTTTTTTTGACACTTAGGTCCAGTTGCACCTGATTGATCCCTTCACTTTTTATTTCTATGAAAGTAATGATTTGTTTGACCAATTTGAGTCATGTTTGTTTTGTATAAAAATAAAAGTTCAAATACCTTATTTTGTTTTAAAATATTTTATTTCCATTTAGAAAAAGGCAAGCTATTGCTATCCAAATCCTACATATATCCCACAGAACAACAATGCATTCGTTGGGACGCATTAGATTATAAGGAACAGAAACCAATTTCAATCTTGTCTAAGTTAGAGGGGACTTTCTCATTATTTGCTCATCTCTGTAAAGTTTCAAAGGTGAAGCAAACTTAGGCATGACTGGGTCCCAGAACTCAAACACTATTTTTACCACTCTCGTTCCACATTAGTCCCTCGTTTCAGTTTGACATCATTTTCTCTTGCCTCAGACAGTTTTTCTGGTAGGCCAACATCTGTCATAACAGGATGCCTAAAATTAATAACTTGAAGAAATAGTAATATGCGTTTGTCATTTAGAAATACAGACTTAAGAATAGAAGATACAGGGGCATCTGGCTGGCTCAGTTGATAGAGCATGTGACTCTTGATCTCAGGATTGTGAGTTCAAGCCCCACATTGGGTGTAGAGATTATTTAAATACATAAACTTTAAAAAAAAAGAATAGAAACAGCTTAAAATGTCAACAGTGATCAACAGTGATTAACAATGATCATATTTGAGTAGCAAGAAATGAAGATTGGTCAGAGATTTATTTTTAATGTTAAGCTTATTGGTACTTTTGGATTTTTAGCAATCTGCATATATTATCAATTTTTGACTTCCCAAGTAAATTTTAAAAGCAACGAAATTTAAAAACAAGATGACATCGAAATCTTTTTATATCTACCTAACTTGGGTTTTATTTACTTGTGAGAGCTTTGAAGACAAGCCATGCTGATGGACTCCTTTGATTTGTGTCTATACAGACAAAATTCTAAATATTTAAAGACAAATACTTTTCTTGATTCCATCAGTGTAATCTATTTGAGTATGGATAGCTGATGTCTCACTTAATTTCACCTGGTCCTCTGCTGTATTTCTATGATGGGATTCAATGTGAAATTTGTACAGTTGCTTGCTCTGTTAGCAAAGCACTTGGGCACCCTACGGTTAAGAGGCTCCTAAGAATTTGTTAGCTCCAAAAAAAAAAAAAAAAAAAAAGGAATTTGTTAGCTCCTTGAAGTCTTGTGGGTTTTTAGACACACAAATCCTAAATTTAAGAAATTGTCAAGGTAATCTCCAATAGACCAAGAATTTAGGTCAGAAAATACTCCAAGTCCTTCAGACAGAAAAAGCTGTAAATCCTTAGGTTTCTTTGGAGAGTCTGAAGAGAGATGATGTGTTTAAATCTGTGAATTACATGGCAAAATCAGATTAGCTTGGCAAATTCCTACTATGATGTTACACTGCTAAGGAGAGCAAGTTCCCACCTGCTCCACTGTATCCCTGGGGAAACAAAATTCTGGATTCCTTTCCACTTCCCTGTCTCTTCTACCTCCAAATCCCCAAAAGCCTCTGCATAAATATTCAGTTGCCCTCTGAGTAGAATGGCCAGACCAAAAGGATTTTGCCAAAAAGTTTCTGAGATCAAAACTTTTCATCTTTTTATCCTCAACTCTGCACCTCTTTCTAGCTATACCAACCCAGTTGCTCTCGAAAAGGAACTTTCAATTCAACATCGATTTTATTTATTTTTTACCTAAATAACTGACTTTTTTCCCCCTTCAATTTAATTGACTTCTTATTTGATTAAGGTAAATAAATCAACTGATTGATTTGGTTCCATGCTTACCTAATCTCTGTAATAAACAAGTAAGACCTTAATGTAATCATCCATTTTATAAGCTTCACTAGAGCCAAAATTTTTGCCTAAGCATTCTATAATAACTGCATGTAGTAGACTACTGTATTCTATTGAGTTTCCAGGTCATGTTTGCTAATAAATTATCAGTTTCGAGTATTCCAGTGAAGTGGTTTAAATTTCCCCATTTTTAGATATGTAGAATATAATTTTTAAAAGTTATATAATTTGTGTATATAAACTTCTCTTGGCATGAAATAACTAGTATTAAACTGGAAACATTAAGAATATACATCTCTACTTTCATCTGCTCAAGAACTTGAAGTAGGTAGATTGCTGAAGAAAAGAGATATTTTTATTACATAATAATCTCTCTCAGATCCTTTAAATATTTATTCTCAATAGTGTTTGTCCCTGTTGTTCATCCTGACCAATCAGATTCCAAGGGACTATTCTGGAGGAAAATAATCCAGGCTCTGACAAATAGCCAACATAGAAATCAAAAATCTACATTTTCTGCCTAGATGTCTATCTAGAAAATTTATGTTTATCCTTCAAGTCTCAATTCAAATGGTTCCTTTATTCTGAAACCTCCAGTGCCTGGCAAATTTCATGGGGTTGCAAGGGACGGAAATGGATTGTGGCTAAGATATGGAAACAGAAGATTTATTGGAAGGATACTGGATGCCTTCCAGAAATCTCAGGAAGACCTGAATAACTCAGCCTTGGGGAGAACAGAAAGCAGGATAGATCCAAGGTCCTCAGCAGCAAGAGCTTTTGGATCTCTCTAGAGCCTTGCCTCACAATGATTTATGACCAATAGTTTTCTATCCATGTTCTCATTTCAAATTCCAGGCAGAAATTATATGACTAATTAAGATGGCAGATAGATCAAGCTCAGCCACTATGAGAACCATGAACTGTGAAGTCACCCCAATTTGTGTCTCCTGTCACCTTTGACTTGCATGCAGCTTTTCCTATTTCCAAAAGCACTTTGTACTAACCCTGTGAGGCCAATGATACTGTGAGGCCAATGAAACATGCTAAGATAGACTTTTTCTAGATTTGAATCCTTAGTATAGTGCACAGTGATTGGTACTTAGTAAGTGGTAAAAATTATGGTTGCATGATTTGTATGGCTTATATTCTTTTACTGATAGAAATTATCAAGTGCCACAGAGAGAGACTTCTGTAAGTCGTATAAAAGCCACTAGAGGCCCCCTTATGAGAGTGACCAGATGACCTGTTGGTGCTCTCTCTAATGCTCAAGAACGAGAAGAATCCTTAGTACACGGTAAGCAGAAAATCAGTACAGAGGGATCAATGGTCAGTGAGGCACTGTGGCACCTGCCATCTCCCCATTCATACCATCCCGTGCCACAGTGTCTTCTTTGATCATCTAGGTCTCCTCAACATGAGACCAAGACTGTACATCTATGGGGAACTTGACAGTCTATTAACCACCTGTCTAATAGAGTTGAAGCATGCCACTTTCCTTTCACCCCTCAGAGCCCCCAGAGCTATGTCTCCGAGCCTTTCATTCCTTCCAATACAAAATACTTATTTAGTCCCTTTCTCCAACAATTGTGTGTCAGGATGGGTCCAGGGCTGAGAAACATACACCCCTACTTAACTAGGGTTAGAGTTGGGTGCATGCCTTACCATCAGTTTCCCACGGGGAAATCATTCCCACCCTTCCATGCACCCATCCCCCCTGCCCCAAGAATAAAAAGCAGAATAAAAAAGACACATTTTATCTGGTCAGTAGATTACTTCCACTAAATCTGTAGAACAGCACCCAGTTATGAAGTAGATATGCCAAAATATTTATAGGAAGTAAGGGCTGGTTGGTGAGAATTAAAGTGTTTGGGGGTTTTGATTTGGTTGTTTTGCTTCTTCATGTCTGTTTCAATTGTTTTACTTCCTTTTTAGAGTGAATATGTATTATTTTATAAATATAACTAAGCTTTTTAAAATATTAAAGAATAGAGGAGAAATAGCAAATGGTAATCTTAGACTCAGATAACCCAGCTCCAGTAGTGCTAAAATAGTTTTTACTTAATAGGAAAAGCATCAAAATATAGTGACTATCATCTAGAGCCCAAATTTTGGTTGGGGGTGACTATATATTTTTTTAAATGTTAGTATCATAAAAGACAATGAAAGAATGTAGAAATGTTCCGGGTAACTGAAGACTAAAGAGACACAGCAACTAAATGCATTCCCTGATCATATATAGGATTCTGCTCTGGAAGAGGAAAAAATACTATAAAGGACATTATTGAGTCAAGTGACAAAATTGGAATATGGATTCTATATTAGGTAAAAGTGTTATACCAATACTAAATTGACTGAAGTTGATAACAGTACTGTAGTTTGTAAAAGAACACCTGCATTCTTAGGAAATACAGTCTGAAGTATTTGAAGGCAAAGGACCATGATATATACATCTTAGACTCTAAAAAAAGAAGTATGTGCACACACGCACTCTCACACACACACACAGTCCTGCCAAGTGTATATTATCTTGAGAACATCTCACAATTTACATCATTATTACTAACATGCCAAATGTTTTTGCTATAATCAGATGATCCCATGGTTTTTCTTTTTTTATTTTATTAATATGATAATTTGCAAGGATTGATTTTTGAATGTTAAACCAAAATTGCATTCCAGGGAATAAACCCCACATGGTACGGATATATTTACCTTTTTATGTATTGGTACGGTCAATTTCTAAGTGTTTCTTTAGAATTTTTACATCTATGCTCATGAGGGATATTGGTCTATAATTCTGTGTGTGTGTAATATTTCATCTACTTTTGATCTCAGGAAAATTTTGTCCTCACAGAATGACTTGGAAAGTATTCCCTCCTCTTAAGTTTTCTGAAAGAGTTTGGGTAGAGCTGGTATTATATTTTCTTTAAACATTTGGGAAAATTCACCAATGAAACTATCTTGGCCTAGAGTTTTGTTGTTTGGTTATTTCTTTAGGTAAGATTTGAACTGTAAATTCAATTTCTTCAATAATTTAAAAGCTATTCAGTTTGTCTATTTCTTCTTGAATAAGTTTTGGTAGTTTGTAACTTTTAAGGAATTTGTCTATTTCATCTGAGTGGTAAAATTTATAGGTCTAATGCTGTTCATAATATTCCTTTATTATCCTTTTATTATCTGTAAAATCTATAGTGATGTCACTTTTCTCATTCCTGAATTTTGATCATCTGTGTCTTCTCTTTCTTCCTGATCAGTCTGGCAGGAGTTTTATCAAGTTTATTGATCTTGTCAAAGAACCAGCTTTTTATTTCATTGGTGTTCTCTACTGTTTTCATTTCGATCTCTCTGTCATTTATTTCTTTTCTTCTGAAAGAAGTAAGAAGTAAGATCAGATTTGTTCTTTCTCTAGTTTCTTAAGATGGAAGCAGAGGTCATCGATTTGTTTGTATGTATATACTGCTTTAGCACATCTTCACTCAGTTCAAGTACTTTATATTTTTTTCTGATTTTTACAACTTTATCCGGAGGCACTTAGCTGGATCAGTCAGTAGAGCATCTGACTGTTGATCTCAGGGTGGTGAGTTCAAGCCCTGCATTGGGTGTAGGGTCTACTTAAAACAAAACAGAACAAAAACTTTATCCATGTGTCATTTAAAAGTGTTATTCAGTTATCAGTTGTTTGATAGAGCTCTATATGTTTTTAGTATATGTGCTGCTGAAGCGAGCACGAGCTCTATATGTTTTTTATTTCCAATTCAATTGTGGTCAAAGAGCAGACTTTATATGAGTCTAATAATTTTAAATTTATTGAGACTTAGTTTAGGCCCAGAATATGTTCTATCTTGGAAAATGTATACATCAACTTTGAAATAATACGTATTGCACTGTTGTTGGGTGAAGCCTTCTACAATTTTCAGGTCAGTTTGGTAGTATCGTTCAAATATTCCATATCCTTATTGACTTTATGCCTATGTGTTTCTATCAATTATCAAAAAAGTATTGAAATCTCTAACTAAAATTGCAGGTTTGACTACGTCTTCTCACCATTCTATTATGTTTTGTTCTTGTATTTTGAAGCTGTTATTAGCTGCATGCCCTAATCAGTACTCACTGGATACAGGAGGGGAACATACAGTAGATGTTCTGAGGTTTTCTTTTCTTTTCTTTTTTTTTAAGATTTTACTTATTTATTTTAGAGACAGAGAGAGAGAAAGAGCAGTGGGAAGGAGCAGAGGGAGAGGGAGAAAACTAAGCAGACTCAGTGCTGAGCATAAGCCTGATATGAGACTCAAGCCCACAATCCTAAGATCATGACCTGAGTTGAAATCAAGAGTCGGCCACTCAACCGTCTGAGCCACCCAAGCCTCCCTGAGGTTTTCTTTCTGTTCGGTGCTCTCCTCTTCAGGACTCTTAGCTTGGAAACCCAAGCTGCCTTGGTCTCCTGACTCAGATTCATCTTCTCTCTTCAGGGAGTCTGCCAGATTCTAACCTGTCTCTGCCACAGCCCAGAACCTCTGTGGGCAGCAGCCCAGCCTGGTCACAGCGTTCTTGCCTCTCAGCGATCCCTGACTTTCCATGCCTGATGTCCAGCATCTTAAAAGTTGAAATACATTCTGTTTGTCTCTTTTTCTTTAATTTGTTCTTTCTTCCTTCTTTTCTTTCCTTTTTTTTTTTCTTTCTTTTTTGGATGCTTCAGACAGAGGATACATCTGACTGGAAGTGGAATTCCTTCTTGTCTTTTTGTTCAGGTGTACATGTCTTATAGTTTTCCATGGATCAGGAATTTGAGAGCAGCTCGGCTGGGTGGTTCGGCTCCAGTTTATCAAATGCGCTCTTTTCTTTCTGACGACAGGGAACCTTGAAAGTCTTCCAGTTTAATCACTCAAACTCCCCCTGTGATCAGTATTACAAAGAGTTTGTTTTTCAAAATTTAGAAGTTTATTTCAAGCAAGATATAATATGCACAAATCAGTTTTGCAAAGTTTCTGTTACTAAAATAATGAGTTTGTCTAAATCCTGTAATAGAAACCACCATATTTTAGTTTATATGCTATAATATATAAAGTAATAATGTATTATATAATATAGCATAATATTGCATAGTAAAAAGTATCCAATTTTCACCTTAGATTTATAAATGCAATTTATGCTAATGAAAAATAACGAGCTAATTGCATTAATAATAGCTATAATTTATAACTTCTGTGCCAAGGTAGGTTTTTATATACTATCTCATTTCATTCTCACAAGTCTACAGTGTATTTACTATTGATATCTTTATTTCACAGGTGAGAAAACTAAGATTAAAAAAGGTTAAGTGATATGAAAGTCACATATTCACAAAGCTGAGGATCCAGGATTCCAATCCATGTCTTTCTGATGCAAAAACCTGAGTTCTCTGCTACGCTGGACAAAATTGAGATATGGGCCGTGAGTAGAACGAGCACCTTTTATTCCACTTTGAATAGGGTGTTACTAAAGCACAAAACAGGAAGATCCCTAAGATTACATTTGAGAGGGTTTTGGAAATGTACAGATAGCAGTAAATCCTGGAGAGAAAGGACGACTATACTGTATTTTGAATCATCCATGAAGTCAAAACAAGGATGAGGTCTAACTGTAGTTAGAAATCAATTTTCTGTCTAGTTTTTCATAGCTTCTCTTTCCCACACTTTAAACTGTCCTAATCTGCTTTCCCACTGGGACTTATTTCTGGTAACGTATAGTTGGGATAACGGCATCCTCTCACCTCGTGGGCCATGTAGCTGTGCATGCTGGGAATGGTAAGGATCATGAGGAACTGTGGAGGTACAATACAAGCTACTGTCACTTCAAAAACAAAGACATAAGCTCTGCTGATGGTGGGAACTGGCCAAAGGCAATAACATGAAAACCACAGGAGCACCTTCACATGTAAAAGCGAACTCAGTCAGTAGCTGACCGGCAGAGCACTTTCTTGAGGAAATCACCTGTTTTAGTAAAGCAGCTTCTTCCATTTGTTAAAGGGAGTACATTCAATCATAAAATACACATTCATTCATTTATCCTACAAACGTGCCTAGTCAGGCACCATGCTTGGTGTTGGGTGTGCCAAGATAGATAGATAGATAGATAGATGAAAGTTCCAGATCTCTAAGTCTTTAGTGTCTAGTACAAACATCAAATATATAAATGCTTTGATGCCCAACAGCGAAACACCACCAGGAATATACCTGCATTCAAACCCAATTGGCTTTCTTATTTGCTGCAAGCAGGGAGACTTTATACCATGGAGAACAAAAGGGAATCTCAAAGAGTATTTGGGGGACATGTTGTAGGATTTGGGCCCATGTTAGATAATTTGAGGAAGGTTCAAGGAAGCAGGAACTTGCTCTGAATTTGGTGCTGTCAGAAAGCTGGGAGAAATTCTGTGATTGGATATTTTAATAACTTTTACCAAGGAGGATGGAGGCATGGAACTGATGATTGGTAAAAAAGCAGCAGTCATTAACATTAGCTGGAAAAAGAGGGGACGTGTGACCATGTTTATGGTTAGCACTGTGTTCTTGTTTTTGTCTGTGTTCAGAGTGATCATGGAGGGTCCCTGTATTTGTTTTAATCTGTTAGGTGGATTAGCCACAGAGAGATCTCTTATGATTTTGGTGAAAATGTTATGTTCTACAAGAAAACAGCGTGGCCTAGCTGGAATCTCGGGCTATTTTTTCTTCTTCAATACTCAGTTCTACTATGCCTTGATAAATGCTAAGTTATAAGAATACACAGATGTGTGAGAGGTTAATAAGTTCCTTCCGTGCCAAAATCTATCTTGTGACGGATGAAAGTCCCAGACTTATTAATTACATTGGTGACTAAAGAGACAGAACTAAAAAATAGCGTTCTAGGAAATATAACTGGGATGTGGACTTAAAAAAATTTTTGTCTTTACCATAAATTTTTTGCAGGTTTATTAAAGTATAATTGACATACAATAAATTGCACATATTAAAGCCTACAATTTGATGACATTGACATACTGACATATCTCTAAAATTGTCACCACAAACAAGATAATGAGTTTATCCATAACCTCCAAAAATTTTTTGTGTTCCTTTGAAATCTCCTTTCCCTCCCTTCATCGGTCTATCCCCCAAACCCGGTCCCTAGGCAATCACTGATCTATTTTCTCTAGATAGTTTAGTGTGCAGTTTTTAGCAATTTATATAAATGAAATCCTACAGTATATCTTCTTTTGTGTCTACCTTCTATCACTTAGCATGATTATTTTGACATTCATCCACGTTGTTACATGTTTCAAAACTCCATTCCTTTTCATTGCGGAGTAGTATTCCACTGTGTGATATGCAAAGAAATTTTTTTTTAAAGATTTTATTTATTTACTTGACACAGAGAGAGAGATCACAAGTAGGCAGAGAGGCAGGCAGAGTGAGGGGGGAAGCAGACTCCCCACTGAGCAGAGAGCCTGACGCGGGGCTCGATCCCAGGACCCTGAGACCATGACCTGAGCCGAAGGCAGAGGCTTTAACCCACTGAGCCACCCAGGTGCCCCCACAAAGAAATTTGTTAGGGATTCTCCTGTAGGTGGACATTTAAGTTGTGTGTGTGTGTCTGATGGTTTTAAAATAAGTCCACAAATTCTTTGCTACTACCCTCTTCAGGAAGTGGAGTCTAATTTCCCTCTCCTTTCCCAGTATGTACTGGACTTAGCAACTCAATTCTAATGAATAGAATAAAGCAGAAGTGAAGTGATAGCATGCAACTTTTTTTTTTTTTAAAGATTTTATTTATTTGACAGAGAGAGACACAGTGAGAGAGGGAACATAAGCAGGAGGAGAGGGAGAGGGAGAAGCAGGCTTCCTGCTGAGCAAGGATCCTGATGTGGAACTCGATCCCAGGACCCTGGGATCATGACCCAAGCTGAAGGCAGACACTTAATGACTGAGCCACCCGGCATGCAACTTTTGAAACTAGTCATGTAAGGATTTTAGACTTCCTCCTTATTCTCTATTAGATCATCTTCTCTGGGGGAGGCCAGCTACATGCTGTGAGGAAACTCAAACAGCCCTATGGAGAAGCTCTTCTAATAAGAAACTGTAGTCTCCTCTCAACAGCCATGCAAGCGAGCCATGTTGGAAACAAATCCTCCAATTTCAGTCCAGACTTCAGATGACCACAGCCCCTTTATAGTTTCACTACAACTTTATGGGAGACCCAGAGCCAGAACCACCCAGCTTAAGTGGCTCTCAAATTCCTGATCCACAGAAACCATGAGACAACAAATGTTTATTGTTTTAAGTCACTAAATTTTGGAGAAATGTGTTACAGGGCAATTGGTAACTAATATAGGTTGCTCTAGGTTTGGGGCTATTGCAAGTAAAGGAGCTATGAACTTTGGATGCAAGTATTTATATAAATATACACTTTCATCTCTTTTGGTTTACTGTGTATTTGGGCACAATTTTTATTTTGCTTTATATTGTTTTCCATTCAAGTGTCGAATTGACCCCACAAGGTTATAGGCTTCAAGTACTTATTTGATATTCCACACAACGCTCAGCCCATGCTAATTGCTTAGTAAATGATCAATATTTTGAATTGAGATAAATTGAGAACAATAATAAGTACTCAAATGACTTTCTCTTGGTTACCAGAGAAGAGAAGGGAGAAGGTGATTCAATGTTGTTGGTGGATGGACTGCCTGACCTCCCCCATCTCTGCCTTGTGAAAAAATGAATTGATTTGCTTTAGGCCCAGAAAAAGAATGCAATTTGGAGTCCATAAAGTTTCACCCCCACACAGTGTGAATTCTACTTTGAATACCACACATAAGTGGGGAGAATTAATACAACCTCATCCTGGTAAAATTCTGAATTGCATACTTGTCAAAACAGAAATAAAATGTACTATTTCTCATTGCCAGACACTGTGCTCTCACTTTCAGCTGCTTTTCAACCAATCTAAGCTGTGCTTAGAGGAACTGACCATGGCATTGAGAATCTGAGTAAGATTTATCTTCCAGCTCTCAGATATGGCTGGAGGGAGCTGTGTCGGTAGAAATACATATAGGAATGTGTTTCTATGGCTCAGTAGGTTTCTATGGGTTCAGTTCCTTTACCTGGTATGGAAGACCCTGAGCTTCTCAAAGAGATAGAAAAGTAGGATTTAAAATAGCTAACTACCACTAAGAAGCATTCTGGGCAAAGAGAGTACTACCAAACTTAACCACAATGTACCGAATGATTCTATTAGTGGGAAACAGGGATCACTCCACAACAGTTTTGAGAGGACTTTCAAAAAACATTCATAAGATTTTCTGTTTTACTCTTCCTTATACTAATCTTTCTCTCATTCTGCCGGTAAATTTGCCTAAGGGAGATTTAGAATTGTTCAAATGAGAATGCAAAGAGGAAAAACATAGTATTAACATTCAGCTTTTGACACCAAAACTTAGCAATATTTCTGGAGAAGAAGAGAGCAAAAGAATTCTCTAAATTCCTTTATATCTCCTTTAGAGAGACTAGACTGCTAATCCTCATCATGACGTTTTGTATAAGGGAGATCCCATCAACACAGAAAGAGGAAGCCTAAGAAAACTGACCCCATTCTATGTCTGGTTGATTAGAAAGTGCAAGAGACAAGAGTAAAGGGAGCAGATTGAGTGGGAGAAACCTCAAGACTCTGCTAACTCCCTCCCTGTCTTAGGATTCAAACTCAAAGAGCAGATATCTGAGTCAGAAACAAATTACTTGCATAAATTCCTTAAGCCTGAATGTCCACAAGAAGGCCGCCTCACTCCTATATGTGGAGTTGAGAAACTAAGAAACTTCAAGCTTAGGAAATCTGATTTTTTTTTTTTTCAAGAGAGAGGGAAGGAGAAGGAGCAGAGGAAGAGGGAATCTTAAGCAGGCTCCACACCCAGCATGGAGCTCCATCTACCACCCTGAGATCACCATCTGAGCCAAAATCAAGAGTACATTTAATTAAAAAAAAAAAAAGTACATTTAATTGACTGAGGTACCCAGGCATAATCCGAATCCTCTTTTTTTTTAAATCTTAAAAAGATTTATTTATTTATTTGAGAGAAAGAGAGTACAGGGGAAGGGGCAGAAGGAAATGGAGAGAGAAACTCAAGCAGACTTCACATTGGGCACAGAGCCTGATGCAGAGCTCAATCTTATAACCCTGAGATCACAACCTGAGCCAAAACCAAAAGTTGGATGCTTAACTGACTATGTCACCCAGGTGCCTCAAAATCCGAATCTTTTATAATGGACAATGAGCTTATCTGGCTTCTGCCTAGAAGGTAGACAATGTCTTATTATCCTGGTTAGGAATCTGCCTTCTGTCCCAGGGGGAATCACTATCCTCCAAGTCTGTTTGCTATATAATCAACCTTAAAAAGAGAGTCTAGAAGAAAGGCAGTTAGTGCCTCTAAGAGGTGCAAAAACACGGACCTGTGGAGAACTGTGTCCCAAAAATCAACACCTAATAAAAACCTTCAAGACAGTTACTACACTTTTCAGGGAAGAAAATGAGGGTGAGAGAAGTTAAGGAACTCACCACAGCCCTCTAGTGGTGCAGTTGGGATTTACACCCAGGTCTGTCTCCTTCCGTATCCCCTCCCTACCAAACCACTCTGGAGACCCATACATGTTTATGGTTAATGTTTATGACAAGCCAAAAATCATGACTAAATCCTTCTAGAAGGAAAATTTTAAGCTTACTCCCCCAGGATGAAATATGTTATATCTTGAAAGATATCTGGAAGAACTATAGCAAAACTTTATAAATGAGCAGCTTAGCATGCCTCCTCCAAAATGGGAGGTCTTTACAGTAGGACCCCTAATTGTTCTACAATTCTAATTGTCAACAAAAGACAGAGAGGAAATAAAGCTGTTGTTCAAAGTGAAGGAATATTCTAGGAATCTGAATGGATTATTTGTCTTCTGTAGTCCATTTCCAGAAATTGAGCTGCCACAAACCTGGGCAGATTTAGTAGCTTGTTTGAGAGATGGCCACCATCAATTTCTTCCCTTCTGGTATGTATATTTCATTCCCCTCAAGAGAAGTAATGTCTATTCATCCCCCGTCTCTACCCTCACCTTGAATCTGGGCTGGACTTAATGAATTCCTCAAATAATAAAATACAACAAAAGTGGTATCCCAGGACTTTTAAGACTAGGTCATAAGAAGGCTTATCACCAGGGTGTCCTTGCTACACTAGGTCCCTGACCTCTGTCCAGGTCTCTTGAAATACCTGCTCTAGGGACAATGTAAAAAGTCTAACTATCGTAAGCCCGCCATGCTGTAAGGAAGCACAGCTGGTTCATGGAGAGATAAATGTCCAGCCAGCTCCAAGCTTCCAGCCACCCTGCTCCGTGTACACCAACCACATAAGCTAAGGAGGCATGTTGGACTTTCTAATCTCAGCAGAAGCAGCATGGAGAAAAGTGGAGAAACTTAACTAATGGGCAGAGCCAGGGTCCCATACATATGGCCCAAGCGAGCTGTCCTAAGCATCTCCAGCCTCTACTACTATGCCCTGTCCAAATCCCTGACTCACGAAATCATGTATATAACAAAACGGTTTTTGTTTTATGCCATAAAGTTTTGAGATGGTTTGTCTAAGAAGCAATAGATAACTACAACATGTATAATTGAAATACGTGTTGAAAAACTGGTTTCAAAAGATTTAAGGTAAATATTAAAGATAAATTGTAAGTTTACATTGTGAGCTAATTGGAAGTATAAAAGGGCAATTAAAACTTAAAACCGAAATGTTTCACAGAGTTAATAGTATTAAATTTTTTCTTTCTTTTTTTTTAAGATTTTATTTACTTATTTGACAAAGAGAGTGAGAGCGAGAGAGGGAACACAAGCAGAGGGAGTGGCAGAGGGAGAAGCAGGCCCCCTGCTGAGCAGGGAGTCCAGTTCAGACCTCAATCCCAGTATCCCGGGATCATGACCCAAGCCGAAGACAGACGCTCAATGACTGAGCCACCCAGGTGCCCCTAGTAATAAATTTCTAATGATGTTTGAAAACTCCTTCAGATACTGACCAATTGACCTAAAGTTGGTAAAGTTATCATTCTAGGGTAGTTTATCTCAACCAAGGGCAATTTTACTTCCAGAGTGCATTGGGCAATGTCTAAAGACATATTTGGTTGTCACAACTGGGGTTAGAGATGCTATTAGATTCTAGTGGGTAGAGACCAGGGATGTTGCTGAATAGCTTTGGACACAGTGGACAGCGCACCCCCCCGCCCACATACAGAATTATCTAGCCCAAATTGTCAACAATGCCAAGGTTGAGAAACCATGTTCTATATACCAGAAGCGACTATATTTGAATAAAGGCTTTGGCAATCCATTTCTCAAACAAATGTATAACCTCTTACATTTGAAGAGAGACTCTCTTTGTCCAAAATAATAATGTGCTTGTCCAAAATAAAAATTTAAATGTTTATATGGATCAGAACACATGAATTTGAGTCTAATATATAAGATATATTTCTTCACATATTTATTTGGCACTTTATCCGCAGTAGACAATGCACTAGGCACTATGGATTTCAAAATAAGTTCCCTACCTGCTATGCGCTACTGTCTAATGTGGAGACAGGTCGGCATTCACATTACCATAGGATAATTATAGGACTAGAGATTGAAAAATAAGATGAATAACACCAAAGTAGGCAGGGGATTCTCAGGAAAGGCTTCAAGAGGGAGGAGCTCGGCTCTGAAACTATATGGATAGGAGAAGTATTTTAGACTGGAGGCTGAAATAGACTTTATAGCAGGGACACCCTGAAAAACCATAGCTTGTATACAAGGCTAATTACTTATAGAAAATAAATGATGCTTTCCTTTAATAGTATGTGGAGCAATTAAGAGTTAAATCAGATCTAAAATCATTAGAGGGTTCTGAAAACTTGATTGGAAAAAGTATAATGGCTGATAATGTGAATCTCCAAGGGGAAAATCAAGAAAAATAAGCAAGTTTCCAGAATCTAACTTTCTTCATGGTCCAGAGATTTAAACTATAAAAAAATAAAAAAACCACAAAAACAAGTTTTGCCACGGCTAAGAGGAGAAGATTTAAAGCAGAAAAAAAGCTTTTTAAGGACCCAACGCCAACATTAAACATAGGGGTAAAGAACACAGGGGCATTATAACAAGCATGCAGAAAGCATTAGATGTAAAAACACAAATTAAACTTTGGAAATAAGTTTGCCTTTGTTGTTTTCCAAATTCTTTTGCAGGTTGGAACAATCATCTTTTGAAATTCCATTTAAAACCCAGAAGATTTTTATGATAAACAACCTAGAATCTCTTATGCTATCTCATGCCTTCAATTTTCCCACATTTTCCCTTTAGAGATGTGAAAAAAATCCCCTTGGGCTTCAGAATACATTAAGTACTTTAGTCATACAATATTCGATTTGAACTGGTATCACTTGTAAGTTTTTATGATTCAAAAATCATATGGTATGACATTTGAAAATAGCCCCAAAGATTACCATAACATTTCTATAGTCATTTGCTACGATGATGTATTCTAACACCCAAGAAAAATGTACCTGATTTCAAAAGACACATTTCCCTTGGCAAACACCTGTTTCAAAGTGGAACAATGCTTACTTCACAGCGTACTCTGAAAGCATGAAACATCACTGAAGCGGCGTATGTCAAAGGGTTAGGGACTAACAGGAAACCAACACGAGAATCCCACTGTGGGATTGCTCTGCTTATGCTTAACTAGGTAGGGCCCCGGCTCTCTCCTAAGCAAGGAGAAATCCTGTTTTCTAAAAATCAGTTGTTATATAATAATTTCAAAGTAGGTAAGTGGCACTTATGCTAGTATAACTAGCACATGAGTGTCCCAAATAGAAAGCACATGATGTGATTATGCCTTTGCAAAAAGCAGAAACCAAATCAGCCCCAGAGGAGCTTGTCTAGATTGTTCTCGTCCATGCATAGCTGCTTTCCCAAAAATGTGTCTCAAAATGTGGTTCTCAGACCACTCACATCAATAAAATCTGGGGTGCTTATTAAAAAGGTAGTTTTCAGGGCACTTGGGTGGCTCCGTGGTTAAGCGTCTGCCTACCTCTCAGGTCGTGATCCCAGGGTCCCAGGATTGAGCCCCACATCAGGCTCCCTGTTCAGCAGGAAGCCTGCTTCTCCCTCTTCCTCTGCAGCTCTCCCTGCTCTTTCTCTCTCTCAAAAAACTAATAATAATAATAATTTTTTTAATAAAAAAATAAAAAGGCAGTTTTCTTGGTGGTCTCTTAGACCTAGTGGCTAAGAATCTTTAATTTGATTCTTAGACGTGCTAGAGTTTAAGACCTATGTCTTTATCAAAGGTCCAGCAAAATTTTGCATGGGAAAGTTACTTATTTTGTGTTGAACTCACTCAGAATGTAAAATAGTACTGAAAATATAAATTTTCCCTTCTTTAATTAATGGTGTTGAGTGTTATTAGCTTAGGTCTACGTAATGGGATATCAACATTTGGGGGTAAAAGGGGAATACCTACTGATTCTTTGCTTAAAAAATAACCTAATTCATCATAGCACTTGTCATAGACAGTGGGCCATTATAAGTGTTAACACTGTTCCTCAGTATCGGAAGGTTTGGTGGGGTTACGTTTCTCCAGATAGAGGAGTCTGAGTCACAAATCCAATGTCTCTAAAAAATATATTTTCTTAACTTAAAGAATGAATATGGCCTGGCCCAGGAAAGGATGATTCGTTTAACTTGAGAGTGAAGACAACACGGGTAACAGTGGTGTTAAAACAAGTTAAGTATGTTGTATTTACAGGATATTTTTCAGACATATGATGTATCATATAAAAGTATCAGTCTTCAAATCATGCACAGATCTTCAGTATGCCCCATGACACCTAGCAAAATGTTATTAATACCTTGGGAGGAAGGAATTTACATATTCATGACTGAATAAATGAAGTAAATCTTCCCTCCCTGCCCAGCTAATTGTTCCTGAAGTGGATTCCCAAGGGAACTGATCCACTGGTTAGCCAGAGACCTTGGGCTCCATGGAAATATATAAACTGGACAGGATTCCTCTCACTGCCATTTTGGAGTCACGAGAAAGATGAGTGAGCAGAGGAAACTGTGAGAGAGAAAAAACCCCAAGGGAGCAGAGATAAGACAGAGAGGGAAAAAGAGACCACCAAGCCTCTGACAGACTAAAGGTGGTTTTCCAGTTCTAGTTGGCGCCACTGCACTGAAGGCCATTAGTTGTCGTTGCATTCGATGAAATCTGAGTGCCTTTGATAGCCATGTTCTCCTTCGAGGTGAGCACTTTAATGGGCCTCTGTTCTTGCAGGCTTGGAAAAAAAAAAAACCAATAGGGTTCCAAAGAGAATATGATAAATAATTGTGTGAACTTCCATACAAAACATACAACAGGGACTCACCCCCTCACTTGGTTTCATCAGTAGCCCGGCCTCTCTGAAACAGCTTCTGTCTTTTCTCAGCATTTTGTTGCATATCATGTGGATAAAAATTACACAGAGAGGAAGGTATCTGGATTCAAGTCATACTATCTTGACTAAGGTAGATAGGATCTTTAATCTGCTGAATTCCCTTTAAGGGATGGAAACTAACACTTGAGTACGTCACATAGGCAAAGATCTTTACGTCATTTAGCTCTTTAATCCTCAGGATTTTTTTAAGGTTCAGGCTCAAGGAAATTAATTGATTTGCTTGATGATCAAAGTTAGAAAATGGTAATGTTTATACCATAATCCAGGCTTTTACTATTAATTCAGAACTCTTTCTACTCAGCCAGTGCCTCACAAAATATGGCACACATATCAATTTTGGTATTCGAGATTAAATAGATTTTTTTTAAAAAATCTTAAAAGTTTAAAGTTATACATTTATTTGAACACATTTTAGAAAAATAATTTGAATCATCTTCGATTTCATGAATATATACATATACATATATATATAGTAAATAATAGTACAGATGGCATATAGATATGGCAAAAATCCTGAAGAGAAATTACTGAGGTTTGAAACCCTTACCACATCAAGTTCATGTGAAATTGTAAACAACATATTGAAAATCTGTTCAGAAATGGTCCAGTGGCCATATTAAGTTCAAGATTTGGATGTAAATCAAATATTTTTAGGAAAGAATATGTTAATCGTGAGTAGAAGTCATTATGCCATTTTTGTTTTTCTACAATCCACATCTAGTGTCATTGCTGTTCGGTATAGTAAAATATAAAAAAGATGAACATTTTTCTATATCCAATACATGGGCATTAAATTTGCTGAGTAATAATATAAGTAAAAACAGGCAACTATTCTAATGCTTTAAAGAATGCTGAGAAGAGGGCTCAGTCATTAAGCGTCTGCCTTTGGCTCAGGTCATGATCCCAGGGTCCTGGGATCAAGCCCCGCATAGGGCTCCCTGCCCCGAGGGAAGCCTGTTCTCCCTCTCCCTCGCCCACTCCCCCTGCTTGTGTTCCCTCTCTCACTGTCTCTCTCTCTGTGTCAAATACATAAATAAAATCTTAAAAAAAAAAAAAAAAAGAATGCTGAAGAGATTGAAGCATACACTCAACAACTTTATTTATTTATTTTTTAATTTATTCATGTGACAGAGAGAGAAAGAGAGCACAAGCAGAGGGAGTGGCAAGCAGAGGGAGCAGGGAGCTTGATGTGGGACCTGATCCCAGAACCCCGGGATCATGACCTAAGCTGAAGGCAGATGCTTAACTGACTGGCCACCGAGGCTCCCCTCAACAACTTCATACATACTGAGAATGTTTTTCCAGGTAAACAATAAGACAAGACGGGGTAATGTTGTAATGAAGGCCAAGGGACTTCGACCACTGCAGAAATATAATAACCCTTCAGTGACATACTGCCTGGGCTGTCATACCCAGGTGATGAAATGGGCCTGGGGAACTGAAATGGCTATGAAATCGGAACTATTCATTACTGCCACTCTGGACACAAACACAAGCACATTCACAAACAAATAGAAAATTCTTCTCATATTAAGTCTCAAGTTCTTTTAGAGAAATGTAATGTAAATGTGCCATTAAGGAGATTTGACACTGAATCATTGGAGATGAATGGGGACCAGAGTTTGGCACCAGTAGGACTGGATTAAGAAGGGGTCCCAAGTTCCATTCTCCCAGCACCGTCCTCTTCTAACTGAGAGACATTGGTAAGGCCTTTCCCAGCCCCTAGGCTCTGTTTTGTCACTCAGAAACAGGGAATAAAAATATCTACCTGGCTAGATCAGAAGATTATTGTAAACATACATTATACATATTAAAGTGCTAGGTACCAGTTAAGCAATATTATGCTTAAGAAAATAGTTAGGGACACCTGGATGGCTCCATAGGTAAAGCATCTGCCTTCAGCTCAGGTCATGATCCTGGGGTCCTGGGATCCAGCCCCATATCGACCTCCCTGCTAAACGGGGAGTCTGCCACTCCCTCTGCTTGTGCGCTCTCTCGCTCTCTCTTCCTTTCTGACAGATTAATAAAACCTTTAAAAAAATAGTTAATAAAAGAAGACTTAAATTTTCCTCCTTGCAACAAGGTACGGTTGCTTTATTTTCCCCTATCTTATGAAGCTTGATGTGTTTCTTTTAAGAAGCACAATATTCTGGAACACAGAACAATATTCAGAAGTGAAAGGCTGAGAGCATGTTTATAATGGGAAATAGGGGAAATCCTGTATTAAAGAAGGGATTTTTTTTTTTTTTAAGAACCATTACAGGAGATTAAGTGGTACATTGGGTGAGATGATCCAACTCTAACAAACGAACTGCTTTTCTTCCAATGCTAATGAGAAATGTATTTAGTTTTCACAACATGGGCTCCCCAAGTCTAGAGAAATATCTGAAGTGAGGAACTCAGAGGCTCTGTATCAGGCCCACAGCACCGTCACTAGCTGGTTTGAGAATGTCTCCTTCTTTTACTGCCAACATGGATCTTGCTGAGTTCTTAAGCCTGTGTCATCATTTTGTTTTCTATGCCCTCGTGGAGTTTATCTTTCCAGAGTAAAATCACTCCGGGAGAAGCTTTAATCAACAGGCTTGCTGAGTGAGATGGAGTCAGTTTCACGGAAGTCTGAAAGGCTTTTTTTTTTTTTTTTCCTGTTTAATTACTTTACAAACACTTCTGTGTTTCTTGATAAACTCACTTTTACCCAAGACAAACACTGCCCCTGAAAACCACTTGATAGCATCCGTCCTTGGTTATATGTCAAATCCGATGAACATTTCTAAAAGCCATTTCTCTTCCAGATGACGTGTGGGGGTTGTTCCAAGTACTGTGATTCTAAATTGCCTTTATTTCTCTGTAATATTCTTCTGCTCAAATACCTAGAAAAAAGACTGTTTGTTGTACCCTCTAGTGGTGATTGTGATATTCTTTTTAAAAATGTATTTTGTTAATTTTTTTACCTTTCACTATAAATGTACTGTATGTTTACTATAAAAAATATGTATTTAATTCTTGGACTCCTACTATAAATTGTACAGCACAAAATAATTTAATTAATCTTTAAAGTGACATAATGAAAATCATTTGCATTACACTATCATCATGTTGATAAATGCATTGAAAGTAGTTTCATAGGAAATGGATTCATTTTCTTCACATTTTATTAACCCAAATTTTATTCCACTTTTTAAAAATGTTCTATTTCCTCTTTCTTCCATTTTGGAATATTGTCAGGAAGTATCTACAAGCAGGAAATAACTACAGCATGCTCCATATCACGAGACATCATTTTTCTCTGTGTTGAGAGCTACTTTGTACTCACGGGTAGCCTCGGGTACCTCTCGTTTTCTAAGAATTCACAGCATTTGAAATAAAATAAAGAAGCCACACACGAACTTCTGTTTCTACAAGCACTTGGTATTTAACCCCTATTCCTTTCTTTCTTTCTTTGCCTTCCCCACACTTCATTTTCTCCCTGCCCCAAGATGTGCCCAGGTCCATCTTTCAACCAGAAGGAAGCATACACTTTGGAAGAGCCGCTGCTTAAAGAATTGCTGTCTCTCTGTCTCCATTCTTCTCAGGTAGAAATTTAATTCAAGGGGTGCCTGGGTGGCTCAGTGGGTTAAAGCCTCTGCCTTCAGTTCGGGTCATAATCTCAGGGTCCTGGGATCGAGCCCCGCATCGGGCTCTCTGCTCAGCAGGAAGCCTGCTTCCCCCTCTCTCTCTGCCTGCCTCTCTGCCTGCTTGTGATCTCTCTCTGTATTTATTTATAAATAAATAAAATCTTTAAAAAAAAAGAAATTTAATTCAATATTTTTATTTTAAAGTTCATATTTCCAAATTCCTAATGAGTTACACTCCCTATATAGAGGAGGAGAATAAAGGCAGTTAAGAAAAACAAAGGAGATAATCAAGCAGAACAGGTGGTTCTCAACAAAACCTTGAAATTAAGACTTGTTTTCAACTGAGAGTAATCAAGAGATACTCATAAATTAAAATGACTTTAATAAATAGATGAAAATGTCTTGTTTCTGGATAAAAAGACTCAGTATTTTAAGATGTCAGTTTCCCTAAGTGAATCCTTAAATTCAGTGACATCCCCATAGAATTTTAATAAACTTGACCAAATGCTTCTAAAGTTTATCTGAAAGAACATGCAAGTGAAAATGGCCAAGAACAAGAGCAACATTAAAATAGGGGTAATACAGGGAAAGACTAGATTTAATACGTGTTTAAAGGTGATAAGAATCCATAATAGATAAAACAGTATGTTATCAGCCCACTAAAAGAGAGGTCTCTTAATAGAACAAAGAGTAACATGTTGTATTTTTGTAAATCCCAGTATTGGCATTTTGAATCAGTGAGGAAAAGGGATTCGAACTGCTAACTAACCATTTGGAGAAAAAAAAATACAAAGTCCTACTTCTCTCACACCAAAATGTATTCCAGTTACATCCATGGGTTAAGTTTGAAAAGACAGTAAAGGATGCCTGGGTGGCTCAGTGGGTTAAAGCCTCTGCCTTCGGCTCAGGTCATGATCTCAGGGTCCTGGGATCAAGCCCCAAGCCCCGCATCGGGCTCTCTGCTCAGCAGGGAGCCTGCTTCCCCCTCTCCCTCTGCCTGCCTCTCTGCCTACTTGTGATCTCTCTCTCTCTCTGTCAAATAAATAAATAAATAAAATCTTTTAGAAAAAGAGAGAAAAGATGGTAAAATACTGAAAATAAATAAGAATTAGTATTTTAATAAATCTTAGAGTGAGGAGAGCATTTATAAATGTGAAATGAAACCCAAATGTCATAAAAATAGCTATAAATACAACACGACACATATTTAAACTTTTAAAGTATTTATAAATTCTCCCATAATTGTGGTCAGAAGGCAAAAAACTGGGAGAATATTTATAATATTTGTAAAGACAAAGTGCTAATTTTCTATTTTACAAAGAGTTCTCTTAACCACTTAAAAACAAAAAAAGACAACCTAAAAGAAAAATTGGCAAAAGACATAAATAGGGAAACCACAGATGAAAAAATGTAAATGGGCAGAAAATGAAAAGATGCTTCTCCTCACTAGTAATTACAAAAACACAAATCTAAGCAGGCTTACAAATTTCATTCATCATCTTGGCAAAGATTTAAAGATGTGATAATGCAAAATTTGTAAGAGTGTGATGAAGCAGAGAATGTCAGTATCATAGAAAGGAATGTAAATTAATACAATCTTTTGGAAGGTAAATTTGGCAATATTTATTAAAATGTTTTTACTCTGAAATTCCCCTTCTACATTTTAGGACTTTATCACACAGAAATACTTTATATGAATGTGCAGACATATATGTATAAAGCCGTTTTTCTGTGATTAAAAATGACCCAAACACCAATGTAGAAAACAGCATGGTGGTTCTTCAAAAACATGAAACATAATAATGTAAAAAAACATGGTAGGGGCGCCTGGGTGGCTCAGCGGGTTGAAGCCTCTGCCTTCGGCTCAGGTCGTGATCTTGCGGTCCTGGGATGGAGCCCCGCGTCGGGCTCTCTGCTCAGCAGGGAGCCTGCTTCCCCCTCTCTCTCTGCCTGCCTCTCTGCCTACTTGTGATCTCTCTCTCTCTGTCAAATAGATAAATAAAATCTTAAAAAAAAAAAAATGGTAATTCCATATGATCCAGCAATTCCACTTCTGAGAACATTCCCCAAGGAAGTGAAAGCAGGAATATGGGCAGATATCTGTATACCCTTGTTCATAGAAGCATTATTCACAATAACTAAAAGTGGAAGAAACCATAGTGTCCCTCAACAGATGAGTGGATCAACAATATGTGTGTGTGTGTGTCTGTGTGTCTGTGTATACACAATGGAATTTTATTCAGCTTTGAAAAATGAAAGAAATTCTGATACATACTACAACATAGATGAATCTTGAAAACATGCTAAGAGAACTAAGCCAGTAACAAAAGGAAAGATATTATATGAATCCACTTGTATAATCCACTTATATACAGAAAATAGAATGTTGATTGCTGGAGGCTGGGAGAGGGAATGGGGAGTTAATATTACATCGAGTTAACCAAAGGTAAGGCCATCTAACTCAGATGATGGAAAAAGCAACCTCTTTGTGGTTTTCTTTCTGGGAACACAGAGGTAGGTCTCACTTCTGTTTATAGGTGTTGGGTGTCCCTGTGAGATGGATATTTTCCACTGTCAATCATACTAGGAAGAAATTCATCCTGGGAGAGAAAGAGAAGACTTAGGAAGCAGAAATTAAACTGAGGTAAGAAGAAAATATCTCTTTTTCCTCTGGGTTTGACACTTGGAGATTGTGAAAGGCCGATAGCCCTGACCTGTGCCTGACCACATGGAGACAAGCTGATGACAAGTCAGGAAAGTGGCTCAGCTCACGAGGAACCCTAGGCAGGTGGGACTTGAACAGCAACAGCAATATATTTTTCATGTTGGACTTCCCTTCCATTAGTTCCTGTCTTTCCGTAGGCTCTCCGGGCTGGGTGGAATTTACTGGAGAGCCTGTGTCCATGCTGGTGGGCAGTGGCTACTGCCAGAGGGCTGCCATGGTCTCTGGACTAGAAATGGTGAGTTTCATCCCTGGAACAAGGAGAAACAAGAAGAGGGGACCAGAGGGAAAGAGCCCTAGGGAGGTGTCCCTCAGCACACATTAGGTACAAAAACCATTAAACATATCAGAGGGACATTCTTTGTTAAGGATTCCATCTTAATCAATGAGGAAGACTGGGGAGAGGTCTCACCGTCCCGGTTTGGATTAGAGTAATTATAACCTGGCTATTATCTGGGGTCTTTCTGACCTTTCAAGATAAAAGTGATTCAACACCAAACCCCAATTTCAAGTCCTGCAGATTCCAAAACTTCCCCTAAGTATTCTGTGAATTCAGGGGGAAGAGGCAGCAAAGGAGGAAGGGACTTGCATCCCACAGCCTCTAGTGTGGTCTCTCTTCATACAGCTTCAATATGGTTTTGACACTCTGCCCTTGAGTGTACACACTCCCACAAGAAAAGCTGACACATACCGAGCATTTTGTAGACATAACAGTCGTCCACTGAAGGCCAGGAAAGAGCAGGCACTGTCACCACGTAGCACATGGCATGAAGCCCGCATGAGAGAATGCTGGTCTCCAAATGCCTCTGGCATGCTGGTACCATGAATTCTCCTCACTCCTCCTCTGAGCAGTATCCAATCTTCGCCTTGGGCTCCTCTCCCTGGCCCCCATTTCTTTCCCCCTGATTATTTCTTTTTAGCTTTGCCTTCTGCCCATTTGGGGGAGAGAAATAAGGTGAACTCCCCTCCCGAATCACATCGAGCAATTCTGCCCTATTTTCTCAAGTTTGGGCATCAACCTATACCTTGGTCAACACTTTTTAATTCTCACACTCATTAAGGTGTGTCTCTCCAGCCTCAATCTATGATAAATGTTTCGGTCAGCAGTTAAGATAACAAAACTCTTTCCACCTTGCTGTCTAGTATAGATAGATTAATAGTAGATATTGAGAGCCCCTTAAAAGACTAAGAGACAATTTACTGAACTGTCAACAATAAATTATCTCTGGGGCATCTGGCTGGCTCGGTAGGTAAAGCATGGGGCTCTTGATCTCAGGATCTGGAGTTTGAGCCCCACACTGGATGTACAGATTACTTAAATAAATAAATGTTTAAAAATAAATTTGAAAATTATCTCTAAGGAAATAGTTTATAGCTTACTTTCATTTTCTCCATTTTTTCCCCCAGCGATTTTTGAATTGTTTACACTGATCGTATGTCTCTTTCCTCCGGGATTTCACAGTGACGTAGATGCACCCTCAATACTTGGGGAGCTCACAGTGAATAAAGCCCAGGTATCAAGCCTGGTGAGATCCAGCCAATCAGCACAGCTTGTTCCCAGCCATTCATAGAACTAAGATGTCTAATTGCATTATCTGTACTTGAATTTATTTTCTATTGCTGTGAAACATTTTCCAGGTGGCAGTAGACCCACTTTCTGTCTCCCAGAGCCAGAAGAGGCCATCAGTTCCTGGTTTTAATGAATCTCCTTAATGGCGTCTTTCTAATAAAATCGGCATTTGATTTTCTCTGTCATTCACACTGCAATTTATCTTTTGTTAGGTTTTAATTGAAAACATCCAAATATTTCCTCTGGAGCTATAATGCCAAGGAGCCAGATATGGTATTAGCATACTTTCCTGCTTGTCTTGATAAGAAAGTGAGGGAATTCGAATTTTACCAGTTTTTTCCTTAGGTTTGAAATTTAAATTATTTCAATATATTTATGAAATGAGACAAATTGATAGCAAGAGCAGTACTCAGAAATTGAAAAGTCAGTTACCTTTTATCTCTTGGCTAAAAAGAGGAACTAGGTCAGTTCCTTGTTATTATTATTAGCAAGTACTATTTATAGCATGGTATAAATTACTGGGGGAAAGACATCCTAATTTCGATTTTCAAGCAGGAGGTGATAGTTAACTTGTTCTTATTCTTAAATATATTAAGAAAGCAGTGGACCAATTTTTCAAGTATCAAAGTCCTCCCTACCTTACAAAAACAAAACAAAACTGAGTCACTAAACCATGTTCACTACTCATATCAAGTATCTGCTAGGAAGGTTTGTTACAGATGCATATTTCAGCCATATATCATACATCAATGTGACAGAGAGAGAAATAGAAACTTGAGAATAAAATATTTATGACAGGGAGTTACTCACGGCCCTTTATTTATAGACCCTTCCGTGTGTGTTTCTATCACAACTGTAAAACTAAAATTCGGGTAGATGCTTCTGTATTTGTATCTTCTGATGAGGAGATTAAAATTACCCATCCACTAAACCAAGTGCATCTGAAATAATTCGTGAGGTGTTTATAAATATCATCATTTCAAAGGCCAGGAAATGATGTCTATGTGTTTGGCTTATTACTAAACTGAAAAGAAGGTTGCCTTGGAGGCAACAAGATTCCCAATCAGCCTCTGTGCTTGTACTCATCAGAATAGATGTCAATTTAGACACAAAACACAAAAGCAAACATTTTTTAGGAAGAAATATGATTTGCTGCTGTCCAATTCTATCTCACCCAGGGTGAAAACTTTACCAAAAATCGACTTCTCTGCCTTGCTCCTAAAAGGCCTAGAAGACTGGTGACATCATACTTTAATGTTTAGAAAAGGAGGAAACTATATTTCAACTATAAAGGCTGGAAACATTAAAACTCCTCACACTGGAAATTTCCACAACATCTGACAACAGACTGAAAGCCATCGGGACAAATGTGCTCCCAAGTACCGTTCCACTTCCAAGCTCTGCTCCTTTCTAAGCATTCCTCAGTCCTCAGCTTTGCTTCTGAGGAATGCTGGCCAAAGTTTCAGGAAAAATGGTTCCTCGGTTAATGACTGCTTCACGCTGAACTCCTGCACAACCCAGGCAGATCCTAAGACACCATCCTGTGAACGCTCACTCCAGGGCAAGTTGGAAATCTAATCCTCAGGAGGAGCCTTTAGATCTGCCATGCTCCTGGCCTCCACAGGGTAAGTTCTGAGCCTTTAGATTGGGAATTAAAGCAAAAACGCTAGAATTTGACTCATTGCCTTGTATCAGTTTCAAAATTTAGAACAATCTTCAGAGACATAGGAACTCAACCCTTGAGTTATAATTTTGACAGTAGTTCTTTGCTTGCTACTTTAACATTTAACGCCTCTTCAGGTTCTGCAGTTTCGTAAACCCATGGATGATTTAACTTGAATCATGATTCTATTACTTGGTAGCTGAGAAAGAGTGGCCGGGGATAAGATATACTCAGTTAGTGTTGAATCTCCATCTCCCCTCCCAAGGATATTTGTTCTCAGTCATTGCTGATCCATAAGGCTTCCATTGCCCTAAATCCCCAGTCCTATATATTCCTAAAGTACTTGAGTCCTTTATATGCCCTATTTCTAGAATGCTTACTTCCTTCAGCCAATTAAATTTACATTTACATATTAGCTTATTGTTTCAATTTTGAAATGTAGGAAAGACAATATATTTGCCATGGTTTTCGCATTTTCTCCTCCCTTTAAGCCATTGTTGGGTCACATTAGAAACTCAGTTTTATTCTCTGATTGTTATCAAGGCAGTGAGGTCCCTTTAGACTTGAAACAGTATCAGGTTTTAGCTTACAGAATTTTGCGTGTCTTGTAAAATGTTCATGTAGCTAACTTAAGAATATAATGAACACCTGAGGACTCATCAAAGAATTGCTTAATGAAGAGACAGACCATTTGAACTGTAGAATTTGAGAAAGCGGCCCTGCAGACCTCTCTATTATCTAATCTAGGTCTTTTCCCCCACATCCACCCCTTCACCAGCTACCGTGGCTCTCACAGAAAGCTCACATTGTGCACACTTGTCTTTGATGCTATGTGGGCTAGTTTAAAAGTTAGAATGGTGTGGTTCTTGTCTTTCTTAATGAAGTGGTTTTCTTCCAAAAAGTAAAGTAAAAATGAAGCTTACTTTGGAAACTGTTTTGAGACTGTGTCCTTCCCAAAATTTATATGTTGAACGTAAGGACTTTACAGAGGTAATCAAGTTAAAATGAGGCTATTAGGATGGGCCCTCATCCAATATGACTGGTATCCTTATAAGAATGAGGAATTTGGACAGAGACACACCTGGAAGATGAGTGCAGAGACACAGGGAGAAGACAGCCATCTGCAAGCCAAGGAGAGAGGCTGGAAACAGACCCTTCCCTCACAGCCTTCAGAAGGTACCCACCCTCCATCTTGGACTTCCAGCCTCCAGAACTGTGAGGCAATAAGTTTCTGCTCTTTAAGCAACCCAGTTTGTGGTGCTTTTTTATGGCAGCCCTAGCAAACTACACAGAACCCAAATATATTAGATTGTTTTCCCCTTTACCTTTCCTCCAGCACATCTATTTTTTTTTTTTAAGATTTATTTATTTATTTGAGAGAGAGAACACGAGGGGAGAGGCAAAGGGAGAAGAAGAGAGAAACTCTAAGAAGACTCCAAGCTGAGTGTGGAGCCCCACTCAGGGCTTGATCTCACAATCCTGAGATCATGACCAGATCAGAAACCAAGAGTCGGGCGCTTAATCAACTGTACCACCCAGGTGCCCCAGCATGTTTATTTTAAATACTGACATGTTCATTGTCATATCTGACAAAGGGTTAGTATTCAAAATCTATGAAGGACTTATCAAACTCAACACCCAAAAAACAAATAATCCAGTTAAGAAATGGGCAGAAGACATGAATAGACATTTTCCAAAGAAGACATTCAGATGGCTAACAGACACATGAAAAAATGCTCAACTTCACTCATCATCAGGGAAATACCAATCAAAATCATGATGAGATACCACCTCATACAGGTCAGAATGGCTAAAATTAACAACACAGGAAACAGCAGATGTTGGTGAGGATGCAGAGAAAGGAGAACCCTCTTACACTGTTGGTGGGAATGCAAACTGGTGTAGCCACTGTGGAAGATAGCATGGAGGTTCCTCAGAAAGTTAAAAATAGGGCTACCCTATGACCCAGCAATTGCCCTACTAGGTATTTACCCAAAGGATACAAAAATACAGATTTGAAGGGATACGTGCATCCTGATGTTTGTAGCAGGATTATCAATAATAGCCAAACTATGGAGAGAGCCCGTGTCCATCAACTGATGAATGGATAAAAAAGATGTTTATACATATCATATATATGATATATACATTCATACATATCATATATATAGATATATATACATATGAAACTCAGCCACCAAAAAGAATGAACTCTTGCTATTTGCAATGATATGGATGGAACTAGAGGGTATTATGCTAACCAAAATAAATCCATCAGAGAAAGACAAATACCATATGATTTCATTCATATCTGGAATTTAAGAAACAAAACAGATGAATATAGGGGAAGGAAAAGAAAAATAAAATAAGATAAAAACAGAGAGAGAGGCAAACCATAAGAGACTCTTAACTCTAGAGAACAAACTGAGGGTTGCTGGCGGGGTGTTGGGTGGGGGGAATGGGTGAAGGGCACTAGGAGGGCACTTGTGATGAGCACTGGGTATTGTATGTAAGTGATGAATCACTAAATTCTACTCCTGAAACCAATACTACACTATATGTTAACTAACTTGAATTTAAATAAAAACTTGGGGGGAAAAAAAGAATTATTGAATCACTGTATTGTATACCTGAAACTAATATAACACTATATGTTAACTATACTGAAATTAAAATTAAAAACTTAATTAAAAAAAGAAAAAGAAATAAATACTGATGTTTTCATTGTGATGGTTTCTTCTTTCCCTTCTCCCTGAAGCTTCAGCTGTGAGATGCTAACTCTCTTAGAATTGGCTACAGTGCTTGGGGTCTCATACCTAAGACCTGAACTTAGATTTTTGATGTCACGACTCTGGAAAGACTCCTCTAAAAGATAAATTTGGTCACCGCTTTCTATTTTCACCCCTCATAGTATGTGACAGATATTATCTGTCAAAAACTCTAGGAGATATGTACTGATATTATCCCCACTATATGGATGAAGAAACTGAGAATCCGAGAGGTTAAGTAACTTTCTCAAGGTCACAGTGGTTGAACTGAGATTTGAACCTAAGTAGTCTGAAGGCAGCGACTGTGTGTCTTTGCAGAAGCCAAGTGAGGTGTGGTCCCCTGACTAGAGTGTCTGACAAAAAAAAAAAAGAAAAAGAAAAAAAGAAGAAAAGAAAAGAAATGCCCAAAATAGTGGAATTACTAAATAAGTGATGTTTTATCCATGCAATAAAATATCAAGAAATAATAAAACATAATAATGATTTTATAAAATTTAAGGACATGAGAAAATGCTTATAATATTAAATGAAAAAGTGCTACACCGAAAAATCCCTCTTTTGTACTGAAAAAAAAAAAATGTCAATGCTGACTGTCTCTAGAGATTGGATGAAAAGTGATTTTAATTTTCTCCTTTATGCTTCTCTGTATTTTCTTAATTTTTTGAAATGGCCATATCTTGTCTTTAAATTCCAGAAATTAAGGCATAGTAAAACATAAAAATCCCTAAAATAAATTTCTCCTAATTTCCAACACTGAAAAGAAGGAGTTTGCTTTGTTTTTGTTTTTGTCTGAGACAATCAGTGCTACCGCTATGGAGAGGTAGGTGCCCTCCTATCCAGGCCTTTGTCTGGATTAGACTCCTTAGTTTTCATAAGAAAATGTCAATTCTACCACCAGTCCAACTGACTTTGATAGATGTGTCCCTCATTGTCCTCATAGATTATCTATATTTGAGCATCTTACCAGAGAGCAAAAACTTGAACTCTGCTATCCAAAACAGTTATAAAGCTTGACTGTAAAAAGACAAAATATTCAGGTAAAAACCCCAGATGACCATATAGTCTATCTACTTCTCTGGTTCTTGACATTTTACCACCAAATCTTACAGCTGTATCCCGCAACCATGTTGTTGATCTCCTTACAGAATTGCCTTTACTGAACTGAATTTGGCTACAAAACCTTCAGCTTGCATTTGAGAAACCTTATTAGCACCAACTCTATGAAACCCATTATTGCATTCAGTGTAGAAGTGCTGTTGGAAGAGTTACTCAACACATTATTACACTTTAGGAGGAAATTTCTCCCGAGTCAAAAATCACCATGATCTTTCTAAGCGACAGGTTTGTTTTAATCTTACGGACACCGTAATTTGTATTATCAACTTAAAAATTACAGGTCGCACACACCCCTCTATCTTAGCTGCTGTAAATCTCCTGGCCAAATTTGCAAATGTCCGGATGTGTGTTTGGTGTGCTGATGTCTAATTTTCTTCTGCACTGATTTCCTCCATTTTTTCATTTTTAGATTCTCCTTCAAAGCATATAAAGAAGGGGAAAGGAGGAATGAATGAACAAATAAACAAAAGCAATTTGATGATGGGAACTTATGGCTATGATTTCAAATTAAGAAATAAGGAGGAGAGTTTTATTGCTTCATCTGTTTGTCTAGAACAATCTACAGTGATTCAAGAGCCACTGACATGATGAAAACCTGACAAATGGAAGATTCCCCCACCTTACTTGTTTTCAAGAAGAATGACAGAGTCCAAGTCCCAGGCTATGACAAGATCCACTATGACAATACAAACAACCTAAAATGGACTATTTTCTCAGGGAACAGGCCAGCGGCTTTGGGTTCACGTGGACAAGTCAGAGAGGCTGGTAAGAATGGCTTTTTTGTTTATTTCTCTGTAATTTTCTGAGTTCAAATTTGACATTGCCTCCATTCTTTACACAGACTACTTACAAACTTTCAACTTCAGAAAAGTGAAGACAGCCAAAAATCAGAACAAAGGCATGTAGGCCTGTCCCCCAAGAGCAGTGTGATCACTTGCTCAGGGCTCCATTGCTCATAGTACCAGCAGATTTACAAGCAGTGCCTGCCCTGTGCATACCTAAGAGAATTTCCTTCTCCTTTACCTTGTCCTCACAGGATTTCCATCCTCTATTGTTTTTTCCATTTGGTGTTTGAGTTTGGTGTTTCAACTTTCCCTGTAGTCAGTATTTGATCTCTTTCTTTCCTGTAAACAGCAGTGTGGCCTGTCTTAACATTCCCGCCAGAGGGGTTTTTCTTCCCAAGGTGCTGAGTCACTGAAGGGAGCAACACACATTCTGTGGGCAGCAGTAGTCAATGGAGAAAACAGAATCATTTCTCAGGACTTAAAAGTTTACTTTCAAGAGGGGGCAAATTCAGGAGGATCAGGAGAGTGGGTGAGAAGTTCCTGCAGAGTAAAAGGCACAAAGTCTGTTTCCTACAGTTTGTGGAAGATCAGATTTCATAAATGAAAATGGTATGAGTGGAAAATTCCTTTATTTAGCAGCAGAGAGGTAGTGCATCAGCTCCGGGCTGAACCGCAGAGAATTCACATCCTTTCTACTGGCCTCTGCCTTCAGCTCCCTGACCAGTTAAATGAGAAGACCTTTGCTCTGCCTGTAATAGAAGAGTACAGAGGGACACCTGGCTGGCTCAGTCAGAAGAGCAGTGACTCTTTATCTCTGGGTCATGAGTTTGAGCCCCACACTGGGTATAGAGATTACAAAAAATAAATAAATAAATAAATGTGTATATATATATATATATATATATGATAGAAGAGTAGTGAGAACATGAATGTGTGAGAGTTCTGAGATTTGGCTACCTTGATTTAACTATTGATTTTCAAATATCTACTGTTTCAAAATCAGAGTCCAGGTACATGTGGACTTTACATTTTCCATTTCCATTTTACAAAGGTCATTCAATTAAAGGTAAAGTTTTTAAGCAAGCAAAAGAATGACGTGTAGCAGGATACGCAGGTAAAGCTTGACATCACAAGCCTTTAAAATGGGTATTGGCAGGGTGCATCTGGGGGGCTCTGTCTGCTAAGCATCTAACTCTTGATTTCAGCTCAGGCCATGATCTCAGGCCGTGATCTCAGCCCAAGCTGGGTTGGTTGGGTTGGTTCTGTGCTGGGTGTGGAGCCTGCTTAAGATTCTCTCCCTTTGGGGTGCCTGGGTGGCTCAGTGGGTTAGGGCCTCTGCCTTCGGCTCAGGTCATGGTCTCAGGGTCCTGGGATCGGGCCCCGCATCGGGCTCTCTGCTCATCGGGGAGCCTGCTTCCCCCTCTCTCTCTGCCTGCCTCTCTGCCTACTTGTGATCTCTCTTTCTCTCTCTCTGTCAAATAAATAAAATCTTTAAAAAAAAAAAAAAAGATTCTCTCCCTTTCCCTCTGTCCCTCCCCACTTCTAAAAAATTGGCGGCAATTTCTTGTGAATCAAGAATATTTCAAAATAAAAACAATTTAAAAATGGGTATCAGTTCTACCCAAACACAGACAGGCTTCCCATGAAATAACATGTAAGCGTAGTATATTTCAACAGCCTATTCTTTAAACGCTTCCCAAATCTCAATCATAAGCCAGCTACTATTGAAAAGGTCTCATTATAAATACATTATCTAAAAAATATATTAGCAAAAACCATGTAAGGTACATATAATTATCCCATATTTCAAATAAGAAAACTGAGGCTCAGCAATCAGGTAATTTATCTAAGATTATACTACAGTAAGAAGCAGATGCCTGGCCTATCTCAGAGCCACTCTATTTCCTGTTTGGCCAACCACTATGTTATATCAACGTCTACCTAACTTCCTTCTCTGAGCTGCATTATGGACAAGGCACAAAATTTAGAATCACATTGTCTGTTCCCTCACTGTGTCACTGGTCATGGTACACAGTTGTCTGAGCCTTAATTGCCTCAGCTCTAAAATTGGGATAACAATGTCTACCTACTCATGTGTTAAAACCATTAAATGAGATAATGTATATAAAACATGAGCACCATGCCTGGTTCATTCTAGATGCTTATTAAGGTTTATACTAGATACTTATTAAGTGTCAGAACATGATCATACCATCATTTACCTATACTGAAATGCTCTGATCTTTACCCTTTTTTTACATGTATGGTTGCCTAGCTGGATTGAAAAGCCAATGGCTCATACTTTTGCTGTATCTTCCTTGTGTCAATTAGAATGCTGTTGATTACATATTCTGGAAACTAAATTTATACTGGATTAAACAGGAAGGAAATCAATTACCTCACACAGGATGATGGCCAGAACAGGCTTGAGGGGTGGTTGGTTCAGCAGTCAACGATGTCCTTAAGGACCTAGATTCTTTCTCTCTGCTCTACCATCGACAGGATCTGCTTCACCCTAGGTCATGTTACCCTCACTGGTGAAGGAAGGCTATGGTCACACTACGTAGCAATCATACTTCATTTATGTCTGAAAGGAGGGGAGAGCTACCTCCTGCAGTTCTATTAAGGACAAGAAAGGTTATCTTCTATTATCAGCTAGTCTCTCCTTACATCTCATTGGCCCATGTTGGCTTTAGCTTGCCCACCCGGAACCATTCATTGGTAAAGGGAATGGATTTTCAGAATTAATTTGATTAATCATCTGAAGGGAAATAGAGTTTGTCTACTGCCCTCTTTAAAGCTCTATACTTTAGAGCTCAATTACTACTTCTGAAATGGTACAAGCTTATCTATAACTATCAGTGGAAATTCTAGTAACATCCAGAAAATTGGCAGTGAATTGGCATAGAAATAAACCATGTCTTTCTGACTTCAGAGCCCACAGTGCCTCCACCCCATTGGTTACGCAGAAAAGGGTGGTAAGAGTAGCCCACAGAGGCATACTTTATCTTAGACCAATCCTGTTGTGATATCAATTAACATAGATCTATAAATGCACTTCTCAAGTACAAATGACATGAATGTGCAGGAAATAAGACTCTTACACATTATCTACAGCAAGTTCCCTAAGAAATTATTTAGGTGGTGCATATCCACATTTAATTACATAGGACTTAATCTCTATTCAGCTCCTTTTCAATCCTCATGATACTATCAAAGCAAATGCCAGGTTTAGTGCTAGGAGACTTTAACACTAACGCTTGTTATAATCTCCCTTTAACAAAGATTTAGGCTTAGAGCTTTGAAGGACATCTATCTGAACTTTTAAGCATTGTTTTGTTTTCCTTTCAATTATTTTTAGTTACCGTGTATTTGTGATAAACAATATTGGTCTTTCCATTTGAGGTGATGATAGAAGTTACCTTTGAAAACAAATCCATTTAAAGAAAAGAAAGCCAATTAAAATAATTAGCTTGGAGAAGAGATTGCACATGGATATGTTAGAATTTATGAGGGAAGGTGTAGTGGTATGTGAATATGGAAAAAATCTGAAAGTGTTAAAACCAAGGTTTGAAAAACATTAACCCAGGAGGGTTACAAAATGATGGCAGATCTTTGATTAGAGATAATAATGCTGGGTGGCCTGACTGGCTCTGTCAATAGAGCATGCCACCCTTGATCTCGAGGTTGTGAGTTCGAGCCCCACATTGGGTGTAGAGATTGCTTAAAAATAAAATCTTAAAAAAAAAAAAAAATGCTAGCACAGAGGGCAATTATTTCAAGAGTCACAAGAGGAGAGGACAGAGTATCAGTGACTACAAAGCCAATTTGGTCAGAGCAGGTCTTCCTCACTGAAGACCTTGCTCCTCAAAGTGTCCATAGACCAACAACGTCAACATCAGGGAGAGCATGTTAGAAAGGCAGCGTCTCTGGCCCCACCCCTGACTACTGAATCAGAATTCAGAGTCTAACAAGATTCCCTACGGGATGCTTATGCACATTTAAGTTTGAGAAGCACTGATGTAGACTCGGAGCCTTTGGGGTTCTCTTTGGCTACTTTTGAGATCCTCTTTGTGAACTGGGTTGACAGTTTTGAAGAAGTATCTTGGTTCATAGATTCTATAGTCATACTAGTTAGTTTTCATTCCCAGTTCTTCCTCCAACAGTATGACATGGGCAAGAAACTGCATTTCCAATGCTTAGAGCATTGCTTTGATAAGCAGATGGATGGATGGGTAAATGAATGAATCACTCAGACACAGAAAATCACATTTCCTGACAATGTTCTATGTTTCTGCAATCTTCTATTTTGATGGTCTGATGGAAGATGAGAGTTTGTTTGTGCCTTTTGGTATCAACTGCTTTAAATCTTTTTGTAACAAGACAGAAAATAAATGTTCCTACACATACATGTTCAGCTATTCCTGCCACACTCTGGTGAGCTTTCCCAGGGTTTCCCCCATATTCTGGTGCCTGTTCCTACCAATATAAACCCTGAGTGTGCAAAGCATGTACAGGTAGAGAGAAGTGATTTGTGCAAGCAAGCATTCACATCTGATCATTTCTTGGTGTTACAACACCTAAGACTTAAGGAAATCAAGGTAAAAGAGCAAAACACACTTATGTTTCCTTGCTTAAAAATCAGTAGATATTCTAGACAAATATTAAAAATGACTTACAAAAAAAAAATGACTTATATACCTCGAGGAGTGGCGCTAACAGCCAAAAAGAATACTCCAATATATTCCCTTTTAAGAAGTACAAGTGTAGGAGATTGAAAAAGCAGTAGAATGCTCCAGAAGTCTTAAATGGGAGGCCTACTGCTCTGTAAGCTTTGTGTGTTTTCCGATCATTTGCCCACTACAAATCTATTTATGGTTCAATAGTTCCTTCATTTGTTCTGGTGCTAGAATATATTGAGGAAAAAGAGAAATCTAATTGATGGGGTTTTTCCTAGGCTGAGGTGAATCTCCCAGGCTCCATCCTTGCAACAAGGCAACTGGCCAGTAACTCAAGAAATCAAGGGTTGGGGGGAGACAATAGCATTGCGGGAGGAGGTTCTTATAACCCCAGACATAAAACCAGTCTATAAAGTTTTCACTATCACTAAAGACTAAGTGCTGGGATACCCCTTCCTCCTTTTTAGAGATGCACTTTTGTAATTTTTCTCTCCATAATTTCATTTTTACCTCCATTCATTCATTCATTCATTTTTTAAATTCATTCATCAAATACTTGTTCAGTGCCTTCTAGAGGGTAAGGATATAGAAGGAAAAAGAATAAATAAGGTCTCCTCTTGGGGGAAACTGACTTCTAGAATGTAAGAGAGGAGACAGACAATTAAAAACTGAACAAGCAAAAATGATTATGGTTAATTACAAAAGAAGAAAAAAGAGGATGAGGTGATTGTCCATGGGGAGAGTGAGTAACCTTAGAATGAATTATCAGGCAAAGGCTCTCTTGGAATGTGGTCTTTGCTCTAAGACCTGGCTAGGAGTTAGCCTTGCAAGCCTTGTGGGAAGACATCCAGGGGAGGACAGCTAAAAAAGGCCCTGAAGCAGGACCAAGTTTGGTATGTTTGAGGAACAAAAAATAGCCATGTGTCTGTAACAAACTGATCAAGGTAGAGAATGTATGTGTAAAAATATGTTAGCAAAGATTCAACGAAAGACTGTATTTGTGCGCGGTGAGGGGTAGGTAGAGATCACAAGAGAGTACAATGTGCTGAGCCTGGAAGCCCCATGCTCTCCTGCAATTCCACTTGTTTGCGCTGCCTATAATTAATTAATGGCTGTAGGGAAAGGAAGATACTCTGTATATTGGGGCCGGGTTGACTTGAGTTTTGTTGATGCTTAGAAGTAGACCTATTGGAATGATCTCCACCATGAACAGAAATGGCATCTGAACCTCTCACTCTACGTTGTATGTTGTATGTTGAATTATTTTGGAAGCTGCTTAATGATGGTGGCTCTTGAAGAGAAAATCATAATGTAAAAATGCATCCTACTTATGGAAAGTTTTAGGCTTTAAAAATTCTAGATTTATCAGTAACTGTTATAATTACTGTCGGCTGATAATCCTTTTTTTTCAGGACATTATTACTCTTCACAATTACTTCTATAATTTCCCCATAGAATATGATCCATTCTATCTGAAGTGCAAAAATAAAGCACTAGTAGTTCATCACTGTCTGTCTATAGTTTATATCGCTCTTTATCCAAGAAAATATTAGTTCTTATTAGCCAGATAGAGATCTATTATGAATGTCAATGTAGCTTAATTAAAGCATAATATTAATCATATCTTCCACACTCAAATACTTCCCCAATGATGTTTACTTGCCTAGACCTTCACTCATGAAATGCAAAATAAATCAAATGAAGATGTTTTTGATGAGTAGGGAGATTTAACTAAAGCCTTTCTTAATGAAAAAAAATAATGTAATAGAAAATATAGAAAGAATTGTCTGCTAAATTATGTCTAAAAGAGGATCCCAATAAAATAAGAAATTTGTTTTACTGACTTCATAGCTAAACAGTAAATAAAACTTATTAAACCTTTGAGTATTCATTGCACTGTGCTGGAAGTTAGGCAACAAGACATAGTTCCTACCTTCTAGTTTTCCCAAATTTTATTCATTATTATTTAAAATGAAGAAAACAGTTTTAGGCATTAGAAAAATTTCAGCTGTATCCATCATTTCTTGCCTAATATTTTTTTATTTATGAAGCATTTTTTTTAAAGATTTTATTTATTTATTTGAGAGAGAAAGCTCACAAGTAGGCAGAGAGGCAGGCAGAGAGAGAGAGAGAGGGAAGCAGGCTCCCCGCTAACCTGAGAGCCCGATGCAGGGCTCAATCCCAGGACCCTGAGATCATGACCTGAGCTGAAGGCAGAGGCTTTAACCCACTGAGCCACCCAGGTGCCCCTATGAGGCATATTTTTTAATCTACATAAAGTCACTTGAATCTATGGATTCAGGAAAACATTTTTGTAAGGGGTAAAGTTTTGAGATAGAAAGTTTCTTAATAGTAATCTTTATAAGTAACTTAAATGTACTTGTGTTTAAAGGAAGTTGGCTCACAAAATTTCTTATTTCTTATATAGAAATTATTACTTATGTTCTATATGTGTTCTATAGTCTGATTTACTTATTTTTATTTTTTAATTAACATATAATGTATTATTTATCTCAGGGGTACAGGTCTATGATTCATCAGTCTTGCCTAGTATTTATATATGTAATTGCATAGAAAACTGAAGTGTGTTTTATATGAGTGGGGATGGTTGCAACTTCTTTGAGGAAAATTGTCCATTTCTTTGGAAAATATTTTAACAAATTTCTGCTCAGTCGAGAAACAGCCCAAAACTTGGTTTTGGAATGGTGTTTGGGTGGAGTGGGAGAATATTCAGGCAATGAGGTATTATGGAGAGATGATAATTCTCTCAATAATCAAATAAAAGTCTGCCTTCCCTTAATGTAAAAGTTATTATAATCACTAATCTGGAACTTCCAGATTGGGACTGTAGTTGTAAGAAACAGCAGAGTCATCATCCTGAAACTAAAGAGGAAAAGAGAAAGAAAACTTAGATCATGAGAGTGGCTCCAGCCACAGGAAAAGGTAACAAGAGAAACACAGAAAGAATCACACCCTGGCCATTCCCAAGACAGTTGGAAAATGCATAGTACTTCTACCTGTCTCCTAGGATGAGAGCCTGAATTACGGTTTTAAGAGAAAGAATTACCCCAGAGTGCTGAAGAAATTTGTGGATACTCAGCTTAATTTTTGTCAGCTGAAATTCTTTTGGATGCAAGTATCAAAAAACTCAACCCAAACTGAATTAAACAATAAATGGGAATTTTTGACTCAAAAGTTCAGCAATTGTGTGGGGGTTGAGGTGACATTCAGTCAGGGTACACACCCTATGAGAAATGGTACTTTGAGTCTACCTTGCCTCATACATCACCTTTGCCCTTAGGTTGGCTTCCCAATATGGCTGCCAACATCAACCAGAGCCACCTGCTCCACGTTCACATCTAAAACTAGAGAAGAGGGGCACCTGGGTGGCTCAGTTGGTTAAGCGTCTGCTTTCGGCCCAGGTCATGATCCCAGGGTCCTGAGATCGAGCCCCAAGTCGGGCTCCCTGCTCAGTGGGAAGCCTGCTTCTCCCTCTCCCTTTGCCTGTCGCTCCTACTCCTTGTGCTCTCTGTCTCTCTCTTTCTCAAATAAATAAATAAAATCTTAAAAAAATTAAAAAGAAAAAAAAACTACAGAAGAGACACACTTCTAGCAACCACCTAACAAGGAAAATTCCATGTGCTGATTACTTAAGCCTGAGTTACCCGCACTAATAAAGGTGTCAGGGGTATACGATTACCCTGATTGGTTAGATATATTAAGCCCTGGACCTGGAAATGCAAGAATACTCAGTATAGTATGAGGCAGTTAGGGAAGATGGTTGGAAGACAACTCTACTGTCCCTTATAAAATCTAACTACCTTTCTGAACTTTGACATCAGGAAGAGTTTTAGGAATGAGTTTAAGGTCCACTAAAATTTCAGTTAAATGCTCAAAAAAATCAAATTTTAATTCTCTTTCCATAGCTCCTACAAATAAAATTATTTTAAATTTAGTAACAATGCCACTTTCTCGGAGTTAGACGATACCCATTTAATCCATAATTTTTCTTTTCTTTTCTTTTTTTTTTTTGGTGAGACCTGCCGTACTTAGGACTGAGCATTAATGAATTGATAGCAATTTGAAAGCTTTTAAGAATGAATCAGTTCAAGAATTTCTCTCATGGAGGCAGAAACTGGCAGAAGAACTTGAAGATCCGAAGACAACACAGAGGAGTTGGCTTCTCCATCCCGACAGACAGAAGGTAAGTAAGGCACACGGCCCAAACAGAATGCCAGCTGCAAAGTCTGGAAAGGGATCCCAGCTGCGAAGCTCAAAAGGATTTTCCAGGACTCCCTCTGGGCATCCTTGCACCAGAATTCGGTGCTCTCCCAATAAATACCAAAAGTCTGAGCAGCAGGAATTCCTGCCAGCCGCGCACAGTTGGAGGGATACTTTAAGCAGCGAACAATATTTTCCAGATGTAGAGGCTCAGTGAACTAGACCGGCTTGGGGAAGTCAGTGTAGCTGTTTATCCAGGCTGCCTGAAGAGAGTGTGTGGCTAGTGCCCTTCTAGACAAGAATTAAGAGAATTCAGTTGTATTTGTTATAACACAGCGAAGAAAGAACCAAAGAATAATGAAGGTGAAGGTTTTAAGACTCAGGAGACCCTGGGACTCAGCCCCAGGCTGAAATTGAGAGTACATATTTCACTTTCTTCCTGAAAGATTTGGCCGTTTGCTTATTTCTACTGTGCCTGAATGTGGGAGGCTTGGGAACACACCAGTGAATGTTGGTTTGGCATTTTCAAAGATCTCCGAGTACCTATGGAGGCCAGGGGGTCATCCTCTTCATGATCTCCTTTCGACTTACTCTGGAATTGGTCAAACGCTTCCCTTCTGAAAGCTCTCATGAACCACCCCTGGTAGAACTTTACTGTCTACTTAGCAAGGTCTTCAAAGATTAAAAACACGAATATTTGCATTTTGAAGAATGTTAACTCCCTTGATTATGAACCCAGCCAGGAAAACAGAACAAAGCTAGGTGGCAAATACATTATGTAAGCTTGCTTTTTAATTGATTGATTTGAATAATTTTCCTCATGCTGGTTTGGATGGACAGAGAGCCTGTGCTGTGCTGTAGCCGCTGCTGCAGGCTGTGGTCGCCTTTTCTGAAGGAGGGCAGTGTTTCATCTGTGCGCGCTGACCTTGGACAGGACAACAGATTGCCTGCGTGCTGTAGACTCGTTCAGCTGCTGCAGAGACTCTACTTCAAAAATATTTGCCTCGCAGGTGCTGAAATCCCTACGCCTCTACCTTACAGCGTCACAGAATTCATTTCAGGAGTTGCCTCCAAAAATGTAAATATTACTGGGAACAGCCTTATATTTAGCCAACTCACATCTGGTTTATATAGAATGTCTCCTTGAGTTAAAGTTTTTGTCTTGCACATTCCAGTTGGGGGTGGTACCTGAAATTTTTCCCCATACCATCTGAATTCTTTATATTTGAGTTATTCCTCCTTTCTACAGACATGATTATAAAATTATCACACACACACACATCTGTTTATGCAACAATCCCCTGAAGCATGTGCCACAAATCATCATTTTATATTGATGTTGTTGTGAATGTAATTATAACCTCACTGATAATAGTCAGGCATTTTAGCCCTCCTGAGCTCAGTATTGCATCCTATTCTTGATATTCTATTTTGCCATTTTCTAACAAAAAAAAAACAAAAAAAAAGTTACCCTGTTGCTAGGTAACCTCGACAATACCGTCTGTAGCCCTCTACTTTCTGCATTCTTCCGCCCTCCTTCCTGCGGTCTAATTATAATTGTTTTTCTTCTGAAGACTGTCTCCCCATTCATGGCTGCGATTGTCATCAGATAACTGTCATCATATTATTGTCGTTATTGAATTCAGTGATGAGAAGCCACAATTTGCTCACCCTTCCACAGAACAGAAAATTGATGTGTTTTCATGATGCATCTGTGTGCTTTCAGAGTAGCTCCTCTCCTAGAGGTTACGTTTCCAAAGAAGGTTTTCAACATTTGGCAACCCTCCCCTCTAATTTGCCTCATCTTTCCAGCCCCCTTCAGAATCCTTTTCTTTCAAGAAGTAGGCTTGTGACTAAAATATGGTCATGGTTTGTGTATGAGGATGAAATTCAGACAGAGTTAAGTTACAGGGGCTTTGCCATGAAAGATGCTCAGTGTGTGGACAGGTAAATTTCAACAGCAAGAAATATGACAATAATTATGACTACATGTAGCCGCGGGTCTAGCGTGTACCAAGTGCTAAGTGACTCACATACATAATCTCACTTAATCTTCATAAACTCTAAGTTACTTTCACTCCCATTTGATAGATGAGAAAGTTGAGATAAGATTCAAAGAGCCCAGGTCCTATGGTCAGTGGGCAGCAGAAACAAGGTTTCTTCACCTAAGATGCCAGTGATTATAAGGGCACCTGGGTGGTGCAATCAGTTGAGCGGCTGGCACTTGGTTTCAGCTCAGGTCATGATTAGGGTCCTGGGATCGAGCCCCTCATTGGGCTCCACATTCAGCAGGGAGTCTGCTTTGGGATTCTCCCTCATCTGCCCCTCTCCCTGTTAGCTTATGTGTGTGTGTGTGTGTGTGTGTGTGTGCACGCGTGCACACGCGTGCTATCTCTCTCTAAAATGAATAAATAAGTCTTTATTAAAAAAGATGTCATTGTGGGATGCCTGGGTGGCTCAGTAGGTTAAGCATCTGCCTTCAATTCAGGTCATGATCCCAGGGTCCTGGGATCGAGTCCCTCCTCGGGTTCCCTACTCTCCTTCTGCCTGCTGCTCTTTCTCTCTCTCTTACTCTCTCTGCCAAATAAATAAAATCTTTAAAAAAATGTCATTGAGGGACGCCTGGGTGGCTCAGTTGGTTAAGCGGCTGCCTTCGGCTCAGGTCATGATCCCAGGGTCCTGGGATCAAGTCCCACATCGGGCTCCTTGCTCGGCAGGGAGCCTGCTTCTCCCTCTGCCTCTGCCTGCCTCTCTGCCTACTTGTGATCTCTCTCTCACTCTCTGTCTGACAAATAAATAAATAAAATCTTTAAAAAAAAATGTCATTGATTCTAAGAAGTAACATTAATTTAATAACAGCTTTACATTAAATGTAAATGTTAATCATAAGATGAATCTTAAATTCAGAAATATTAAGCTATGCAAAAAAATACACCTTAGAATGACAAAGTACTATAAGTATATAGCCTACTACCACTTTCTTGCTTATAAATTGGGATTATTCCCTGGATGACTTGGCTAGCTCAGTCTGAAGAGCATGCAACTCTTTATCTCAGAGTCGTGAGTTGGAGCCCCACGTTGGGGGTAGAGATAACTTAAAAATAAATAAATAAATAAAATTTTTTAAAAATATTTTATTCATTTATTTGAGAGAGAGCATGAGCAGGGGAGAGGCAGAGGGAAGCGGGAGAGAGACAAGCAGGCTCCCCACTGAGGACAGAGCCCATCATGGGGCTCGATCCCAGGACCCCGAAATCATGACCTGAGCCAAAGTCAGACACTTAACTGACTGAACCACCCAGGCACCCCAAAAAATAAACTCTAAATTAGAATTGTTCTTTAATTATAGTTCCCAGTAAATAATGGAACTGGAATAATGTCTTCTAATTCCATTGTTTCCCTCCTCCATAGCCTAAGCCTCATCTCCCCACTCCCATTTAATGGGGCTCCTTTCAGTACTAATACATGCCTAAAAAGTATTTTCTGATTGGTGAAAATGTACCTCTGAAATTGAAAACCTGGAGTTAAAGTCCACGTCTGCCTCCTGCTAGATAAATTTATCTTGAATAAGATGATTGTCTGATTCTACTTCTCTGGTTATATTTTGTTTACCCTAATCACATTTTTGGCAGAGAGACAGATTTATATAAATGTCTAAGTCCCCCACCAGCCTGTGGCTTCTTTGATAGCAGTCTGTCTTTTGTTTATCCTGGCCTTCCTCTACTGTACTTAGCCTGGTACCTTGAACATATTGAGGTACATATTCAATAAATATTTATTTAATCAAATTTGTTAATACATTTTTCCTAAATTAGCTACAGTATGCTGATATTATGAGAAGTAATCAAGTAATTTGAAGAGAACTCATTTCCATTTCTTCCCTAAGAAATATCATTTCAGAGCCATGCTTTCACTTGTTCCTTGAGGTTTTCTTTGCTTCAAGAGGCTGAAATAACATACTTTCCACAACAAAACTATAACTTCTCAAAAGTTGGATGTGCTCCTTCTCCTTTCAAGAAATGAATGATGTAGAGAGAAGGTTGAGCACAGAAGTAATTTTACGAGGCTTGGATATCTTGTCATCTTTTGTAAGTTGACTTTTTAAAAAATTTCACAGAACAAATAGAACATATTTTGTCTGAGTCCTAGAGATGATTTGAAACGTTATTCATCATACATTGCATAATGTGTATACACATTTATAATCTCCCTGTCTTAAGAAAATAGCCCGTTTAAGCGCATAAAGTGAGCCATAAAATATGGTAAAGGACATCTATTTCCTAAATGTTTTTACTTAGCTAGATGTGAAAGAAATAAAGTTTGATTGTGGCACTATTGTTTTGCAAAACACACTGAACTCCTCATAAATGCATAGGTATTAACCAACTCAGAATGTTGCCTAAATTGATTCAGCCAATCAGAGAGATAAGCCTCTAATTTAGTTAGGTGATTAGTCATTTAATTTCATTTACCTTCTCTTTGTTTCCTATTACATGTCATCTCAGAATTGTTTTATAAAAGAAACTAAATTAAACTGGAAGAGAAAGGTAGAGAGATTTACTGACTGGCAAGTTACGGAAAAAACTCTACTTGGAATCCCCATAAAAACAAAAGACAAATATGAAAAGAGCCTGAGCATTAAGTATTTGTTCAAACCTTAGGCTTGTATGGTGTTTGGATTCAAGATTTTAAACCTTGGACTTAGCAGAACTAATCAGTGATGATTGATTTACACATCTCTGGAAAATAGGAATGTATACTTTCTTCATTTTGATTTATGTGTATCTCATTACTTATTTAATGATTAGCCTCTTGTATCATGCTATTTCAACTACATCAAAGTTCACAAATTTCAAATGTTACGAGAGTGCAGAATTTCCTTCAAGAGCTATTAATTATCTCTTCCCATAACAGACCTCATCTTTTATCTAACCAATGTTTTACATACTTTGTGGGGGCTAAAAGATCAAGTTTTCCTTTCATTTTTAGGAATCCTATTTTCATCTCACGCTCCGGACACTTTTTTAGCATGATGGTAATACCATTAGACTCAGTCCGGCAAATACACTGTGTGAGTGCTATCATTCCCCAACTCCACACCCAAGGCAAATATCACTCATTGATCTTCTCTGCTTAGGCTGTACTTACACTTGAGATCCAATGCCACACCTCAGACCTCCACTACTAAAGCTATCTCAGCATAAAACTTTTTTGCCAGTCTACACTAGGCATTAACCTATCCCCTTCATTTTCTTGAATTATGGGAAGTACTGTGCTACTAAACTAACTTGTTCCTTTCTACCTGATCACATGTTCTCCTGCCTTAGTATATTTTTCTCTTGAATTATAACATGATACTCATTCACTAGGTCAAAGAGGATCCTTCACAGAGGAAAAAGCCCTCCCAACAAGTATTCTAATTTTTTTTTTTTTTTTAAATAAGCTCTAGGCCCAACGTGGGGCTTGAACTCAAAACCTTAAGATCAAGAGCTATGTGTTCTACCAACGGAGTCGGTCTGGCACCCTAGGAATTCTCTTCTTAAGGTTTGCTTTGCACTTTATCTGACAGACACGGGCAAAAAAAATCTAAGGCTTTGTGGGTGAAGACATAGAATTGGAATCACAAGGTAAACATGTAATTTTAGATCTTTGTACCTTTCTTGTGTACCTGTTTCAAGCATTCTTAGAACATTTATTTTCTTAAGAGAGGGAAAGAGAGAGCAGGAGAGTGGGAGGGGCAGAGGAAGAAGGAGAGAGAGAATCCCAAGCAGGCTCCATGTTGGGTGCGAGGCTTGATCTCATGACCCTGAGATCATGACCTGAGTCGAAATCAAGAGTCAGATGCTTAATCAACCGAGCCAACAAAAGTTTTTGTTCTAAAAATTAGAACATTTTTAGATCAATCAGATCAGAAGTGCAGGATTTGTCATTAATGTCTGGAATATACACTTTCTCTCCCATATTGCCTGAAACAGACACAGCCAGTCAGAAGTGACCAGCTTCTATAGACCAAATAAGAATTTTGGATTCCTACAATAGCACACCCTTGTCCCTCTGATATTTTTTCTACTGTGCTCATTTGCCTCAACACAGAAGCCTTTCCTGAGTTTATTTAGCAACAATGCAGAGCATGTCAATTTTCATGCATAATAAATTCTGATGGAAAAAAGACATTTAATTAAAAGATCCATCTGATCTTTTCCTCTAGATCAACTTCATCGGAATTCTGACTAATTTTGTTAGTTCGAGCGAGGTTAAGCAGATCCTGCTGGAGTTGTTTGAAGCAGAAAATAAAGGGACTAGAACGATGCCTGAACTATGGTAGATTCTTAATAAGCATCTGCTGATTAGTTTGATGGCAGTAATTGAAAATTTATTTCTCCAGGTAAATCTCAGTAAGATGTGGTATGAAAATAGTGCTTGAGGCACCCCATCACCATGTGATAAGCAAATCTCTCCCATAACTATGTCTGGTTGGAAAAATAAATATGAAATTCAGATAAAATACGGGAGTTGAAAATATGGGTAGGTCACCTTCACATCCCTACTAGAAATATAGATCATATCTACAGGTGCTATGCAAAGATATGGAGTGGATGGAACTCAAGGGAAAACAGATTTTCCAGAAAGAAGAAGGGGTCTGCTTTATCGAAGCATTTTTTTTGGGTAGAAATTTCATTTATAGCAGAGTCAAGTTGAGACTACAAAGAAAAGATGTATCACAGAAAGTAAAGGGAAGTTTACAGTTAGGATTGTGGGAAGTTGAGGAATTTGTTGACTAAGTCATTTCTCTGTTCATGAAAAATTGAAAGTAAAGTCACTCGATAAATATAAATGAGATGAATTATGAAAGTTTCCCACAGCTGCTGTGCAGATGGGGAAGAGAAGCAAGTAGGAAAAAGCCGGAATATTTTAGAGGGCTTTGAGAACCCAGGTGAGGCTGGAAAGTACAAGTTGTAATGGCACCAATTTATGTCACTGTCCAAGTTCTTCTAGCAGCCCAGGTGCTCAGAGCAGCAGGGAAACAGTAGAATCAACTCATCCTTACTTATAAAACAAGGACTTTAAAAGATTGATCAGAAACTAATGATAGCCGAAGTGATACCTGAAATCCTATTCAAAAGTATCCAGGAAGGATGGACTCTATTTTAAAGCTTGAGGTAGGAGTCAAATGATGTGGGTGCTGGTCCCTGGCTCTGCCACTAACTGCTATGAAACTAGTTTAAATGACCAGCTTAACTGTCCTTCGCCTTTCTAGAACTCAGTCCATCTATAAAGAGGAAACGGTTTATCTTAAAGCCTCTTAGAGTTCTCCAATCTGAAATCTAGGATTCCTTCTTTGTGATATTCATGTATTTATTTAACAAGTATTTACGGATGATCAATATGTCCCAAGCACTGTTTACAACACTAGCGTTACAGTAACAAACAGCTAAGATGAGTTTCTCTTCTGCCTTCTAGAGGGAGAACTAACAATCAACAACTTAAATACAAATAGATTTTTTTCAAGTAGTAACAGGTGAGATTAAAAAAAAATAATGTGATAGGGAGGAACAAAAAGGGAGGTAGTCTTAAACAGAGAGTTAAGGAAAGAAGTCTCTTAGGAGGTGACATTTGAGCTGTTATATGAATGACAAGCAAGAGTCAGCCAGGCAAAGATTTAAAGGAATAAAGACAGCAGGCTGCAGAGACAGCTGGTTCGAAAGCCCTGTGGCAGGACTGAGCTTGGTCTGTTTGCAGAACAAGAAGGGCAGTGTGGGGCACCTGGGTGGCTCAGTGGGTTAAAGCCTCTGCCTTCGGCCCGGGTCGTGGTCTCAGGGTCCTGGGATCAAGCCCCGCATCGGGCTCTCTGCTCAACAGGGAGCCTGCTTCCCTCTCTCTCTCTGCCTGCCTCTCTGCCTACTTGTGATCTCTCTCTCTGTGTCAAATAAATAAATAAAATCTTTAAAAAAAAAAAGAAGAAGAAGAAGGGCGGTGTGGCTGAGTCCTAATGACTAGGAGAACAGTACGGGTGGCAGCTCATGAGACAGGGTGAAACCACATTGTGAGAGCAGAGCCTCCCAGGCCATGGGAAGGAGCTTGGATTTTAAGTGTGATGGGAAGCCATCGTGAGGTTTAAAGCACGAAGCGAGTGTTATATGTTTAAAAGGATAACTTAGGCTGCAATGTCAGTAGTACTTCACCTCTATGGTATTCTCTGACCCAACCCGTAACTCCAGTTGAATCGTGAGAAAACGTGAAACAAACCCAAATTGAGGGGCATTGGACATTGTTCCAAATGTCTGACCAGTACTCTTCAAAAGTGCTGGCCAGAGTCCTAAAAGATAAAGCAAGACTGAGAACATATGATAGATTTGAGGAGACCAAAGAGACATGTGAGTAAGTGCAAGGTGATATTCTGGGTGCGATCCTGAAACAGAAAAAAAAGGACACTAGTGGGAAAATTGGTAAAATGTGAATAAAGGGCACAGTTTAGTTAGTAGCCCCGTACCAAGGTTAGTTTCTTAGTTTTGGTAATGCGCTAGGGTTATGTATAAGATGTTAACATTAGGGGAAGCTGAGAGTGTATGGGAACTCTGTGCTCCCTCTGCAACTCATCTGTAAATCAAAAATTATTTCAAAGTAAGTTTTTAAAAGATGACTTGTAACTTATTTCCTGGCAATGTGGCATAGAGAAATTAAAATACACTCAGTGTGATCCACGTTTTTAAAACTAATAGAAATTTGACCTGTTCATGGAAAAAAAAAAATCACTTGGGTTGTTAAGACCAGTTAGATCAGTGTCCCGTGGAGAAGATGTGGTGGCTTGAATCGGGTGACTGCAGGGAAAATGAAGTCTGAGAATTTGGGATCAATTTTGAAGGCAGAGCTGATAGGATTATCGGAAAGATCGAGTGATGGGGCAGGGGTGAGGATGGGGGAAATGAGACAAAAAGAAATATCGAGGCATACCCAGATCTTTGAACTTCACAACCAGAGGTCTGTGGGTATCATTTTCTAAAACAGGGAAGCCCGCGTGAAGAACAGCTTTCCTACAGATGGTCACGGAAGATTGGTCACGGAAGATAGTTTCCATTCAGATATGCTGAGTCGAATATACTTATTGCCATCCGGGGGGAGGGAGCAGGGGTGCAGTGACCACTACAGATGTGGAACTTCTGGGAGGTCAGATCTGAAGATAAATCTTTGGAGGTCATTGGAACATAAATGCTTTTTAAACCCATGGGGCAGGGGCGCCTGGGTGGCTCAGTGGGTTAAGCCTCTGCCTTTGGCTCAGGTCATGATCTCAGGGTCCTGGGATCTGAGCCCCACATCGGGCTCTCTGCTCAGCAGGGAGCCTGCTTCCCTCTCTCTCTCTGCCTGCCTCTCTGCCTACTTGTGATCTCTCTGTCAAATAAGTTAATGAAATCTTTAAAAAATAAAAATAAAAAAATAAAGCCATGGGGCAAATGAGATCATCTAGATCATCTAGATGTACTCTCTGCTACACAGAGAGTAGCATAGGTAGAGAAGACTGAATTCCATCCCACTCCAGGAGGGAGAGAACAGGAAGAGGAGAAAGAACTAGAGATGGGAACTGCTGTTATTGAGGCAGGCAGCACAAGAGAACTGGGCTCAAGAGGACACAAGGAGGAAGGAGAGAGGTTTTTTTTAGTGTGTCAGTCCCACTGAAAGGAGGGGAAAAGAGAGCACAGATACGTAATCCCCAGGTTTGGTAATGTGGGGAGCACTGGTGACTTAAAAGAACCATTTTAGTGGAGTAAAAGGTCACAAACCTAATGGCAATAGGATTATGGAGTTAGCAAATAAACACCTCTCTTTTCAGTATATTTGCTGTGAATGAGAAGCAAGAAAATGGGGTTGAAGTGGGAAGGGGATAGGTTGTCAAGAGAGTTTTGTTTTGTTAAGATGCATGTCCTACAAACTCAGGTCAAGCACACTCTAGCCAAGTTGTTATGGATTGCTATTAATGTTTTCTGCCTGGCTCCTAATCCTTGGAAACAAACATTCTTTTTTTCTATGCTTCCTTTGTTTGTACTTGCCGTAGTTTCTTGGTCATTTTAACTGTAGAACCTGCAGTTGTTCAATTCATATCAGTCCTGACACCTGATAAACGAATCAACTTCTTCCCATTTTTAAATTCTCAATATATATTGAATTAAATTCTAGAAGGGATTTTAGAGATTTAACTCAAGTATTGTGTAGATGAGAAAACTGAAGCACAAGAAAACAAATACAATGCCTCAGTGATGGATCCAGAAATATAATCAAAACTTTTATTGTCTGACAAGACACATCTCTCCTCTTGAATTTACCTCAGTTCCAATCCCAGATGTAGCAACCTGCACATCTGAATGCAATAAAGCATCTCACACTTAACCACTGAGACGTGAAAGCTAAACCATCTCATACCATATCTAGTGCAATTTCTACGAACAGTTGATAGACTTTTACTAATATGTTGAAGAAATCCTTTGAAATTTTGAACTGGGCAATGAGGAGTACTTTATTACAAATGGTAGGACATGCTTTGTTCTTATAGATTGGGAGCTCTCATTAGTTCCTGACTTCAGAAAAGGCAGAGATCTGGGTGAATTTCCAGTGCATGTTACGATGCCTTGATCATAGTAGATGTGTAAGAAATTCTTATTTATTGATGGAAAGCATGAACAGAAGTGTGGCTGCATAGTTTACTTCTTAGAAAATGTCATTGTAATTAGGACTCACAATTCTGGTTCTTGCCTGCCTTTCTGTAGTTTAGTCTTCTTTTTTTTAACTTATTTTTTTGTTTTTATTTTATTTAACTCAATGAACATATAGTGTATTATTAGTTTCAGAGGTAGAGGTCAGTGATAGTTTAGACTTCCGATGAACAATTATCACCTTAATATTCTAGGTTATATTATTCATCTCCATGTTTCTGGTCAGTGCTACATAACAGTTTCCCTAAGAATTTGTAAAGCTACATGTCTATTTATTATCCTCTCTGGTTCTTGGTCTACTAAGAATCTCAACATCTAATCATTTTATGAATCTGGAGAGATATATATAGGGTGTTAATACTATGAATTAAAAATGTTGCTGAAATATACATAGAAACATACAAAAGTATTACTTAAAGGAAATATTATTGTGCACATCATCTTCTATAAATTTTTAGAGATCATATGGTTCGATGGTCTAAGCCTTGAATATAAGATCTAACTTTTATGTCTGTTTCTGAAGCTCACTCTATAAAAGTGGCTTCATCTGGAAAGTGAAAAGTGAGTCCTATTAAATACTTGATGTAAAAGTGAACCTTTGAGAAACTATCTGAAGTATCACTTTAAATAGAAGATAAGAAAAAAAGTCAAATTACTGTTACAGAAATTATACTTACGAGACTATTTTATGTTTTAAGGTAAAAAATGAAAACTCAGTATAGAAATTTCAAGAGGGGGAAAAAAAAGCTGTGTTATTTCTAACAGCGTTTTTTGGAATGTTCTGGAATATCCAAAGAGATTTGTCAGCCTTAAGGAAAATCTATTTAACTTCACTTTTTTTTTTTTAATCTAAGATGAGGCGCAACTCAAAAGAATAAGCAAGATACTCAAGTTGAAGGCATCCAGGATTCTCTGACAACTTTTAGAAAAATTGCTTGTCTGTGGTATTTTCCACATCTGTAAAATTATTTGCCAGTAATGACTTTAATAAGGGTAAGCTTTAATGTTAGATAAAGTGTTCTGTGGAAAACTATGGAAATTTGGAATTTTAAAGTCTAATTTTCCTTTAGAAAGTAAATTAATATCCCACTTGAGACTGGGTCAGTTTTGTGTTGGCATGATCTAGTTATAGCTAAGCCAGAAATGAAGAGAATTGAAAGGGTCAGACTCAACAGCGCAAACACCAAATATCTAATTGGAAGCATAGAAGGAGATTTGTGAAGATTGAGATTTTCCTACCAGAATTACACCGTTAAGATATGTGGCAGGATTTGACTCCAAAACCCCCAAGTCACCCCTAATGGCTCCACTACCGCATCAGAGCAAGTGGAATCCAGCCCGAATTTAGATTAGTCACTTTATTCTCACTTGATACGTGTAGGAGTTTCCACTTTACAATTCATGTTAAAAACATACAAGAGAAGCAAAGGTTTTGCCACCACTGAGAAAGCATCCACTTCACAGAAAGCACTGACATATGGTATCTAGAGGCTGCCACAAACCCAATGTTTCCAAAGGCAAAGGGAGCAAATCATCCGTGGCTAGAAGTTCAGCGCTCGTTCACAGTTGAAACCAGGCTGGAAAGGTTTTTGAGTTCAACGATGGCTGAAGTGGAGAGGGAAAGGCTGATCCAGAAGGTGGACTTAGGAAGTAATAAGGCTAAAAGTATTGTTTTCTGCATTTTGAAATTTTCTAAGAGTAAACATTCAATATGCAAATAAACTCTGCTTCTCTATACCAAATGGCTTCTTCGATGCGTGGAAAAACATCTTTGTAGGGTGACAGCTAGAGGCCTTCCAGGGCTCCACTGATCATTTTGAAGTAGGAACCAGATGATAAATTTTTTTTTTCAGACTTCAATTTGTGCTTTTGCATGTGCATGGTAGAGAGTAGGTGGGTGACATTTTTTTGATATTTTTGTATCATTTTAAAGTTCTTCATTTTATGTGATAAATTATAGGAAAGCTGTGTGCAAACCAAATTATATTTTAAATGTACTCATTGAGCCTGTTGAATAAAGGGATACAAGCATGTCCTCTTGGTAAAGTAAGCAATCACCCCGCAATCTCCTTTGTGTGAATCTAGACATTTGTAATTGGGTTTGATTAAAGCCAGGTCCACCTGCCTTATTAAATTCCATATTTATATAGCAATTTTACTTCTTATATGATGTAAAATTACTAATTACTTCTTTCAATTCTCCTTTGAGAATGAGAGGGAAGCATTACTAATCCAATTTTATTTCTGTATCTGATTAACTAAACCACTTTGACTCAAATAAAAGCTAGTTATTATCTCCCTATCATCCTGATACACAGTAGCGGAGTATATAAATAAGTGAATTCAAAACTGTCAGAGATTTACCTATGAAACTGGATTTCTGGCTACTAACACTGTAATATTCATTCTTTACCATTAAAAGTGGATAGCAACCATCATGTTGAAAGTATTTCTAGTATGTATGAATGTGGCATAGTACATAAGGTGTCAAACTATGGCCCATGGGTCAAATCCAGCCCATGATTTGTTTTCATATGGCCCACGTATGTCGTTTTACATTTTTAAGTGCTTGAAAAAAATTCAACAGAACATTTTGTGGTGCATAAAAATGACGTGAAATCTAAATTTCAGTGTCCATGAGCAAATTTTTTTTAGAAAATAGCCACACTCTTTCATTTACATATTACCTGTGGCTTCTTTCATGCTACTAAGGCAGAGTTGAATAATTCTGACAGAAACTATATGACTGGCAAAACCTAAAATATTTACTAGCTGGCCCTTTACAGTAAAAGTTGAGTGAAACCTTACTTTTAATGTATGGGGCAGTTTTGAATCCCAGCAGTAAATAACCTAAAAATGAAGAATGGTATTCATATTTAATTAAAATGAAAAACTAAAATATAATGTCATCTGAGATTGACACACATACAAATTTTGTGGGCATGTAGGGTCTAATACTCCAAAGAGAAAATAGTCATGTTGAGACATAGGTGATTTTAAAATGAAGTTCATTGCCCTTTCAATAAAAGAAAAAAAAATTAATCATAAATAGATGTGGAAATGAGTATCATTTTCATTTCGGGGTACTTTAATCTATGATACAAAATTTCTTTTGGCCGTGACTCAAAAGAGCAAGGGACAGGAGAAAAATGAGAAAACAAATAACTCATTCAGACTATGGAGAGATGCGTGATAGCACAAATAGTAAGGCAGCGTGTGAGTTGTAATAGAAGAAAGGCTCTTGGTGACGTTGTCAAACCCTTCCTGAGTTCTAGACATCATGTGCTTTTTCAATATTTAGTTCTGTTTTGGAAATGTCGGCATTCTCTCTGACAATGGGTCTACACCAAAGAAATAATTTTGTATTCCACTGGAATTTTGTATTCCAGTGCTACCTGGAAAATCAGTGCTGTCACGCAGCCTGTTGAACAATGTGGACATGGGGCAGAGGCCAGAACTGAGTTTCCAAGGCAGCATGGTGTTCTGACCTACCAGAGCCTGGGATTATACTGTATTTTCATGTAAGTAAAGCTATTCGATCAGGAGGGGGAAATAAGATCATTTCTTGTTCATCCATTGTACCTCGTTGAAAATCAATGCTAATGCTCTTCAATCATGCCTGATTGATCCTTTAATTCTAAATTTCTGTGCACATTAAGGTGTTTTGACACCCTCAAATTACGTCCAATAATCTACAGTAAGGTGACGTGTCACAATAGAGATAAGAGGATTCTTACGAAAGGAACAGGAAGTTCATTACATGTGGTGTGGGCTTCAAGGGCACAGGAACTCCGCATAGTTGACCAGAAGGCCCACAACAACTCCAGGCGTGAGGCAGCAGGACGTGCTCCACCTCCCCCCTCCATGGTGGCTTATTGCCTTTTGTCATTGTTTTTGTGGCTTTTGCTGTGACCTGCTAAATCCCCAACAATTATTCATCTTTAGGATTCAGAAACAAGAAATCAGGATTCCTTGAAATTCCCAGGAATTCTGAAATCAAATGTTGTCTGTATTGACCATAATGCTTTATTTATGTGTTGTTCACTAATTAGCAATGAATCATTTTTCTGTCATATACAAAAACTTTCAGAGGTTTTTCTATAAAAATGATATAATAATAAGTTAAAGTTATTATTTATTTTGTTTTATTTATTTAAGTAGGCTCCACGCCCAATGTGGGGGTTGAATTCATGACCCTGAGGTCAAGAGTTGCATGCTCTACAGACTGAGCCAGCCAGGTGCCCCTAAGGTTATTATTATTATTATGGCCCTGATATATTAACATGTAAATATATATAACATCTAAAAAGTATATATTAACATGTAAATCTATAAAACATGTAAAAATAATCTATGCCTGATCATAAAAAACACTAAAGGAAGGTAAGAACAACACAAAATAAATGTCAAATAAAAATAACTTTAAAAATTAAAACAGAATGCCACGAATATTTAATATTTAAAATTATCATTCTGGGGCGCCTGGGTGGCTCAGTGGGATAAGGCCTCTGCCTTCGGCTCGGGTCATGGTCTCAGGGTCCTGGGATCGAGCCCCGCATCGGGCTCTCTGCTCAGTGGGGAGCCTGCTTCCCCCTCTCCCTCTGCCTGCCTCTCTGCCTACTTGTGATCTCTCTCTCTCTCTCTGTCAGATAAATAAATAAAATCTTAAAAAAAAATAAAATAAAATTATCATTCTTAAAGTAAAACTTCAAAAGTTACCTGTAATTAATTGCCTGTCCAGCATAGAAAATTCTCTTTCCTTTTGCACTGATATTGGCCACTTTACTAAAAGTATGTCCCAAAGTTGGACTTTTGAAAATATTTCATCTGCTTGAACTGATTGTGGTTTTGCTATTGAAATCAATATTGCTTTGGATAATTCAGATCTTGGATCTTTTTTCTAATTTCATCTGATAGTATTCCACAACATACAAATCTTTTTCTCTCTGTATTTTTCTGTTATAGTATTTACAAAGATCTGTAGCCTATAGTGAATATTCAAACACCGAAACACCAGCAAACATTATTAAGCAAGATGCAAGTAATTTAACATTCAGATCTCCTAGCAAATTTCGTAATACTTCATAGAATCGTGCATGAAAATTGTCAATTTAAGGACTCATTTTGCTTCTAAAACTTATTTCTTGGAATACTACTCATAGGATTTGTATAGGTTGTACTATGCATATAAACTTTTTTTTTTTTTTTGCAAGAATAACTCTTCATTAATAAGAGATGGGGCCACAAAAGTATACTTAAAATGCAGCCACAGCTACAAGGACTCACTGATCGGATTGTGACCACTTTGCTTCTGCTTGCTCCTGTCCTGTTCCTGGAAATAGCAACCTTAACCTTTGACTCCGCATGTCAGTGTTTCCTGTTCTTTCTTTCAACTTGACTTTAGTAGTGGATCCAGTGATGTGTCCATGTTGATTGTTGAGCTTTGATTCCCACAGGAGAATTTTAATACTTATTCCTGGTTTCTCAATTTCTCAACGGATTTTTCTAGGGGATTAACTTTGGGAAAAACACACAAATTTCCTGAGAAATTCTGGAATCTCCACAAGGAAACACAATCCTCCCCCCCCGCCCCCCACTGGTGCATTTTTATTGGGCCTCGTAGCTCTCTCCTTGCCTTTGGAATATAGTCTCTAAGTGGCCCAGCTCACCTTCATTATTACATCTTCAGGCTGTGCTATTTTCTCCAGGCTGTTCTTGAATCAGATGCTCATCTCTGGTCCAGCCAACAATGGCTTAGAGAAAATGGGGCCGAAGACCTGCAGGCTGCTGCCTCAGCTCCAGGTTAGGAGTAGAGCCAATTTTCCTCTAACACTTTGTGGGCATGCTGGGCAGTGATAAACTGGTGCAATACTATCCCTGTGACTTGTGACAGCTTCTTTTTGTGGAAAATATGGCTTGTAAGCCGAAATAACAAAAGATCATTGCCTTGTGAAGAGCGAATCTCCTTACCCTTTAAGGAGTTTTTTTGTTGTTCAGCACCTATATAAACTGAGGCAGAACTGAAGTGCTCTGCATAATTTAAAAAAGGAGAAGGCATATAGGATTTAGGTATTTGCAGAGGGAAGCCCAGAAGACAGGAGCTAGAGAAAGTGAGGACAATGTGAAGAGGAGAGGCCGGGGAAAAAAGGAACTCTTCTTGGTGGTACAACCCAGGGAGGGACTTTAAAATCAACAAAGAAGCAAAAATAGGAATTGGGTATCTTTCCTTCCATGACATATTCTCTTCCAGAGGTTTATTTCCTTCCATTCTTTTCCCTCTTTGCTTTTTTATGTGGTTATAAAATGTGTTAAAACAAAGACTTTTGGTCATTCTCCAAAATCCCTTCTCCCTTCCTATGATGACAGAGCCTCTGACTGTTGGCAACACAGATGACCCTCCAGATTGGAGACCATTTCCCAGCTTTCTTTGCAAAGTTCATGCCACAGGGAACTAAGGAGAACGGTCCTGTGACAACGTCTGGGAATCGTCCTTTAAAGACAGCACAAGTAAACTTTGCCTTTTTCCCTTCATTTCCCTTCCTCTTTCTGCCTGAAACACAGATGTTTTCATATTCAACTTTGAGGTTGAGCCCATGCATAGTGGAACAAGATTAATATCTGTGGGCTAGTACCATACGAGCACTGGAGAGCCAAGTGGATGTTAATTTAGCAGAGAAATAAGCTTCTATCTACTTTAAACCACTGTTATTTAGGATTTTCTTCAGGGATTTTCTTAAGTGATATAGGAGCATGAATTGTGCTATATTCCACCCTTTTCACTTAACACTACGTCATATATATATATATATATATATATATATTTTTTTTTTTTTTTTACTGCCAAATACTCTTTATAATTCCTAGAGGCTGATTGTTTGTGTTTCCCAAGATTCATATGTTGAAATCCTAACCCCTAATGTGATGGTATTAAGAAAGGAGGTCTTTGGGAGGGGATATATCATAAGGAGCCCTCATGAATGGAACTGGTGCCTTTACAAAAGAGACCCCAGAGAGCTCCCAAACCCCTTCCACTATGTGAGAACCCTGTGAGAACACAGCCATTTATGAATCAGGAAGTGGGCACTCCCCAGACACAGAGCCGCTAACAAGTGCCTTAACCTTGGCATCATCTAGAATTGTGAGAAATAAATTTCTGTTATTATAAACCACTCAAAGTATCATATTCTGCTATAGCAGCCTGAACAGATTAAGACAGTAATCATAATTTTTTTAGTAATCATAATTTTTAATAGCTGTTTACAATTTCGTTTCATAAATGTGCCATAATTTACATAAGCAATTCCCTATTATTGAACATTTAAGTTGGCATTTATTTATTTATTTAGCTCTAAAAGCACCCTAGTTTTAATATGCAAATCCTTCCTAGAAACACTAGTATGTAGTACATAATGGGAATAATTACTTTTGTGACTATCCAGTTACCATGACACTATGTAATAATGTTCTCATCCTCTTTTGATTTGTATTACTGCTGTTATCTGATATTGAATTCTTGTACCATTAATTTCTGGTTTATTTATTCTCTTACATTGATCGATCTATTCTTAAGCCAATACTCTATCTTCTTAAATTATTATATCTATAAAATGGCCTAACTAGGGCACCTGGGTGGCTCAGTTGGTTAAGCCTTTGGCTCAGGTCATGATCCCGGAGTTCCAGAATCGAGTCCCGCATTGGGCTCCCAGCTCCAACGGGAGTCTGCTTCTCCCTCTGACCTTCTCTCCTCTCATGCTCTCTCTCACTGTCTCTCTCCCTCAAATAAATAAATACAATATTTAAAGAAAAAAATGGCCTAACTGCAAATGATATGTTAAAATACTTAAAACTTTTTTTTTTTTAACTTGGGTCAGTCAATTTTATCCATATGTCTTATAACCACAATTTCCTTTTCAGAGCTGGGTCTGTTATTTAAAAACAATGCCAATAATAATGATACTTTGTTTTCTTTCTAAACAGCATTCATTTCACAGCTCCTTTAAATGTATTGTTTTGTTTGAGTTCTAAATGGAGCTATTATGACATTATTCAGATTAGCTTCATTCAACTACTTGGTCTCCAAAATTTGAAACCAGAAGATTGTAAAAAGAGGTTACAATCAGGTTCACTGAAATTGTTCTGAAATGCTTCTAAGGAGACAGCTGTCAACTCCTTTGGCTTCAGCCGCCAGCATTCCTTGCAGATTATTGATGACGTTCCGCAGTCAGGTCAGAGCCCGGTAGCCTCTTGCTAACTTGGGTTGCAGCTGTCCGCAGTCACACTGAGCATGTGAGGTCCAGCAGCACAGATCATCCAAACCCTGTTCTCTGCCTGCTTTAAAAATAAACCCCTATAAAGTAGGACAAGTAATTGAAGCTTTGTAATTTTTCAGCTTGAGGCCTCAACTCTGATCTTAAGTTGATGAAGCATTAGTAGATCTGCTTAGAAGAGGGGTGAGAAGCTGCTGTCTGAATAATAAAACATGAGTGAGACCTTTTACAGATTTTCAGTGTGTACTATTGACAGCAAGGTGATACACTACACTCAGAGATCAACTGACCTCTCCGAATAACATCCATTATGTGCAAAGGGAGATGGAAAGAATATGGTCTTCTGTACTTTAAGTGGTCTAACTACCAATAATGTATGGTTCAGGTGTGATAGGACAAGAAATTCAAGCAATTTCTAAGATAATGTATTTTTTAGAAAAGTTTAAGTGCCAACCAGATCAGCTGGAAAGTTTCTGTAACTATGTAACTATACAAATGTGTCTTAAAATGTTATAAAGAAAAAGTTATAGCCACTGTAGTCAGTAGCAAGAAAGTAAATGGAAGTCTTATAAGGTGGTGTGCATATAGCTTTAAGAAATGCTATAGAAATAAATTCTTACATTGGGGCAGTCTGAAGCAGAAAAATGGATTAGGTGGAGATAATGATCTGGTTGGAAAGGAATCACCCAGGGCACTTATTATGCCATGAAACAGTCCTCGCTTAAGTCAAGCTGCTTCTACAAGAAACTTTATGAATGACCAAAAACTAAAGGAAACAGGAGAAAGGTTGCTCTCAGAGTTTCCCAAGTTGGTGCCTTCATAACAAATTGCCACAGAATATGAATACGTTATCCACGATAAAAGTGTTCCACATTCACAACGGTTAGGGAAGTGCTGGATAGCACATTTCTACACTGGGCTAGACTTCTCTGAGCCTTCAGTAAACCAAAATAGGTTGCACACTTCCAAAAAGGACTTTTGAATGCAGCAAGTTCCCAAATTTACTTGACCTCAGCTGAGGTGACCTATTTCCATCTCCTGGAATACTGGTTTGGAGAATACAGCTCAGAAGAAACATGTTGTTGTTCAGACTTTTTTTTCCCCCAAAAAAGTCAAGCATGCCAAGAGGGCAAATGAACACTTTCTTTGATATCCTGCAGACAGAAAACCCGGGAATCAGCTGTGGTGCCACCCTGAGGTATTAAATGGGTCCTAGAGAATTGTGGAATAGCTTTTTTTTTTTTAACATCCAAAGAGCATATAAAAACTGTCTGAGAACAGAAGAAGGGGACTCCAAGTTCTACTATGAAGTTGTTAATTCGTTCAATTTGTAAAATAGTAAAATTTTAGGGTTGGGAAAGATTTTAAAAGAATAGCTAATTTAGCCAATCCTGATTTTACATGGAGACATTGAAGCCCAGATCAGTTAAGAAGTGTGTCTGGGGTTATTCACTTTGTTGGGAGTCTAGAGAAGGGCAAGGCGGGGCTGCCTGGGTGGCTCAGTCGGTCTAGCACCTGCCTTTGGCTCAGGTCATGAGGTCCAGGTCCCGGGATCGAGTCCCACATCGGGGCTCCCTGCTGAGCGGGGTTTCTGCTTCTCCCTCTGCCCCCTGCCCCACTCCTCTATTCTCTCTCTCTCACAAAAACAAATAAAGTCTTTAAAAAAAATAATAAAAAGAGCAAGGCCCCAGTTCTGACAACTCTCATGTCACACTCTCTGGGTCTCCTAAGTCCTATACAGCAGGCCAGTTATTATTTTTTTTAAATAAGTACGTAAAAACGAAAATGAAAATTCTTCCTTAGTTGACCTTCCATCTCACAATTCTCTCCAGAGTTAACAGCTTTGCTGCCTTTTTATTTTGTTCCCAGATATCTGTACTTCTCTAACTGTATTCAAGATGTGTTATGCATCTGTTAATTTATTCAACAAATATTAAGTGAGCACTGACTCTGTGCCACTTACACACAGTTTGAGCTCCTGCTGTCAGATCTCTCAGTCTAGCAGGAGAGAGAGAATATTCTGTGATGAGTGCCATGGCAGGAGTTAGATAGGGAACTCAAGGGCCACGTTTCTTGAATTGTGAGAAATCAAGGGAGGTTTTCTAGAAGGGATAAAATCTGAATGGAGCTTCTGAAGGGCAAAGAGGAGTAAGGCAGATGGATAATGGGGGTCGTCATGAGCAGCACAGCAAAAGCAGAGAAGCAGGGAGGGTGTAGTGTATGTGACAGGCGACGGGGAGAGAAATTTGGAGACACAGAGAAACACCAGATTACAAAAGGCCTTGTATGCAATACTAAAGATTCTGGATCACATGTGTTAAAAAAGACCCAACTGGCAGCAATGTGGGGAAGGGATTACATCGTGCCAGAAGGCAAGAGGCTATGGCAGTGGTCCAAGGGAAAGTGATGAGGCCAGGAACATGACATGGGAGGAAGAATAGATGCAGGGACCTCTCATCTGAAAAGAGACAGACGTCGCCCAGAAGCAAGAGAAGAAAGCAAGGGTGGAGAGTGGATTGGTTTAGGATTTATTAAGGAGGTAATATTGCAGGGCTTGCTATTAGACTGGATGGGATGGGTATAGACAGGGAGAGGACGGAATGGAGGATGATTTCCAAGTTGTTGGCATAAACATCTAGGTAGATGATAGTGCCCTGTTCTGAGCTGCCGAGCTAGGAAACGAACAGGATTGGGAGAAAACATGTTCTGCACGTGGTAAGGGGGACATTCAGAGAATGACAGGTTCATAACTGGATATCCAAGTGTTGAGGGCAGAGGAGAGGTTTGGACTAGAGGTGTTAATCTGGAAATCCTCAGCACATAACACAGATGTTGTATTTACAGTCATGAAATGGATGAGATTCTCTCTCTGGAGAACACCCACAGAAGAAAGAAGAAGGCTCAAGACAGAATATTGAGGTCAGGAAAAGGAGAGGAGCCAACCAAGAAGACCCAAGAATGGTCCAGGAGGTGGGAGTAAAGGAATATGAGCGCCGACATGTCTGTGGGATTTATCAACTGGGAGCAAAGAGGGTGAGTAAGGAACAGGAGAAGAAGAAAATGGAGATGGAAGAAATATAAGGGGAAAAGTTGCAACTCTGGAGTTGGTGGGAAACAGGGAGGGGCCCTAAAATAAGACTTTTCTACATGAATTTGTGGAAGAGCAGGTGCTAGCATGGAAGGGATGGGTGAGATGAATGAGATTGCAGGGTGAGGGCAAATCACATGGGGCCTTGTAGATCATCATAAGGTCTTGGTGTATTATTCTGAGTAAAATGGTGGCCAAGCTTTCAGTAGGGCAGTGACATATTTGCCTTATATTTTAAAAGTTACTGGCTGAGGGGCACCTGGGTGGCTCACTCAGTTGAACATCTGACTCTTGATCTCAGCTCAGGTCTTGTTCTCAGGGTAGTGAGTTCAAGCCCACAGTTGCGCCCACTTGAAAAATAAATAAATAAATAAAATACAAGTCACTGGCTGCTGTGTTGAGAATAGACCTTCAGAAGCAAGCAGAGGAGGGAGACCAACAAAGAGCTTTGGCCAGGATCCAGGAGAAGATGACAAGGCTCAGGGCAGAGCCACAGCTGGTGGGGTGGCGAGAGGTGGAGAATGACAGGATGTATTTTGATATTTATATATTCATCAATGAAGCATTTCTTATGTACCTGCTATTTGTAAAGTCATGATTGCTAATGGAGAAAAATCGGTCAAGAAAGTGAATAGAAAGATTCAAAGTAAAAAAGGAAGGTTATAGAAAAAAGTGAAACTAGGAGAACTTTTTTTCTTCAAAGAGAAGAAAATAAGAGAAAGGTTTACAAAGGTGGTGAAATGTAAAATCATTAAATGGCTAGGAAAAATGATAATTTAACTAGAAGTCTATCGAAATATGCTAGAATTTGACAAGAAAGGATGCCATCTCGATTATTTTCAAGAGCTCTGGTACCATTTATTGCCCCTTAACTTTCAGCTTCTCTATTTGTTCCATTTAAAATAAACGACATCTTTTCCCTTTCCGTATATTTAAAGACATCTGGATGCAGCATGTGGGTCATTTCAAAAGCACTGGAAGGGGAAGAGCTGAAGGGGAACAAAGGGCTAGACACTGGAGGGAAGAATGGATAAAAGGAAAGAACAAAGGATGTTTGCTGAGGGTAAGAGGCAAACAAAATTTTTCCAGTCTCCATGCCAAGGTCCACAAAACAAACAAACAAACAAAATTTTAAATTGCATTTAACGAAGGGCTAAAAGGATAGTAAGGGCACCTGGGTAGCTATGTCAGTTAACATTCCAACTCTTGATCTCAGCTCAGATCTTGATCTCAGGGTCATGAGTTCAAGCCCCACATGGGGCTCCAAAATAAATAAATAAAAATAAATAAATCAGTGGAAAGTGACTTAACGGTTATAATTAGGGTTAACAACTACTATACTTTAAAAGTACATCGTATTAGTCAGCTAGGGCTGTCACAACAAAATACCATAGACTGGTGACTTAAACAACAAAAATTTATTTTCTCACGGTTCTGGGGGCTGGAAGTCCAAGATCAGTATGTTGGCTGCAAATGGCTATTTTCACTGTGTCCTCACATGGTATTTCTTCTGTTCTGCTTTTATCCCTGGTGTCTCTCTGCTTGTCCATATCTCCTTTTCTTATAAGGATACCAGTGAGGTTGGATTAGGGCATATTAAAAGGCCTTATTTTAACTTAATTGCCTCTTTATTTTTTTGTTTTTTTAAAGATTTTATTTATTTATTTGACAGAGAGAGAGATCACAAGTAGGCAGAGAGGCAGGCAGAGAGAGAGGGGGAAGCAGGCTCCCCACTGAGCAGAGAGCCCGATATGGCACTCCATCCCAGGACCCTGAGATCATGACCTGAGCTGAAGGCAGAGGTTTTAACCCACTGAGCCACCTAGGTGCCCCTTAATCACCTCTTTATTTTTTTTAATTTTTTATTTTTTAAAGATTTTATTTATTTATTTGAAAGACAGAGTGAAATCACAAGTAGGCAGAGAGGCAGGCAGAGAGAAAGGGGAGAAGCAGGCTCCCTGCTGAGCAGAAAGCCCGATGCGGGGCTGGATCCCAGGACCCTGAGATCATGACCTGAGCCAAAGGCAGAGGCTTTAACCCACTGAGTCACCCAGGCGCCCCTTAATCACCTCTTTAAAGGCCCCATCTCCAAACACAGTCACAGTCTTGAGGTACTGGAATTTACTTCAAAATACGAATTTGGAGTTCGGGGGTGGGCAGAGGTACAACTGAGTGCATAACAGTACCTAATCAATTTCATTTAATTAAAAAAAAAAAACTTCGTATATTCCTTGAGTCCATGTTGAAGTTTAACTTATAGCTTTAGAGAATGTAAACTTTTTTTTTTTAAGATTTTATTTATTTATTTATTTGTCAGAGAGAGAGAGAGAGAGAGCACAAGCAGGGGGAGTGGCTGGCAGAGGGGAAAAGCAGACTCCCTACTGAGCAAGGAGCCCGATGTGGGACTTGATCCCAGGACCCCAGGATCATGATCTGAGCTGAAGGCAGACGCCCAATGGACTGAGCCACCCAGGCTCTTTAGTGGAACTGCAGCAAAGAATTGCAATTTATTAGAATTGCAATAAAGACACAAAAAAGCTGATTTGAATTTATTGCCTTTTCAATATTGGGAGACAAAAGTTTGATTAGCAGTGAGCCTTCTGGCTATATGTTACAACCATAGGCTTTTTCAGGTAAAGATCTAGGCTAATTAACTTTCTATTGTTTTGTAAACAGAACAAAGATACAGGATCTTTTTTAACTCAACAATATTGTGTACGACTCCTTGTATAAATAATGGAAAGCTAAATGCATAATTGCTATCATGAGGCAATATGTTCAGTTGGGTTTCATTTATTTTATTTTCTTAGGATATAATATTTTGGTTTTAAAAATTCTTCTTGGGCTTGAGAATAATAGTTATTTGCCCAAATTCAAAGTAGGCCGATAAAGGAGTTTGGAGGGATGTTAATTCTCTACTAAAACCAAAAGCAAAAAAGTTCACTTAAAATATTATGAGAGACCACTTCATATTTCTTATCATATTTCACTCTTTGTGGAGCAGAGGGAACTATATGTGGGCGAAGTTCTCAAAAATAGGAGTCAAAGCATCTATTACATTTTATGGAAATGAAAATGTGTGTTTGAGTATTATATTTTCTTTTTTTTTTAAGATTTTATTTATTTATTTGACAGAGAAAGAGATCACAAGCAGGCAGAGAGGCAGGCAGAGAGAGAGGGGGAAGCAGGCTCCCTGATGAGCAGAGAGCCCGATGTGGGGCTTGATCCCAGGACCCTGAGATCACGACCTGAGCCAAAGGCAGAGGCTTTAACCCACTGAGCCACCCAGGCGCCCCTTGAGTATTATATTTTCTAAAAAATTTTCTTTCAGGTGCAAATAAATATTTCTCTCTCCAAACAACACCCATTTTTCTTCTTCTGCCCTTCTTTTCGAAGAAAATATGCATCACTGATGAGAAAGCAAAAGCTAATGCTTCGGCTTTGCAGCTGCTGGAATTTTAGTTTCAAGCTGTCCTGTGTCCAGTGTAAACATTTGCTTTTACAGATGTGTGTAGGAAATGACTCCTACCAGGTATTTGTTTCACAGTGGCCAATGCTGTCAGTCAGTCAGATTGCCACATTTTTTTTCCAGCTGATTTTTTCAAGTTGCATATTCTAAATAAGTAATCTGCTATTTCACAAAATTTAAAAATAGTGTGTCATTACCATCAACCGCGAAGCAGAATGATTTCATTTATAATCCTTTCTCCATTCGCTTACCAAAGAAATGATTCCATGATCAATTTGACCTTTTATCAGTATAATTGCCAAATAATTAACAATGAGAAATGATTACAATATGAAATATTTTTAACTAGTCATTAAAGGGCAGCATGCGTTGCGTATGAACCAGGAGCTTTCCATATGCTTTCTATAAAATATTAGAAATATTTATTTATTTCATCAAGTACCTACTATGTGCCAGAAACCGTCATGGTGGGATTTGTATTCCTAAACTAAATAAAACAAATAAGCAATATAGCATATTAGAAGATATTAAGTGCCACAGGAAAAAAACAAATGCAGGGAAAGAGAATTGAGAGCACGTGTGTGAGGGTAAGAGGGTACAGTTTTAAATAGGATGGTCAGATAAGATGCAATCGAAGCAAAGACTTGAAGGAGGTGAAGGAGTAAAGCATGTGGATATCTGGAAGAACTTTAGGTGACCAACTATTCCAGCCTATCTCGGACTAACAGGGTTCCCAGGTTGTAGGCCTTCCCGTATGAAAACCAGGGTGGTCCCAGCCCAGGAAACCAAAACAACTGATCACCTTAAAAGTGTTCCAGGCAGAGGAAACAGGAAGAAGAACAAAGGTCCTGAGAGGGGAGCATGTGTGGTAGTTTCAGGATCTAGTAAAGCGGCCAGTGCAATTAGAGAGGGCATGAGCTCAGCGATATGAAGCGGTCACATCATGTATGGCCTCATAGTAGATGCAATGGCCCTCTACCCAATCCTTCTTTTCAGGGTTGATGCACCCATCTCTAGCTGCTGCCAGTGGGCTCATGGTGTGTCTTTCCATGGTCCTTGCCCTTGGCTGCAGAGAACTGCTTCCCCCAAATTTGCATCCCTTTTAGGGAGTAGCCCATGACTAATGGCTGGCTGATGAGAGAATAGGATGGCTAGGCCGAGGCCGCTTCTGTCAGCTTGGTCCACCCAGCTTAGACCTCCCCTTCAAATTGGCTGAGACCTCATTTGTAACCAACTGCAGTTCAGCTTTTTCCTCTGCCTTTCTCCTTTCCAGGTATATTTCCTGAGATCAGTCCGCAATAAACTTTCCAGATGCAACTCTCCACCTACTATCTGTATCTAGGGAGCCCAAAGAGAGGCCTTGAAGATGATTTTGAGAGGGACGTGAAGCCTTTGAAGCGTTTTGAAAGAAACCGAAAGCTGAAATAGTTTCTCCTCCTCTCTCTCTCTCCTTTTAGCTGTAGAAAAATATAGAACTTTCTTAGTTGTTTGGTTCAGATTATTCTTCTGAACTTCATTGCAATGATTGCATAGGATGGGAGAACTGGGCTCTAACCCAACTGAAAACAGTAAGTTTGCTGAATAGTTGGAATTTCCCCTTATGTCTTTCAGTGTGATCGGTGGGTAGACCAGTTCTCTAGCTGAGGCTGTTCCCCGGATGGATCACATCACATATTGAATTCCATCATTTTGGAGGCTCCAGTTGTTTTACATAAAAGAGGCAAATAAATAAAGTAGGTACATCAAAGTGCAACAAGCGCAAAGGAAATCCTCACCCTCGAGGACTTTATTCTACTCTTCTATGAGCCATTTTATTGAAAATGTTCAATAATAAATGGCTTACTACACATACCTCAGGACCTTAATTTCCTGTGGAACCAGCATTTGTAGGTAGCAGTCTGGGGGATGAGGCAATGTCAAGTGGGGAAACAACTATTCCCTTTCCAGTCACACACACCAACGTAAATGTCCAGCCACCACGGATGTATTTTAGCTGCGTTTAAAATATCCAGCATTTTCATCCTTCAGGCTTCACTGAAGAGTTTCTAGGCAAGCAGTGGACTCCGAATTCCTACTACTTAGGAAAGGAAGAACCGGAAAATATGAAGTAGGTGGAAGGTCTATTATTTATTATAGTCATGAAGAGGCCCTTTGTCTCTCAGTTCACAGCTGTGTTTTCCACAAACTTTTTCTGCGTGAAAGTCTTGCTGACATATGTGAGTCTTTTCTAAGTATACATGAATTTTCTATAGGATTAAAAATTCCTAGAGAGTAATATAGTTAACTGTATATATGGTTTGTGTGTACAGCCATAGCTGTTCAGATTTGAAAATGGAAAAAACCATCTTTTTGCTTGATAACATATTTATAAGGCTGTGGCAAGTACAGTGGTTTGAGAGTAAGCAGATCTGAACTTATTCCTGACTCTAAAACCGATTCACATGTGGACTGGAGTGACAGACCTTGGAAGGAAAGATCCTATAAGATGATGAGATTCAAAGAGAGAATTCTACCCAAATTTGACTTAACAAGAAGACAGTGGACAGTGGACACTGGGACCCAGTTCTGGATTCCGGACTCACTAAACAGTTTCACAACCTTCAGTAAACCCCTTAATCCTTCAGAGCCTTGGCTTCCTTATCAATTAGATAAGATTGGTACCTACTCTATCTCAGAACTGATTACATGTGTTAATAGCTGCGGGCATGATTTGGAAACTGAAAAGAAGAACAAGGTGTTAGTTTTCATTTTTAAAATTTTTAAATGGAAATAAAAGCCACAAATTCTCTCCCCACATTAGAATGCAGTTTTGAAGTTAACCGATGCAGTATGTATGTAAAGTGCTTTTAGCTCTTTAAAAAACATTTTATGTTCACAAAAGGTCAAATGCAATTACACACGCACACAAATAAATCAGTTTACAGAATCGTGTAATGTGCAGAGTGTAGCACATTTTAGGTTAATGAGTAAGGCTGAAAAGCAACAGAGGATTAGCACATCTATCATATTAAATCATGGGAAATATCTTTCTAATGTTTTAAAGCCAGTAATGCCCACAAAAAATTAATGGATCTTAATTTTTATAGTTATATTTAAATTTCATAGATTTAGATTTATAAACAGAAACCTGGACTCATCCAGTGATTTCAACCAAATATCAGATACTAATTAAATTAGCAAATGGTAATTCTTTGAAAAAGATTAAAAGAATGACTAAGTATTACAGTCGCACATTACCTTAGCAATACAAATAAACACTCAGTTATGGAATTTGTAGTTTTTCTTCTGCTTTAGAGATCGGTGACATTTGGTGGTTGTCCTTTTATCTATCCAGAACCAGACAGATCTCTGCCTATGGTCTTCCAAATACATCACAGTTTCTCCTTACATCCGGGCCATCATCAGACATATTCTACTTTATTTTGATTATCAGAGCACTAATTCAAAAAACATTTCTCCATCTTATTGTCTTAAATGCTTTAAGAAATACGGAGTTATGTCAGCATTACTTAACATAATAATAGCTGTTAATGAACCTTACTAGTACCAGATGGTAATCTAGGAGGTTTATATGTGTTAGCTTAATCTTCACAACAATCCTAGGAGGTAGATGTGATTATTATCCTCATTACACAACAAACAAAAGCACAGAATCTTGCCTAAGATCACACAGCTAATAAATGATAGAATCATGATTTGAAACCAGGCCGAATGGCTCCAGAGCCCACTGGCTAAGCCATCGATTTCATTGCTTCTGATTGACAGGCCTTCTTCTTCTCAACTGAGTGTGTGATCCTTCACTTGCTCGGGGCCTCTACCTCTAAACCTGGAAAAATACAACATCTTACCAAACACACAGTTGCCAAGAGTCTTTACCAGGGGTCTGCAACCTTTTCCATAAAGGACCAGATATTATATATTTTAGGCTTTGTGTGATATTCAATCTCTGTTAGAACTACTCAGATGTGGTGTTACAGTGAGAAAGCAGCATAAGCAATGTAAACAAATGAACATGACTTTATTTCAATATAACTTTATTTATAAAAGCAGGCTGTGGGCCAGACTTGGCCCATGGGTCATAGTTTGCTGACTCCTGTCCTAAATCTTTACTCTTTTTTATTTGCCCAAGGACTTCCAACTACTACAAAGGAGTACAGCTTTAGTTTAGCAGGAAATGGCTACTATTCTTGCTGGCATGCACAGACAGCTCTTAGAAGAAAGAGATCCCTTCTTGGTATATTTCTTACTTCACCGCCTTTTCTTTGCTTTTTTACGGAAATCTCAGTTCTGGGTTTAAGCCCAAGTGCCAGTTTCCCATTCTCTTCAGAAAGAAAATGCATTTTTGTTATTGGAGTGCCTAAAAGTTTCATTTAGTTTTTGTTATTTTATTGTCTAAAGGTGAAAGAATACCATTTTGTTACCTCAAATGTAATAGGGATTCAGGAAATGATCATTAATTAGACACTAAAATCATCAGATAAGAAGTTGTCAAGGAAGAGGGTATTTACCAGATCTGGAAGTACAACCCACAAGGAAGAAGCTTTATATTTTAGTACCTTTAATAACACTTTTTCCTGCTTTTCCAACCAAGGCCCCTCCTCCTCCTCCTGCCCCCTTCTCGTTCTTTGCACTAGGCTCCACAAGTGATATCTCTGATTCTCAGTATGTGTGTGTGTATGTGGCAGAGAAAAGTAGAGGAAAAGAGAGACAAGGCACACATCCAAGTATTTCAACTCAGAAGACATATATAAACTTACTATGTGCCAGGCACATGGCCCTATACCAGGCACTGGTAAGATACAAAACTGAAGAAGACAGATTACACTTTGGCTAGTGGAGAATGATAATTCAAATTTGGAACTGATTGAGTTTAAAATAACAGCTGGGGCGCCTGGGTGGCTTAGTTGGTTAAGCATCTGACTCTTGATTTCAGCTCAGGTTTTGATCTCAGGGTCATGAGTTCAACCCCCGCTTTGGGCTCCACATGGAGCATGGAGTCTACTTCAAAAAATAATAAAATAGCATGAACAATGAATCTTGAAACACTGAAAAAATAAAATTAAATTAAAAAATAAAATAAAATAACAGCAGAACTTTCAGGTGGAAAGATCTAGAATATAGCTGGCCACATATGTGTGGTGCTTCTAAAAGACTTTAAGGTAGAGATATCAATTTGAAAGTGATTTGCACAGACATCATAGATGTTAGAATGGAAAGATGAAATATGAGAATAAACTTTAAAGTAAATGTTCATCATTTATATAAGAGAAAAACAATACTAAAGGACACAAAAGAAGACATGAACAAATCTAAAACATATATGTTCTTGGATTAGAAGACTCCACGTTATTAAGATGTTGATTCTTCCCAAATTAATCTGTAAATTTAACCTGACTGCAATCAACATAACAGTAAGAATTCTTAAAATTTAGAACTAGACAAGTTTATTCTAAAGTTCATATGTAAAAAAACATAAACAAGGATAGCCATGAAAAATTAAGAACAGAGAAATGAAAAGGGACTGCCCTACTATATAATATAAATCTATAGTAATTAAAATAGGTTGGAGCACATTCATCAATATAACATAATAAAGTATCCAGAAATGGACTGCAAAACATAAGAAGGTGATAAAAATAGCACTTCAAATTGGGAACGAAAGTATAATTATTCAACAAACGGTGTTGCAGAGAGCGGATAGCACTTAGTAAAAGAAAAATTTTTTTGGATTCCTACCTTACACTTTGCATGTAAATAAATTCCAGGGGCGCCTGGGTGACTCAGTGGGTTAAGCCTCTGCCTTCGGCTCAGGTCATGATCTCAAGGTCCTGGGATTGAGCCCTGCATCGGGCTCTCTGCTCAGCAGGGAGCCTCCTTCCCCCTCTCTCTCTGCCTGCCTCTCTGATTTTATTTCACTTATACCGTGTAGGTATTTGCCTACTTGTGATCTCTCTCTCTGTCAAATAAATAAAATCTTAAAAAAAAATTCCAGATAGATCAAAGATCTAGATATAAAAATAACTCCATATAAGTATAAGAATAAAACATTGGAAAATTTCGTTTTAAGTAACAACAGATGGGAAAACCTTTCCAAGTATAACACAAACTCAGAAATCATAAGAAATGGTATATTTGTTTACATAATAACTACAGAAGTTCTGTAGAAAATAAAATGCAACAATATCATCCTCTGTAAAAATTGAGGCATGATATATATACACAATATATCAGAAGGAAATTTCTGTGTTACTAAGAAAAAAGACCAATTATTCAATACAAAATAGGAGTGAAAGGGGAAAAGGCTATCAAAAATAGTTTATTAAAAAGGAAATACAGATCTCTCTTAGATGTATAAAGAAGACAGCAATCCTCAACTAATTATACACTACGATGAGATGCTCTCACCTATCAGAATGACAAAATCCCCCAAATTTTATAACACAACTACCAAGCATTTATAGAGGGGCTGTGAATTGGTACCACCTTAATGAAAGGAAATTTTACAACAGTTAATTAAAATAACAAATGTACATACTTTTTTATCTAGCAATTCTAGTCCTAGGTACTTATCCTATAAGTACAAAATAATGTTTATAATTGATTGTAATAGATTTGAAGCAGACTAAATGTTTATATAGCATTAGAAGACTCGTTTAAAGTGTTATGATATATTCACATAATGAAATACAATGTTCTCTCATGTGTACTGGTAGGAAAAGATCTCCAAAATCTATTGTGAAGTGAAAATAGTAATATGTAGAACAGTGTATATAGCTTGTTTGCTAATATTTGTATGAATATTTGTAAATGCATAGAATATTCTTAGATGGCTCCACAAGAGACTACAATAGTGGTTGCCTCCAAGGAGAGAAATAAAAAGGCTGGAGATCAGGAAGAAAAAGAGACTTATTTTTCACTCTATACTATTTTGTACTTTTGAATTTGATGCTGTGTATATATTGAGAAAAACTGTTTAGATTAAGAGAGTCGGTATTTATAAAGACTGAAACATTTGGAATAGATGAGCTTTCTGAGCATAAGGACAATCAGTGAAAAAGGCCAAAGACCATGACAAATGTCCCTATTTGAAGAAGGAGGAAGTGCCAACTAGATGCCATAGAGAATTAGACCAAGAAATAGGAAACAGAATAGCATAGTATCACAGACACCAAAAGAGAAGTGTTTGAGAGGAAAGCAAAGGTTCCAAAGGAAAAAATAAATACATATAGCTATAAAATAATTCTAAAATTATATATATCAATATTTGTAAAAAAGCATGTCAGACAAAAAAGATCAATATGCTTAATACATAAAGAATTAAGGGTGCCTAAGTGGTTCAGTTGCTTAATCACCCAACTTTTGATTTTGCCTCAAGTCATGATTTCAGGGTTGGGGGATTGAGCCCCACATGAGGCTCTGTGCTCAGTGTGGAGTCTGCTCGTCCTTCTCCCTCTGCTCCTCACCCCCCCAAATAAATAAATGAAATCTTTAAAAAAAATGAAGAACTAATACAACTCAAGAAAAAAATTCTAATAGAAAAATAATCAAAGAACGTAAAGGAATAATTCACAAAACAAGAAAATACAAATTTACAATAAATATATTAACTTGTAATTCTGGAAATGCAAATTAAAAGAAGAAATCTTTGTCTATACACCTAGAAAAGAAAAAAAATTTAATGCAATTTTCAGTGCTAATGGGAACATCAGTTGGGACAGTGTATTTGAAAAACAGTTTGTCAATTAAGTATCAAGAGACTTTATTATTGTTCATAAATTTAACACTGTAATTTCACTTCCAGGAATTTTTTCTTAATTTTACTTATTTATTTGACAGAGAGAGAGAGCACAAGTGGGGGAGCTGCAAGCAGAGGGAGAGGGAGAAGCAGGCTCCCCGCTGAGCATGGAGCCCCATGAGGGACTCAATCCTAGGACCTGAGCCGAAGGCTTAACTGACTGAGCCACCCAGGTGCCCCCAGGAATTTCTACCAAGGAAATAATCAGAATAATCTAATGTTATATACAAGGATGTTTATCACAGCATTATATCTGATAGCAAAACAGAAGTCAATCTTAATGTTCATCAATAGGTAAATATAGTTCACTCATAGGATAAAGCACTGTGTAGTCATTAAAGTGATATATTCAAAGATTATCTCATGCAGAATAGTGCTTTTAGTACATAATTAAATCTTAAAAGCAGGGTATAACATTCTATATAGGATATTAAACCGTTTTTGAAGAATGTACAATATGCATAGTTCACACTTTTAAAATATTTTATAATATCTAGATTATCAGATGTAGATATTATATCAGATCTGGTGGCTTTTCTTACTTTGCAAGATGTTTCAAATCATCTGCAATGAAAGTTATACATCGTATAATGAGGAAAATACTCAGTATTATAAAAACAACAAAAACAAAAGGGCCAAAAAGGTAATACATGGTCATCAATTGGCGCAGACACCTTTTGAGATGCCAACCAGCCCACACTCCTCATCTCTGAGAGCATCGTCTTAAAATCTGCTCCTCTCTCTCCTGATGGGACTGTCATTCACTCAGTTCACCATCTCTCACACTTGCCTGACCCATCTTAGTTCAGACTCTTACCCCCTCTCATTCAAAACTGAAAAGTTTTCTAAATGGTCTCCTTCCTCCAGCTTTATAACCTGCCATCCAGCCTCTATCACCTGTAAGAGGGTTATTTCTAAATTGCAAACACAGTAAGAAGAAGAAGAAGAAAAAAGAATCCCTTAAGCACCCCCATTAGTGCTCATAAGATAAAGTCCATGCTCTTTTGAATGGGTTCAAAGCCTTCCATGATTTTTTATCCCCCGTCATTCTAGCTTAATGCCAATTTTGGTTCTTTTGTCCTAAGTACATTGAACTATTTGTGGTCCCAGCAACATACGTGGATGCTTTATGCCTTTATACCTTTGCTCACGTGCTTCCTCTGCCTCAAATGATGCTATAGTACTTGCCCATCCACCTGGCAACACACATTCTTTCAAGAAGACTCAGGTGAGAAACCTGTCCTGACTCCCCTCAGGTGGGAATGAACACGCCCTCATTTGTGGTTGCACTTTTTGCTTTAGTGTTTTATTTCACTTCATTGTGCACTTGTCTTCTGTGATAAGTAGACAGTAGACCACTTGACATCAGAGAACCGTTTGATCTTTTTGTCTCCAGGGCCTAGGTAGAGATTAGTAGGAACTGAGTAAACGTTTGTTGATTAAAAGAAGGAAATGAGTGCTTAACAGTATCAAGTACTACAAAAAGGAACGGGAGGAAGCAAATTCATTGAATATGATAAGTAGTCATTGTTAACTTTGAAAGAACTATTTCAGCTGGTTAAGTAGGGAGGCAGAAGTAATGAATGAATAGTGAACAAATAATCATTTTAAGTCTAGTCGATTCTTTTTCCCAAGAAATTTGTCACTGAATGGGAGGGGAAAGCGAAGATAATAGCTTGAAAGAATTCTTTGAATTTTGGTTTTTCTAAATAGATAGAAACTTAAGTATGCTTCTAGGCACAGAAGAAGAAACTACCCACAAGACAATTCTGATGTTATATGGCAAGATTAGTTGTATAGGAAGATTGTGGTCCTTCTCTTAAAACATGCTCATTGTAAGTGGTTCCACTGTTTACGCATCACATTTATCACTGGGAACTGGGATGAGGAACTCCTGTTGGCTCCACCATTTTCTCAACCCCTTTCCAGTTTCTCCCCAAAAAGGAAATATAAGTCAGATCAATCTAAAATTTGGTGGCTCAATGCTGGTGTGTATGAACTACATGGGTTTTATCTTCTGCTTGTCTGCCCAGTGCTAGGCATAGGGAGCAAACGGGCTTTCTCTTTTTTGTTGCCTAGTAACCTCATATGACTATTTCCATAGCTGCTAATCTTTCATATTTGCCAACCGCTTATCTTCTGTACTGCGTTCTGCATCATTTCTTCAGATCTGGCATCTAATTTATCAATATTTTTACTTAGCTATGCCTAATAGGTGTTTTAACGAATCAAGATTGTTTAACAACTCTATTTTTTAATTTCTAAAAGTCTTATTGGTTTGTTTTCAAATATGTCTGGTCTTATAGGAGGGCCTCTTATTACTTGCTCATGTTTTATTTCTTTAAACATTTCATAATTTTTTTTTCGTATTCTTTGTCTGCTAAGTCCAGTGTCTGAAACTGCTGGGGGTAGATCTGCTGTTGATTGTTTCTAATATGCTCAAAATGTGTTTGCTTATATATTTTTTATACCCAGTGACTAATAACTCTCATTTAGTTGATATTAATAAATTGAGGATGTGTTTTTCCAAAGCTCCTCTTCTCTGTGGAGCCAAATGCCCCACTAGTGACTTGGGACAACTGTTTCCCCTTCTAGATCTCTAGCTTCACGTGAGAACTTCTTTCCATTAGTTGTCCATCTTGCCCATAGGCTCTCTCTGGGTGTTGCCAATCAGTATCAAGTCAGTCTGCCCCAAGGGCTTATAGCTCTGCACCCAGGTCCTATGCACCCAGAAACACATGGCATTTATGGCTGCACCAGAAGAGGACCTCCTCTCATTTTCTCGTGAACTCCTTTCAGTCAAGCTTTCTTCTCCCAGCATTCCATCAAAAGTGCTCCCTAAGGTTGCCAATAACCTCCATGTTGCTAAATGCAATAGCTACTTCTCAGATTTGTTTCACTTGCTGTGACAATTAATTTTATGTTTCATCTTTGCCGGGCTATAGTGCCCAGCCGTTTGGTCAAAATTTTTCTGAATGTTTGGTGAAAGTGTTTTTGGATGAGATTTACATTTAAATTGGTAGATTTTGGGAGTGCCTGGCTGGCTCCGTCACTGAGTGTGTGACTCTTGATCTCAGTTTTACGAGTTCGACCCCCACTTTGGATATGGAGCCTACTTAAATAAATAAATAAATAGGTAGATAGATACATAAATAAATAAACTGGTGGACTTTTTTTTTTAAGATTTTATTTATTTATTTGACAGAGATACAGCAAGAGAGGGTAGGCAAGCAGGGGGAGTGGGAGAGGGAGAAGCAGGCTCCCCACTGAGCAGGGAGTCCAATGCGGGACCCGATCCCAGGACCTTAGGATCATGACCTGAGCCAAAGGCAGACGTTTATCAACTGAGCCACCCAGGGACCCCAGTTGGTGGACTTTAAATAAAACATATTGCCCTCCATAATGTGGGTGGGGCTCATCTATTTAGTTAAAAACAGCCTCAATAGAACAAAGGACTGACATTTTCCCTAACATTAGATGTAATACAATAATCTATCTATATATCCATCCATCCTATTGGTTCTATTTCTCAGGGAACACTGACTAATAAACTTGCCCTATTAGTAGCATTTGACAAAATTGATCATTCCCTCTTTTTTTTTTAAAGGTTTATTTATTTATGAGAGAGATGGGGGGGGGCTGGGAAGGGGCAGAGGGAGAGGGAGAGAGAAACTCAAGCAGACTCTGCGCTCAGTTTGGAGCCTGACACCGGGCTCTATCTCATGACCCTGAGATCAGGACCTGAGCCAAAACCCAAAGTTGGACACTCAACTGACTATACCACCCAGGTGCTCCAATCACTCCCTCCTTTTTGAGACACTTTTACTTGATTTCCAGGATAACGCACTCTCCTGGTTTTTCTCCAACCTCATTGGCTGGAGAGGTTACACCAACAAATTCCAAATGTATATTTCTAGTTTAGACCTCTTCCTTTAACTCTAGGCTCATATCCAGCTGCTTAATCTTAATCTATTCTTATTGTCTGATAAGTATCTTAAAGTAACATTTCCAAAACCGGATTATTAAGCCTCCCTTCCCATCCCCCCAGCCCAAACTGCTTATCCCCACAGTTTTCCCCAAAGTATGTGGAATATTATTGTTCTAATTGCTTAGACCAAAAATATCGTAGTTATCCCTGGATCCCTCTTTTTCTCTGACACCCCACATCCAATCTGTCAGGAAGTCCTGGTGTTCTACCTTTAACAAATAACCAGAATCCAACCACTTCCTACCACTCCTGCTGCCCCCTCCCTGGGCCAAGCCACCCTTTGCCTCCTCAGCAGTAGCTCTCACATCCCAGCAGCTCTCTGCTTCTACCCTTCCCCCAAGGCATTCAGCTCTGCACACAGCAGCCCCAGTGAGTCTTTAAAAATACAAAGCCCACCTATCACTCCTCTGCTCAAAACCACTGAAAGCTTTTTCAATTTGCTCAGAACAAAAGGCTTGATCTTTACAATTCCCTAAAAGATCCTACACAATCTCTTTCCCTCTCTTCCCATTCCCCTTAAGCACCCTTCCCAGGCAGGTGTGATCTCCCCTCAGGCCCTATGGTTTGTGGTTTCCTCTGCTTGAAATGCTCTTCCTACAGATGTCTGTATAGCTCCCTATTTCACATTCTCTAATCTCTGTTTAACGGCTACCTTCTTGGTGAGGTTTTTCCTGATTATTATATCTAAAATCCAACCTATCTCCCGTTTTCTATAGGTTGTCCCTCTTTTATCTTTCTCCATAGCATTTATCTGACAGCTACACCTTTTACTTCTTTATTTTGTCTGTGTCCCCCTCAAAGAATGTAAGTTCCATGAGAAGACAGAGAGAGATAGATCACAAGTAGGAAGAGAGAGAGGGGGAAGCAGGCTCCCCGCTGAGCAGAGAGCCCGATGTGGGGCCTCAGTTCCAGGACCCTGAGACCATGACCTGAGCTGAAGGCAGAGGCTTTAACCCACTGAGCCACCCAGGTGCCCTTGTTTCCTCAATTCTTAACACAAATAGCTCACAATAGAAGGCACTTAGTAAATATTGGTTTAATGAATGAAAAGTACTCATCTTGGCAAGGCTATGGGAAGAAGCAATCTCTCACATTTGGAGAGGTAAGTATAATTCCGTGCAATATTTTTTAGAGGTTTTGTGTCCTCTAGTGAGCCATCTGCTCAGGCACTCACAGCAAATGCATTTGTACCCAGGCCTCTTAGCCTTCTTCAATCATTTACATTACCTACCCAGCTCTCAGGCTATTGGATTTCCTACCCCCGGCCCACATTTCTATGCCTTAAATGACCCTCTCTCTGCTCATGCAGCCACGCAAGAATACTTGAAATTCTCCTCCAAGTAGCATATATTTTCAGAGCCTTGCAGCCACTGTATATACTCTTCTGCTTCTTGTCCCTTCTCCCAGCCTAGACAGTGCTGACTCTACTAGCCTCAGTTTAAGCATCAAGGCCCCCATGAAGCCTTCACTAGACACCTTGGCAGCGACTCCTCTGTCTCTTGGGAGCATTTTGCACAGAATTTAATGACAACTACGTAGCATGTTGCTTTGCGTGTTTGACTGGTTTCCTGTCCCCCAATCAGACCAAGAGCAAACTCACAGTGTCCTCATCATTGTCTCCAGGTCCCTAAAGCGGTGGTGGCACTGCATTCTTATTTCATGAACAAACCAATCCTTGAACATCTTTTCCCATGTTTCTGTTCACTCGCACAATTTTTCCCCAAGTAAAGTGCTTAAAAGTTGGTCATATGATATTAAAACGACATATGGGGCGCCTGGGTGGCTCAGTGGCTTAAAGCCTCTGCCTTTGGCTCGGGTCATGATCTCAGGGTCCTGGGATCAAGCCCTGCATCGGGCTCTCTGCTCAGCTGGGAGTCTGCTTCCCCCTCTCTCTCTGCTTGCCTCTCTGCCTACTTGTGATCTCTCTCTCTTTGTCAAATAAATAAAATCTTAAAAAATAATAAATAAATAAATAAAGAAAGAAAGAAAGAAAGAAAGAAAATAAATAAAATGACATAGCGGGATACAACCAGGAACACAATCTCCAAATTCTGTTCCAGAGTAGGACATTCTCCCTCAGAAAGGTTTTAAGCAAGATTTCTGTACAGTTGAGACATCCAGGATCATCTTTCCGGAGGCTAAGTTCAGAAGCCACAGCAGCTCTTGCCCCAAATCTGCCATCATTTCAATGGAGAACTCTAGACTATAGTTTTTCCCCCTTTCAGAATGATGATAGAACATAGTTCTTGGTTTATTTGTATAATTTGTATACAGAAATTGAGGTTTTGGAATAAAAGGAACAACCAGGTTGTTTCATGGTTCCCTTTCTTCAAATTTCCAAAGGGAAAGAAGCTTTCCTTTTTTCTCCTAAATTTCAGATACTCTCAGCGAGCCATGGACCTAGCTTGTGTCTCGTGTTTTGGGTACACTGATCCACAATGCCAGAATCAAAGTAACTCCACACCCTAAGAAGTGGCTCTAACCCAGGATGACACAATCTGTGTTTGTCAAGTTGCCAATTCAAAAAAGAAAGGAATTGTTTAAAGGCTCTTTGTTGCATAATAATGTTTTATTCAGAAGGAGAGGAAAAGTTGGACTGATACAAAGGGCAATTCTTTCCATTTTCCACTTTATCCCACAACCAAATCACTTCTTTGCTTTTGTGTTGGTAGGGCCTCCTCCGACTTTATGCAATGGGACTTCTCCCGAGCTTCCATTCAGCTGCTGGAGTCACAGACCAGTTTCACACACCTCTCCAGAGCAGCTGGGGACAGTGACAGAGTGGAGGGATGGGTGGAGATTATTTTTAAATGTGGTTTGTTCCTGTTTTGCTCAAGAACGTAGGATTTTTTTTTTTTTTTTTAAGTGTAGATAAACAAGAGAGCCATTTCTGACCCCAAGAGAATTGAAGCTAGGAGGGAAGACTTTAGTCTCTGGCCTCCGATTTTAGAGTCCAGAGCAGAATACATTGCTTGATGGCTGAGGTAAATGTTCTTGACCTTTGTATTCAGGCTGATGACTAGAACACATTAGAAAAACAATTAAACCTTATGACTTGGACCAAGCTTGTTTTTAACATTCTTTTCTGTCTTACTAATAACTAGGACCTAGCCCCGTATTGAAACACCATGTAACAGAAACTAAAGAACTCTCTTTGTAACTTAACTAATACTCTTTAAACGAGACCTATTTCACTATGCTGATTGAATTTGACAATCAAGTGCTTTTACCTCTTCAGCTTTGAAGACAATATTTTTAGATCTAAATTTTTTTGACTTATAATGTGAGTAATAAGTAAAAATGCTCTGATCAAGTGAAATTGTATTTTCCTACCATAATCATGAATAGACTGAAGGATTTTTCTAGCCTAGGGTTTTAAAGTAGCATCAACAAACCAGAAAAAGGGTACTTGAGTATATATAGGTTCCTAATATTAAATGGTGAGACTTGAAGCAACTTAAGTTACAATTTTAATATTTGAGTAGGTAAGAAAGTTTCATAAAAATCATCTTTTTAGTGTGAGCTTCAGAGAAGCACACATTTTGCAGTGAATATCTATTATTTGGCTGGCCCTTTCTCCCTTGTCCTGATAATGCCACTATCTTCTTAGGAGGAGATTTCCTCCCCTAAAAGGAGCTGCCCTTTGTAATACCCAGTCCTCTACCTCATAGGTAGACCTGTTCTACTGTTGAGTGTTTGAACATTCGTGTGACCCAAAACATCAGCCGCTCCCGATAGTTTTCTCCATGAACTGTGCCTAAGCTGAGGCTATACCCCCAGTGCCATCTGGGGCTCTTTTCCACATGGTCTAAAACAGACTGCTTTGCTGCTGGACAGATCAAGGCAAGTCACAGAGAAACAGGTTTCACAGAAGAGGCTGGAAAATGATGCTGACTTTGCTTGGCTCTCTGCTCTGGTCTCTGACGTCCCCATGTTGCCAGGTGAATGGGGAGAACCCCCACCCTCACCCCAGGTTCTGAGGCCTCAACCCAGTCCATCCCAAAAATATCGCAGAAGGTTCTTGGTCTTGTCGTGAGAAAGAATTCAAGGACAGACACACAGTGCAGCAGATGAGGGACACAAATGGGAAAGTTTATTAAAGCCAAAGTACACTTTGGAGATGTGAGAGCTGGCAAGCTCTAGGGAGAGACAGAGACAAAGCGAGAGCTAGCTGCACGCCTTCGGGGTTGGGATTCTATCTTTTACTGAAGGTTGTTAATTAGAGGGTGGAATATTCATTGCTTGGGACTGGGATTTCTTGGAAGCAAGGTTTCCATACTTTTTCTTCCTTATTTGGGCAGGGGTTTCCTGTCATGGTACTCGCCATCTTGGGCCTGTCTGGTTTGATCTGGCTCTTGTGAAGTGCTGCCAGGACAGGCCTCTGATCTTCCTGATCATTGGCCATGGTTTCCTCATTGCTGGCCTCCACGTATCCTGTTAGAACCTAACAAACCGCCTACTCGAACACCCAGAAATGCAGTTCTTCCTTTAGTGCACTTGAGCTACCTCCCTCTTATTCCAGAAAATCCACAGTATTGTTCCAGAAAATTCATCACCCCTTCACCTCAATCCAGTTGAAATTGGCTTTGGTACTTGCAACCAAAGAGTTCTGACTCAGGAACACCTATTTGAGGATATAAGACAGTGACACTTAATGGTACTTATTGGAAGAAAATTTATTGGAGAGAACAATAAAAATTGGCATAGTCGGTTTACTGCATTTTATTATGTAATGTCTTGTATGTTGCCAAAAGCATTTAAAGCAATTTACCTAAGCAAGTTGCTTTTAACTTGGCCTCCTTTGCTAATCCTTATTACAAAGCTTATGTTAATTAAGAGTGACAGTAAATTGCTGAAACTGGAACTTTCCTTGGTCTGAAATTTTATTTCACTTTCTATTAGTTCTAATAGTTTTAAAGCACTACTGATGTTTAAGAAACAAACTTGTGTTATGCCTAAACTATGTACCACATCTGCTTACACACAGATGATCCTGCGAATATGCAAATGCTTTCAGCTTATATTAACAAATCTAGGTCAGGAGGCCTAAATTCTAGTGTTTGATGTTTTGTTAACTAACAAAATGTTATTTATATAACTTCAGGACCATGAAAGTATATTAAAAACAAAAACAAAAACAGGTCTTTTTAACTTCCTTAGTGAAAGAAAATTTGAGCTTTGAATTACAATGTCAAATGTAAAAACTGATTGAGTCCTCAAACTATTTTTTAAATAAAACTATTAAATATTTTTCTTAAAAATTCAATAATGTATTACATGGACATTCCTAAAACAAATGTCATACACCTTTAGATTTTAAAATATAGCATTCTGGCAATTTTTCAAATATTGATATGGAAATGTTAAAGAAATACTCCCAAATTTCCACTTCTGTTCTGCCCCTAAAGATGAGTGTTGCAGCATAGAGAATAGTAACCCAGGGCTATGGTTTCAGCACCACCATTTCTTGGCTTTGTGGCTATGGTGTGTTAGGCAATTTTGGATTGTAAGATACTGAAATGCAAATAAATATGTGCCCTCGGGGAATACGGTTGGGATTTCGGTTCATGTTCCTTCAGTAAAGAATACATACCCAAATTAGAAAAACTGAAATCTCAGCTGTGGATATCAGGCTACCCAGGAATAACAGAAAAGTTGAACAACCAAGCGTCCTAAGAGGATAGGGATACATACTGGGTTGGTCTATCTGGAACACAGAATTTGAAGGGTGTTCAGAACCCAAGGCAACAGTTGGTGGATCTTTTCTTTAGAGCAGGGGTTCCCATCCTGCTGAACATTCCAATCACCTGGGGGATGTTTTAAAAAACTGAGCGTTGCTGGAGGGGAGGGGAGTGGGGGGAAGGGATAATTGGGTGATGAGCCTTAAGGAAGCCTGTGATATAAGGAGCACTGGGTGTTACATGCAGCTGATGAATCACTAAATTCTACCTCTGAAACTAACAAAAAATATTTAGATTGTGTGAAAACTAAACAAAACAAAAACCTAAAACAAAACAATATAAAAAACCCCTAAAACAAAACAAAAATATATAGATTGTGGGGGGTGCCTGGGTGGCTCAGTCCATAGAACACGTGACTCTTGATCTTGGGGTGTGAGTTCGAGCCCCACCTGTAGTGCAGAGTTTACTTAAAAAATATAGATGGAAAAAAAAAATATATAGATGGAGGGGTGCCTGGTCAGCTCAGTAGTTAAACCTCTGCCTGCAGCTTAGGTCATGATCCCAGGATCCTGGGATCAAGCTCCTAATCGAGCTCTCTGCTCAGCGGGGAGCCTGCTTCTCCCTCTCTCTGCCTGCCTCTCTGCCTACTTGTGCTCTCTCTCTGTCAAATAAATAAATAAAATCTTTAAAATATATATATATGGATAGAAAGATAGATAGGTGATAGAGAGATAGATAAATAGGGAGAACCCATCAGCAAAGGCTCCGGTCTAGTCAATATGAGCTAGTGCCCTGGTCACTTAGTTGTTAAAAATCTTCCACATGAATTTTGAATGCCCTGCTCTCTGCATTGCCTGATTTTGCTATTGTTTCATTGTCTGCTTCCTGATCAGCCCACTACCAGTTGGTTCCCTCAGCTTCAGCTATGTGTGTCTTATTTATTTATTTATTTATTTATTTATTTATACATACATACATACATACATACATACATACATTTTATTTATGTATTTGACAGAGAGAGACACAATGAGAGAGGGAACACAAGCAGGGGTAGTGGGAGAGGGAGAAGCAGGCTTCCCGCTGAGCAGGGAGCCCGATGCGGGGCTCTATTCCAGCACCCTGGGATGATGACCTGAGCTGAAGGCAGAGGCTTAACGACTGAGCCACCCAGGTGCCCCTATGTGTGTCTCCTTTATCACGGGATCTGTGCTTCGTCTTCTTCAAGCCTTAGCTCAAATAATACCTTCTCAGTGGAGCCTTTCCTATTCCTATGATTAAAAACTGTACCCTACTGCTTACACTTTCTAGTCCCCTTTCCTGCCTAATTTTTATCCAACACTTATCACTTCCTAATATACGTTTTGATTTACTTATTTATTGTGTTTATTGCCTGTCCCATCCACCAGAATGCAAGATTGAAGAGGCAGAATTTTTGTGTCATTTATCCATACTGTATCCTTTCCACCTAAACCAGAGATGCTTCAAAATATTTGTGGAATACATGAGTTGCATGTATAATGAATAGATGTTTTCTGTTTAGTCACCGGCTGACATTATTCTGTCAGAGCCCTACTCAGCCATGGGCACCATCTGTGTCTCCTTTTGGATTCAGCTGGTCTGACTGGACCAGCTTTTTGGGATTGAGTGTTTTTTTCCCCACCCCCCAGGTCATTTTCGAATGCGTGTGACCTGGCTATTTCTCTGTCAAGGGTAACCAGCAGTGATTCAGGGATTACACAGCATAATGGTACTGCCTGGGGCCTCCCCTTCCGCCTGGGCTGTGGGTGGGGCTGTTTCTCTAAGAAGCCAATTTTGGTGCAGAGTGACTGTTCAGCAAATTACCTAAGCTTGCTGAGCTTCAGTAAAATGGCGCCTTGGTCTGCCTTACTTCGGTGAATTCTTCAGAAGTTCCAGTGAATAATGTGTGGGAAACACATGCACATAAAAGGTGTTTTCGACATTCATTTATTATAAAAATAAAACAAGATGAGTATGAAAAGTTATTTAATTTTAGATGACGTTTAAATGTGCCTTTTAATAAAAAGCCCGAGAGAAATTGTAGGGGAGAAATTAGGAATTGAGGAATTTGTTGCTTAAAGTGCCTTTGGGATTCTTTTGCCCCCGTCACTCAAAATTTCTTTAAATGTTATTCTCCTTTCACTGATTTCTATTTTGGCAGGGGCTCCTGGTACATAACTTCCAAAGTGATATTTAAGAGGAATAAATGCAAAGATCTGCACTTGGTCTTCAAAAACAAATTGCACAAATACAGGCTGAAGGAGATATGGTTTTATAGCTTTAGATGTGTTAAAAACTTCTAAAAGATTTGGGGGCATTTTTGTTTGTTTTTAGTTGGCAAAAACATGCATTTATGAACAGTGTGTGGTAGTAGAAAAATGTTATTGTGATATCAAACTGATTGAAATGTCATAAAATTATAGAAAATTATACTTTACTATTCCTCTCTTGATATCTGGAAAATTGGACTCAGTTCCAGATGCCACATTTTAAGAGGCAGTAGGGTATGTTTAGATGAGAGCGTATGGAAATTAAGGGAGCATGAGAGGCAAGCATCCTGTTGAAAGGCGTGTGCTGTGGTTGCTGACTTCAAACATTTAAAATGTTTCATGTGGAAAGGGAATGGGACTTTTCTATACTCAATACATGTTACTAGATTCAGATTCACTGAGCACTTTAATATGTTGTATTCATATTTATAATAATGGTTTAAGGTATTATTGTTTTTCTCTTTTAGAGTTGAACATACTCATCCTTGGAGTTCTGCGCTAGTCCAAGTTTATACAGCTAGGAGGTTCTATAACTGGGATCTGACTACACTGCTTTGGAACTTAAATCCAATGGTATTTCCTACCAATACAATACCATAAATACTTACAAATTTATAAGGAGACACATTTCAGTTCAATGTAAGGACTAGAAGGACTGTTCGAAGATGAGTACCGTTGTGAAGTAGTGAGTGTTTCCCTATCACTTGGAATTCAAGCCTATGCTGGACAGCTACTTTCAAAGGATCTGGTAGTCCCTCAATTTATACATATACTGTATAAAGAAGGACATGCTTACCTCAATAACAAGATATTAAAAATGAAGGCTAATCATAGAACCGAAGGAACATTATAGGTGAGGCCTAGTGAATTTAAGTGATTGAGCTACGTTCATTAATTCAGCAATTATTGGAAAATATGGCATTCAAACTTCATCCTCTGGATTTACAACCTTTTTTTTTTTCTTCTTCCTGTTTCAGCAGTTATCCCTTATCTACTAACTGGGTAATATAGTGTGGAACTAGAGGATATGGAAAGAGGAAGGGCAGAGATGTTTGGGAATTATTGTAACGGATTGTTTGGCATGCTCTTGCTTTATTAAAACAAGCAAAGAATGTGAATGGTAGTAGGAGAGGATTTTAAATGATAAGCAGAGAATGCCACCTAGGAAAGGAGTAACAATACTGTGGAAGGTTAAGCAAGGCAGGGACTGTGGATTGTACTGTTATTTCCCTCCTGATGAGTAGATGCTCAACATCTATTTGCTAGAAGGAATGATGTCAACCCTCAACAAATATTTAAAGGGAAGCTTCTTAGTGCTGAGCACTTTGCTATGTCTGGGACCAAAAATGAACTAGACAAAAATATCTAACCTTTTAAGGAACTCAGTCTAGTAACAAAAGACCACCAAGCAAAGCAATAGGAAAAAAGAAAAAAAGTACTAAGGACAATCACAGAGAAGAGATAAGAGATTGCAGGAAGGCATAAAGGAGCGTACTTAATTCAATGTAAGTGCATGGGGTGAGCATGTGGGTGTGGAGGAAAGAGTGGATGTCAGGGAAGATTCCAAAGAGAAAGTGATGCATTTATTATCTTGGAGGATAGTAGGAGTTCACCTGGTTAAATGAGGAATGGATTTCAGGTGGGGGAAAATGTACACAGATATTGAGACAGAGCCTGTTGCATCTGTGTGTAAACGTGGTGGGAGTCAGAGCTGGAGCTGAAGAGGTCTAGGGATCCGGTTATAAATGGTATTGTATACCATGGTAATTAGCTTGAACTTGATTGTCCAGGTGGACAGCCTCTGAAGAATTTTAGAGGGAGGCTCTTTGATTTTGTAGCATTCTCTGACAGTCACGTGGAACAGAAGCAGAAGTGAAATTAGAAAGGCTTGACCTAGAGAGTGGCAAAGAAGTTGAAATAGTGGAGACAGATTATTAGTCACAGAATTAGGAGGAAGAATTCATCCATGGGATTTCAAAGCAGAGAACTTTAGTGGGGAGAAATTTGATTGCCTAGTTGTTGGAATGGCAAGATTTTATCAATGGAATTAGGTGATACTGAAGTGAGCGGCACAGTGAGTAATAAGGAAGGCCTGGGATTGGGACCATATGGCTGTCCTGAGCTTGTGTGTATTAGCCGATGACTCTTTTAAACTGAATTCAGGAAATGACATAAAAATGATTTGCGCAATAAAATTAGAAGAACGAAGACTCTGAAGTCGGTACATTTGTAGAAAAATAACTAGGGGCTGGTGAAGGTGGGGAAGTAGCCATTACCAGAAGGCCATTTGTGAATAAATTTTGGACTGAATGGAAAGATCCCCAAAGAAAACCAAATGCCCTGAGTCCAGCCCGTCCTCACTACGACCCATTCTCCCCAGGTGCCTTCATTTTTCAGACTGTGGGGGTCAGAATTTTGAAAATCTTGAAGACCATGTACTCAAACCTACGTATTTCAGGCTGAGGACAGAGAAAACAAACGACTTGCAAGCCGTCAAGTAACAGGGTCTTTCCTTGAGCCCAGGCTTCATGACTCCAGTTCCAGTGCTCCTTTCATCACCCACATCACTGCGGGCTGGGCAGCGCGGAGCCCCCCGCGGGGCGAGGTTCGCAGGGTCGGCCAGGGGTACGTTGAAGGCCCGTTCCTCGCCCCGCCCCCGCTCCGTGGGACTCCCCGTTCCGCCCCCTTCCCGCGCCGGGCGGGGTCGCTGCGCCGCCGCAACTCGCGCGCGCGCGGGGTCGCGCGGACGCGGGTCGGGCCGCGGGTGCCGGGAGGTCGCCGGGCCGCCCGCGCCGCCGCCCCTTGCTTGACGCACGGAGGGGCCGGGACGCGATTTGCCGCGAGTGGCTGGAGTCGCCGCCGCCGCCTCCGTCCAGGGCCGCTCCGCCCCCAGCCCGCCTTCCTCCCGCCTCGCCCTCCGCCTCCGTCCGCGCCTCGCTCGCGTCCCCGCGTCCTCCCCACCAACCCCGGAGGTGTCGGCCGCCCGCTCCAGCGCCAGCCAGGTGAGTGTGGCCGCCACGCGGCCCACGCGGCCCGGGCGGGAGGAGCGCGCAGGCCCCGCGGCGGGGTAGTGAGCGCGGGCGGGTGGAGGCGGCGGCGGGCCCGGCTTTCTTCCTGGGCGCGGGCCGCGGGCCAGTGGAGCCGCGCAGCTGAGGGAGGGGCGCCCGCGCCCCGCTGCCGCCTCCACCGCAGACAAAGCGCCTGAGGTGGGAGCCCCGAGGGCGGTCTCTGCCTCCGCGTTGCTTGCCGGGTGCAGCCGCGGCCGCAGAGCCCGGGTCGCTCTGTCCTTCCCCCCCTCCCCCCAAAGCGCCCTTGTTCATTTCTGGGTGAAAGGGACCCGCATCATGCAACAGGTTTGGGCGTTAATCCTTATTTTCCGGCGGGTCTCGTCCTCCTGGCGTGCGGGCACCACAGGCGGCGGCGCCCGGCCCCGGGGCGAGCCCAGCGTCCAGCTGCGGCGGCCGGCTTCTTTGTGTGGCCGGTGACCAGCCTTGCCCGGTGGGAGAGGGACGCCCGTCCCGAGGCTCCCGGGTTGCGGGGAGGCTCCTGGATGCCTCCCTCGCGGCGCGGGGCTTGGCTTTCCCCGGGCCTGCAGGATGTTAACATCCCTCCAGCCTTTGGAGGAGCCACAAAGGGAAGGAAGAGAGGGTCGGCAAAGATTTGTGGTTATGTATTTATTTTTTATATGTTAGGTAGACTGATAGTAGAAAAGAACCGCAGTCTGGCCGGCTCTTGAGGATGCGGGTGGGATTTTTCACCCTGAGATGCACGGTTTGGACTTGGTGCTGCTCTGACAGCAAGTGGTTTTCTTGGTGCTTTGACATCTTTCTCTCATACACAGATATCGCCCCAGAAGTTGGAAGTGCTGTTGAGGGAGTAACTCTGTAGCCGCTGTTTGACAGGTCACCTCTTTCTGCACATTTTGTCTATGACAACTACACCCGCTGCACATCCTTGCATAGGTTAAATTAAAATTGCCACTCTAAATACCCCCATTTTGGAAAATATTAATCCATATGGTTTTCTTTGCCTTGATTTTGGCTTATTAGGTGTGAAAAGCTTTTTTCTTCCCCCCTCCCCACCCAAGGAAGAATACATAACAAAGAACTGTTTATTTTTGTTCACATACCTTGGTCATGCTGTTACCTAGTTGGTTTCATTGGTATGCTATTTTAGTATAACAATACTAAATGGAAGGAAAATATCTTACTTTTGCTTTGAGCAATAAAATGCTTCTTTGTTCTAGAACCAGGAAGCTTTTATACATAATACTTTCTGTGGACAAAAGTTGGTGACTCTCTTTACCCCATGACCCAATACATGAAAAAATTCCCAGATGACTTAGCATTACACAACTCTATAGATTGTTTTTCTCTCCCAAACTCCAGGAAATCATTTTACTGTGTATTTATTCAAGCAATCTAGACTAAATTTAGTCTTAAAATTTGGGCCTTACTCTATAAATTCCCCAACATTAGGGAATGAGTTGATTACATTTAAATAGTTTGTTAAGCATTTTAAGCCCTGAGAATAATAATAGGACAGAGTAATGGAGATTGGAAGCTGGTGATGGATTTAGCAGAGTGACTGCAGATTGGAACACCGAACGTCTTAGAGGTTGCAAAGTTCCATCTACTTGGGTTTTAGTTGATCAGTGGGCAAGGCCATATCTGAAAAGTAAATGTCCACTAATTAAAAAAGCAATAAAGGGTGTAACATTCTGGCCTACCCCCCCTCCTTCGGTGTACTCTGTAAAAACTCCTTGAAGCTCTTTCTACTCCCTAAAAACAAACTTGCTATTAATAGGGACTTTTCTTTTGAAGAAATAAAATTATACCAAATTAATCTGATCCGTAGAAAGTTTCTCTAACATGATTAGTAGTTTCACTACCCAAAATACCATTCATCCTTATAACATCCAACTTCAAAGAGCTTTCATAACTGTTACAGGCTACAGGAACAGCCTCTTGAAAAAAGTAGCATTTTGAATAATGAAAAGAAGCAGAAACTCACAATTCTATAATATTTTTCTTTTATTGAGATATAATTCATATACTGTAGAATTCACTCTCTTAACGCGTACAGTTCAGTGGTTTTAGTATATTTACGAGGTAGTGCAAAACATCACCAGTTCAAGAACATTTTCATCATGCTGAAAAGAAACCCCCATACCCATTAGCTGTCACTCTCATTCCTCCTCTCCTGCACTTGGCAACCATTGATCTAGTTTCTATCTAGGGATTTGCCTGTTCTGGGCATTTCATATAAACATAATCATACAAATATGTAGCCCTTTGTGTCTTTTACTTAGCATCGTAGTTTTAGGGTTTATTCATATTATGCATGTATCACTACTTCATTCCATTTTATGGCTGAATAATCTTTCTTGTATAGATATGCCACATTTTGATTATTCTTTCATCTATTGATGGACATTTGGGTTGTTTCCACTTTCTGGCTATTATGAGTAATGCTGCTATGAACATTCATTTTACAAGTTTTTGTGTGCACACATGTTTTCAGTTCTCTTGGGCGTATACTTAGATGTGGCATTGCTGGGTCCTATGATAACTCTGTTTAACTTGAGAAATTGCCAAACTATTTTCCATAGCTGCTGTAGCATTTTACATTTCCACTAACAAAGTATGAGGGTTCCATTTTCTCCAGTACTTGTTAGTATTGTCTTTTTGATGATAGCCATCCTAGTGGGTGTGAAATGGTATCTCATTGTGGTTTTCATTTGCATTTCCCTAATGGCTAATGATATTGAGTATCTTTTCATGTTCTTATTGGTCATTTGTTTATCTTCTTTAGAAAAATGTCTAATTTATAATAGTTTCTAACTATGTTTTTACATGTATTTTCTCATTTCATCTTTGAAATAATTCTTTAAGTTAAACTTATCCCTATTTTACTGCTGGGAAGCTAAGGTGCAAAGAGCTTAAATAATTTGCTTGTTTTTAACCTTACAGAGTTAGTAGGAGGGTTTGAATATAAACTCAGGTCTTCTAACTCTGCTTCCTGCATTCTTTTCACCCCAAGAGGCATACAGAAGTTCAGTTGTGTTTGCAAATTTGCTTGGCTAATCATTGACAAAGTGGGGGAAGATAAATAAAAAGCAAACCAAACAACAAAAAGCAGGTGGCCATACTGCCTGATATTCACCAGATTTTATTATTTTTAAAATAAATTATTTGTTTTCTCCTATCCTAATAAGGTGATTATGATTTTCATATTTCCTCTAGGGAAGCAGTCAGAACAATTAAACCTAGTACCACACCTTCTTGGTGGCATAGCTAATCCTAGAATCCACTCTTCGCTGAGACATCGTGTTTTATATTACCCTGCAGCTTCCTGTTCTCTATTTTCCCACTAATTTATTCACTTTATCTTAAAATAATTGAATAATTTCACATTTTTCATAAACACTAAAATTCTGGATGAAACTGAAATTAACTTTTATTTTTGAGCACGCAGTGTGCCAGTTTCATTTTGAAATGCAGGATTACTAAGGTACGGATTTCAGTTTTTATGTGGAACTCTGTATCAGACATAGGTATGCAAAATTATCTGCTCCTTAGAGGGTAGGTAGAGGCCATATTTTACTTACTCATTTTGCAAGTCCATTGTCCAACATAGTGCCCAGCACTGTGAATATAAATGAATTTTTTTAACACCCTCCCAAAAAAAACCCCAGCAAAAATTACCTAGTACTCTTTTTTTAGAAGAAAGGCAGTACAAATTCCAGAAAAAGAAAATATTTCTTACCCCTGACACATGACCTAAAAAATATAATAAATGATAAAAATTAGAACTTGATTTAAAATTCAACACTCAGGGGTGCTTGGGTGGCTCAGTGTGTTAAGGCCTCTGCCTTCAGCTTGGGTCATGATCTCAGGGTCCTGGGATCAAGCCCCACGTTGGGCTCTCTGCTCAGTGGGGAGCCTGTTTCCCCGCTCTCTCTCTGCCTGCCTTTCTGCCTGCTTGTGATCTCTCTCTCTGTCATATAAGTAAATAAAATCTTTAAAAATAATAAAAAAAAATTCAACACTCTATCTTATGTATGGAAGGAAGTAACTGTTGTTCGATCCTGTGTTTCAAAAAACAGGCTCTAGACGGGGTGCCGGTGTGGTGCAGTTGGTTAAGAGTCCAATTCTTGGTTTTGTCTCAGGTCGTGATCCTCAGGGTCATGAGATCTAGCCCTGTGTTAGGCTCTGTGCTCAGCTGCTTAAGACTCTCCCTCTCCCCCTCTCCCTGCACACACACTCTCTCTCTTTCTGTCTCTCTTTCTCTCTCTCAAGTAAATAAATAAATCTTTGAAAAAAACATAGGCTCTAGGGATGCCTGGCTGGCTCTGTTGGTAGAGCGTGTGACTCTTGATCCCGGGGTCCTAAATTCAAGCCCCATGTTGGGGGATAGAGTTTACTTAAAAAAAAAAAAAGAAAAGCGCTAAGTATCTGGTAGCTGGCACAAGTGCTTATTAGCTCAGTGCCCATACATAGGAACTACATCCTGAATGTTCGTTAAATAAATGAATGTCCAATGAGTGAATAAAAGGATTAGTTTTTATTGTAACAAGTAGAGGAGATAACAGCAAGTGAGTATTTAGGCTGTGCTTTTCATTTGTATATTTTAATAGCAAACATGATACATATTCATTATAAAAATTCAAATAATATGTGGGTATATTCAATAAAAGCTGAAAATCTCCCTTTACTTCTTGTCCCATTCCCTTCCTTCAATCCCAAGATCATCCCTGTCCCAGGTAACAATTGTTAACAGTTTAGGGTTTTTATTTCCACCTGTGTCTTTGATTTATGTGTACATATGTATAAATATACATTTTCATATCCGACCATACTTATATACATACATTCACAATGGGTTTTCCTTTACAAATGGGATCATACTACACATTTCAAGTTTTTAACTTAGATATATTAAGACTTTAGCATTTATAGTCATAAATGATAAATGTAATGTTTATTACTAGTGCCTAGTTTAAGTATCAGGATTAAGCTAACCTTTAAGATAGGTATCAGGATTAAGCTAACTTCTAAGAATGAATTGGGAAATACTCCTTTTTTCCCCCTCTATTTTAGAATAGTGTACAAGTGTCTGCCCTGTAAGCATTTATTAGAAATTCCTTGATAACCTTGGGAGAGGGAAGAGCTCTGAGGCAACTTTTCAAATTCTTCCTGTTTTTATTTGGTCTATTAAGTTTTGGTTCTTATTTTCTATAACATTTTTGGTGAAATACTTCCCTTCCCCCAGCTCTGATGGGTAAGTTGAGAAAAGCAAATGATTAGCTGGATCAGTGGATGCAAGAATATATGTACTTTTCTTTTAGAGTGATTCAGGATAAAGCCCTACACTTACTAGTTGTATAACCTTAGACAAGTTATTTATCCTCTTCAAACTTTTTTTTTCTTATCTGTGAAATGGTAATAATTCCTACCTTATTAGAGTCTTGAAAGTATTAAACAAGATGTGAGCTAATATGTGAAAAATCTCAGTAGCTGTATCTAATAAAAATTTATAAATCTATAATACTAAACTGTAATAGGCTCTACAAATGTAAATTTGTTACTGTAGTTACCAAAAATTGTTTTAGCCAGTGAAGAACAAATTTAAGGAGAAGGAATGGTGGAGTTAGGGATGGTTTCCACTAATGAATTAGAAGGATCTAGGGGCAGCTGGGTGGCTCACTCAGTTAAGCATCTGACTCTTGGTTTCAGCTCAGGTCTTGATCTCAGGATCTTGGCATGCAGCTCTGTGGTGGGGCCATGGGACAGGCAGGCTCCAAGCTCAGCAGAGAGTCTGCTTGAGATTCTCTCCCTCTCCTTCTGTCCCTCTCCCCAAATAAATAAATAACTCTTGGCAGGGAGGGGGGAGGGGAGAGGGAGGGAAGGAGGAAAGAAGGAGCTATAAAAATTTCTAGGCCTGGGACGCCTGGGTTGCTCAGTCGATTAAGCGTCTGCCTTCGGCTCAGGTCATGATCCCAGGGTCCTGGGATTGAGTGCCACATTGGGCTTCTTGCTTGGCAGGGAGTCTGCTTCTCCCTCTGCCTCTGCCTGCCACTCTGCCTGCTTGTACTCTCTCTCTGACAAATAAATAAATAAAATCTTAAAAAAAAAAATTTCTAGGCCATTTAGAATTTGATTTTGGTAGACCATGATTTGTAAATACTTGCATGGTTTTGAGGCAGCCTAGTAGGGAAAAGTAATGGTGTAAACACAGTTGATTTAATCTTGCTTTATGACTTACTAGCTTTGTGACTTTGGACAGGTTAATAATTTCTCTCAGTAAAATGGGATAAATACTTATAGGGTAGGTATTAGGAAAGCGATTAGTATAGTGTTCAGCATCTAATAGGTGTTCAAACTTAATTTTTTTCTTTGTATGACCATCTGTGACAAACATGAGATGTTGGGTTCTGCTGTTTGAATGCTGCTTGGTGTACTGGAAAGAACATTAGGCCCTTAGAGTTTTAGCCTGTGTTTCACAATTACTAGCCATTGGCTTTGGACGAGTCTGCTCAGCTTCTGTTTCCTTACCTATAAAAAAACAGTAGGAAAACTAACACTTGTTGAGCATCTATTTTATATGCATTTAGTAGGCAGTTTACAAATCTTAACCTCATTTAATCCCTCTAATAATTCTATCAAATAGAGATGACGTTCATTTCCCATCTTAACAGTCTAAACAAAGGTGCAGAAATTGGATTTTCTGACATCCATTTAAAGGCACTCCCCACCGTCCACGCCTGTCCATGTTCTTTCACTTGGTACAGCTATCCTCTCTTGGGGATGATAGGGTGTGCCCCTGCATACAGGGAATTCCAAGTGAGGAGCATACTGCAAACTGAAATACCAAATATATTAAAAAAAAAAAAACCAAACTGAACCAGTATAGGATGAAACTACATATTTATTAATGATTTCCATTAATAAAATACAAATATAGGATGGTTAATGTATCCTAATGCTTATACTTGAGAGTAATAATTTAAGTTTGTTAATACTTGTGTTGTTCATAATCATTTTACCTAAATAATTCATTAGGCTTCGTTGCATTTCCAATTTGACCAGGTAAGGGAGAAGGGGTAGGTAATGATCATACAGGGAAATATAAGCCTGTTTGATAATGTGTGTGTGTGTGTTTGTGTGTGTGTGGGTGTAGGGAAGAGCTGGGAAATACAGTTCTCTGGCAGTTTGGCATTTACAGAAACTATAGATTCTTGAAAAGAAGTAGAGAAAATCTGCGTTATAATTCATTGTCTACTTGCAGACTTGCAGAGTCATTTAAAAAATGAACCTGCCCTTGTCAGCTGGTTTGTAAAGAGCTATTGATTATGTTCTTGAAAGGTAATCATATTGTATTTCCTTTGATAGGCTTTGCCAAAGCTTTTGCTCTGAGTTTCATTTTATTTGATCAGAGCCAGTGATATTGATTTGGCTTTTTTGCTAGCTTTGTGCTAGGGATACTAAAAAAAAAAACAAAACCAAAAAACAAAAAAACTGCTGTCTGGACATTACAAATTAAATTGTGATTGAATAATAGTATAGAAGGTCCAGAATTTCTGTCTACTGAAGCTTCAGTTATCATTTTTATTCTCTTTGGTAGGAGTGGGAATTCCTATGTTTAGGTTAGAGAATTTTTATCAGAGTTAGGTTTGAATTGTGCTATGTACATTCTCACTGATATTGAATGCTTCTTTTTGGTGGAATACAGTACAAAGCGTCATGAGCTATATGTAAGCATTGGAAAATATGGTTCTCATCTTCAAAGAGTTTATACTTAGGGAGGCACTAAAGAAAGAAACAAAGTAAAAGGACAGAGTGAGTTCTTAAAGCTTGTGCCTGCTCTTTGGAAAATCAATTTTGCTGCATTGGGCTTTGGTAAGATACCATATGTATCTCCCAATGGGCAATATCACAAACATTCTAATTCTTTGAAAAGTGATAGTTGTGTATCTTGTATATCTTGTTCATTCTATAGTGTTCTCTTTGTTTTATAAAAATTACTCTTTGGTCTAAGTACACAGAATAGTTCCTCTTTGGAGTACCTTTCTGTTTTATCTCTTGGACTGGGTTTTCCTTTTTGTGATGGCTACTAGAAAGCCAAAGCCAGATTTGTGGCACACTCCAGAGCAGGCATAGTGATTTTATGCTCTACATTTTTTTTTTTTTTTTTTTTTTGGTCTTTTTCTCGGCACCATTTTTAGTGTTTTCTTTATTATTTTGCTTTTAGTTTTTAAATTTATTAACTTTTTATAGTTCACGTATTCTTGTAATTCTCATTAATCATTTTCAGAACAAAATAGTGGTGTATATATAAATAAATACACATGAAATTCATGGAGGAGCATATCTAGGCAAACAGATTAATATAGTAGGGACCAGATGTGGCAAATAGGTTTTTATTCATGGGCTAGCTTTGATTGATGGTGGCTTTGTGGAACATTGCATTAAGGAGTAGTTGGAGGCAGCATGCAGATTTAGTGGGAAAGACCACTGTGATCATTGAGCAGTGTTGTTATGGGTGTGGGAGTGGTGATGGGATGGGTGCCTGTATTTGCCATCCCTTTTATAGAAAAAACTTACAGGATGCTGAATAGCACAATAGGTAGGTAGCTTTTTAAGTTTAGAGCTAGGTTTGGCTGGGAGAGATGTAGATTTGGGGAACAAGTTTGTGAATTGTTAAAGTTGGCAGTCAGATTTGTTCATCTAGAATACAGTGTCTGCAGTGCATTACGGAAAAATTACGTTGGTGGAAAAAGTGAGGAATGGAATGTGATAGCCTTAACAGATAGATGGCGGTGGTTAGACTTTTTTATCTCCTAAAATTCTAATTAATTCCTTATATTATTTCCAGTGGTCTTGCTTTAGTTCAGGTCTTTGTCATTTTTTTCATTTTAAAAGTTAAATTATTTTTTGAGTAGCTAATGCATTCGTATACTTCAAAATTAAAAAGGTACCAAAGGACACATTAAAAAGTCTTCCCTTTATTCCTGTTTCTCAACTACTGAGTTTTCTCCTCCACAGAGTCAACCAGTGTCATCAGAAATGTAAGTATTTTTCCAGAAATATTTTATGTGTACATTTGTGTTTTCCTGTCCATTTTACACAAATATTTCTGTACCTATGTATGGAACTGCTTCTTCCATACTATATACAATATTCTGCACCTTACATTTTTCACTTCTTAGAGACTTTTTTCATATCAATACACAAAGAATTTTATTCTTTAAAAAAAATAAACCTTTTGGGGCACCTGGCTGGCACAGTCGGTTAAGCCTCTGACTCTTAGTTTCAGCTCAGGTTGTGATCTCAGGGTTGTGGGAACCCTCAGTCAGGCTCCATGCTCAGCTCAGACTCTGCTTAGGACTCTCTCTCCCTCTGCCCGTCTCCACCCCCCCCCCCCCAGCTCTCTTTTTCTAAAATAAATAAATCTTAAAAAACAACAACAAAAAACCTTTTGTTTTGGAATAATTTCAGATTTACAGGAAAGTTGCACAAAATAGTACAAAAATTTCTTGTATATACCTCACTTCACCCAGTTTCAGTCTCCTCAAATGTTATTATCTTACTGTGGTACATTTGTTAAAACTGGGAAACTGAACATCAGTACATTTTTGTTAACTACATTGTAGACTATATGGATATCACCAGTTTTTCCATTAGTATCCTCTTTCTGTTCCAGGATTTCATCTAGAATATCACCTTGCATTTATTTATCTTGTCTCCCTAGTCTCCTCTGACAGTTTCTCAGTCTTTTTTTTTTTTTTTTTTGATTGTCTTGAGGAGTGCTGGTCAGATAGCCTACAGAATATCTCTCAACGTGGGTTTGTCTGGTGTTTTCCTCATGATTAGAATAGGGCTATGGGTTTCTAGAAATAATACACAAAGTTGAGTTGTTCTTATCATATCACGTGAGGGAGTACTTGATATTTCTGTGACATTGCTGCTGATGTTAACGTGGATCACTTGGTTAAAATAGTGTTTGCCAGTTTTCTTCAATGTCATGTTACTATTTTTCCCTTTTTGTACTTCATTTTTCAAAGTGAGTCACTGAGTTCAGTCTACCTTCAAAGTAGGAGGGAGAACTAAAGGACTTTCTTTTTAAAAATGTAATACCCCTCAGGGGGCCTGGCTGACTCTGGGAAGAGCACACAACTCTTGATCTTAGAGTAGTGAGTTCAAGCTCCAAGTTGGGTGTAGAGATTAAAATATAATACTCCTGGGGCGCCTGGGTGGCTCAGTCGGTGAAGCACCTGCCTTCAGTTCAGGTTATGATCCCAGGGTCATGGGATCGAGGCCTTCATTGGACTCCTTGCTCAGCAGGGAGCCTTCTTTTCCCTCTGCCTGCTGCTCTCCCTGCTTGCGATTCCCCCCCCCCCCGACAAATAAATAAATAAAATCTTTAGAAAAAAGTAAAATGTAATACTCCTTAAGATGGATATACCATATATTTTATTCAGCTATTTTCCTGTTGATCTATATTTAGATGATTTAACATATCAGTTAAGAAAACGGGCTCCACAGCTAACACTCCCGGTGTTCAAATCTTGACTCCACATTAGCTATGTGACCTTGGGCTACTTTTACTTGGCCTCTCAGTTTCTTCATCTGTAAAATGGGAGTGTTTTGTTTTTGTTTTTGTTTTTTTTAAATGGGAGCGTTAATAGCACCTACCTTATAGGATTGTTGGGAGAATTTAATGAGAAAATATGCAAAGTGCTTAAAACAGCATCTGATGCTGTTATTAAGTGCTAGATAAGTGTTTGCTATTATTCACTTTTTTGTCCGTACAATAATACTGCAATGAATAAGTTTGTATATGTTATTTCATACACAGTGGTGGGGCAGGTGGGTATACCATATGATAACTTTCTAGAAATGATTACTTGCCTTTGTAATTTTGATAGATACTGCCAAATTTGCCTTCCATAGAGGTTGTAGCATTTTGCATATTCCTTAAAGATATATGAAAGCATCTGTGTTTCTGTATCCATGTTACCAAATTACTTGATTTTTGCCAATCGATTGGTGCCTACTTTTATTATGAATTAATTTGAGCATCTTTTTATTGAGCCATTTAAGAGTTTAGATTTTGAGGCTGCTTGTGAAGTAACCTGGACTTCATTAGCTAGGAAGTGATAAAAAATGTTGGGGGGGAATTAATTATAATAACTAGGTAAGGAATAGTTTGGACCTGGAAAAGACTAGAACTATAGTACTATGGTTGCAAGAAGTGGGTCATTAAGTTGTTGGCCTCTCTTCTGGTGTGATAGTGGGGTGTCTTGGTAATTGTTTTTTAAAAACCTTTTTTTAAAGATTTTATTTATTTATTTGAGGGTGGGGAGAGCATAAAGGGAGAAGCAGACTCCCCATTGAGCAGAGAGCCCCATATGGGGCTCCATCCCAGGACCCTGAGATCATGACCTGAGCCGAAAGCAGATGCTTAACCAACTGAGCCACCCAGGTGCCCTTGTTTTTTAAAAAGTTTTAAGAGTTGCCACCATCCTACATTTGCAGCCGGAAATGAAGGAAGCTGTAGGAGTGCAGGTTGGAAGGAAAGGCTGCAGTTGCATTAAAGTAAAACTGAAACTTAATCAACATGACACGTTTTTTATGATACTTATTTTTACGTTGCATAATAATTAGGCAGAAATTAGGGGCGCCTGGGTGGCTCAGTGGGTTAAAGCCTCTGCCTTCAGCTCAGGTCATGATCTCAGGGTCCTGGGATCGAGCCCCGCATCGAGGTCTCTGCTCAGCAGGGAGCCTGCTTCCTCCTCTCTCTCTGCCTGCCTCTCTGCCTACTTGTGATCTCTCTCTCTCAAATAAATAAATAAAATTAAAAAAAAATAATTAGGCAGAAATTAAAACATATTGTAATTAGTTGTATATGTATTTGTAATTAATTTTAACATCCAGTTTCAGGAGTTTTCTTTACCATTGCATTCTCCAGTATGTATGATCATGGCCAGTTGGTAGTTCTTTTTCTGATATCATGTATTTTTTTTTT
>CM052883.1:124945034-125002959 GCA_028534135.1 Potos flavus | reverse complement strand
GTTTTCAATTTTACCTAGTGGGAGGAATGAGAAAAGTATTCCATCTTGTCAGAAGTGGAATACCCTGTCATTCATTTTTAGTTAGTCCAACAGGGACAGACTAATCAGTCTGTCATTCTGAGACTTCTCAGTCTGTACACAGTCTTAGCTTTTCTTCCCATATCTAACTATTCCCGTTTGTCTCCGTCACACTGAACTTCCGCCTCTGTTCTGTACTGATTCTACACTTGTACATGTCTTTATAACATGGCCTTGATCATTTTATTCTTCTGCCTGAAATGCCCCAGTTCTTCCTCTCAAGGTATTTCCTATCACCTTGTAACTTGCAGACTAATAGGTATTTGACAGCATTTCATCAACTGTTCTAGGAGAATTTGAACCTAGAATTACTGTAAAATACTGAAATAATATATTTGTATTATAGTAGCCCCATATTCCTTCTAAAATAATAATCATAGTTTTAATTGTTAAAATATCTGCTTCACCAGCAAATGATAGTGGAGGACTTCATTTTTGTTGAGTAATGGACTTAAGCATTGTCATACTGCTAGATTAATTTAAAGACTTAAATTAGTTGAATGACAGTTCTTTAAGAATAAAATGTTGTTAGTGCTAAATGATACCTTAATATTTTATTCTGTTAATAATTATGGAGTCCTGACTAATGGTTTTGAATTCTAATTGAACATTATAGTCAGTTGGGGAGCTTTGAAACAGTTCCTATGCCCAAGTTCAAACCCTAGAGATTCTGATTCAGTTGACCTTGAGTGGATATTTTTTAAAAGTTCCCCAAGTGATTCTAATATGTAGCCAGATTGAGAACCACAGGTCTAAAATGATACTATCAAAAAATACAAGTGAGCATCGATGGTTTCAATAACTTTTAAGGTTCTGTTCTGGAATGCTTCTAGCTGTGCAGTTTTGATCTTTGTCTTTCAGCATTTTTACCTTAGCAGACTTTTAAAAACCCTATTGTACATCCTACAAATGACTCACCTGTGTGATTGTAGTATAAAGCATTGTATGAAATATCTGATTTGCAAAGAGAAGACATTTTATGAAAAAAAATATTTCTTGAGGTAACTTAAAATTGCTAAAAAATTATTGATTTTTTTTATCTGCAGGGACACTGCAGATAATACAGCATTCTGTTAGATAGTCTATTTAAATAGAATTTGTTAATTTATAGTACCAATCTGAGTATTTGTTTTTTGGTCAAGCACTGAGATACACAGTTAAAATATAGTACCTTAACTAGTTGTAAAAAAGGAATGTGCTACTAGAGCAGACATTGGCAGTGATTAGTAAATGTGGCAGTCTTAAATGTGGCACTCTTAAATATGATAAAATTGGTAGACATGTAGCATCTAAGTAGTGTATCAACTTAAGAGGTAGACAGGACTTTAAGTTTCAATAATAAAAGCAGTTAGGGCTAAGGAAAAAACACAAGTTAGAGGAAGAAGAAAGAAAAAAGAGGTCAGTTAATAGAGAACACTAGAGAAAAAAATAGGATCAAAGACAAGAATTCAATTAACTTTTATGACGACAAAGCCTTTCCTCTGAGGAAGAAGAAATTAGGTGCTCCAGTTCTTTATTTTTGGGATACTTACTCAGTTTGCTTTGTTATATATGACCTTTATAAGCAAGATACACAAAGAATTATAAGAGGACACTGACTTTGTTCTGTAGTTAGTAATTTGCTAGTAAATTTCTTATTTCATACAGAAACTGGCATGACTGTGAGGGGACTATTTCAAGAGAGCTGTAGCTGATATTAAGAGAGTTTTAATGCATTATGGTGAGAATGTTATTGGGTTATTAATTACTTTGTTAGATTTTCTGTTTTTCTAAATAAGTGTATGCTGTAGGTATAATGTTTTATTTAATGTATATTTTTATGGAATATAAGAATTTTGAAGGAATTTAGTTTATGATCATTGGACTTTTTTTTTTTAAGATGTTATTTACTTATTAGAGAGAGGGGATGCACGTGTGCCATGAGCAGGGGTAGAAGCAGAGAGAGGTATAAGCATAGTCCATTCTCAACATGGAGCCTGATGTGGGGCTCGATCCCACCACCTTGAGATCATGACCTGAGTTGAAATCAAGAGTTGGATGCTCAACCCAGTGAGCCACCTAGGCGCTGCATGATCATAGGACTCTTGAGGGAAGGTCAAAGAGAAGGCATTTGTTTTCAGTATGCTAACAGTTTCCTGTGGGTGTGTTAGTGTCATAATACTTACAGAATCATTTCAAAATTTGTTGTCATAGTTGTATCTCTGTCCTTCTAGTAGGCAATAAAGGTACCAACCCCCATGGACTCTTTATCTTTGGTGAACAGTTGTAGAGGGGGTTCTACAGACGTTGAGGGGAGATTTTGAAGTACCCTTTATTGCTACTGAAAGTAGGCCTTTCGACATTTGGCACACATGTCTGATTATTAGTGCTTATTCTGGAAAATAATCGCCTCCCTTATTCCTAAAGAAAATAATCTTTATGATTATTTATGAATCTTTATGAATCTTTATGAAAATTACCACTTAAAATATCTTCAAAGTAATTCAGCCATTTCTTTTATATTTATTGAGTTCTTTTTATGCTCCACACACTACTTGTCATTTGTAGGGAAAGGATAGACGTCAAAGGAAAGTAAAATTGGCCCAGTCTCTGAACTTCTGGAACATATACTGTTAATAACAGAAGTTAAATTTTGTGCTTGGAAATATAGGCTGTGATAGAAACGTGTAGGAAGGGCCAGGTAAGCAAAGGTCAGATAATGCTTGGTCCTCAAAATGCTAAGTAAGACAGAGAGTGACCGTTAGAAAAAACAGAAGGTTTTTATCAAGACCAGAAGGAGATACCAAGGACATCAACAGCAGTGCTAATTTTTATAGTTATGATTTTGCATATTTGTATGTGACAGCACTTTTTTCATGGAAGCTTTAACATGGATTATTACGTCATTGATAATTTGAGCATCTCTCTCTGAAAATTAGAAGGCAGTTTCATTTATCCCTGTAATGTGTATACCGTTAAGTAGTGCAAGTGTAACGTTTGTAGTATTCTTTAAACTTTTTTTTAAAAGATTTTATTTATTTATTTGGCAGAGAGAGAGATTACAAGTAGGCAGAGAAGCAGGCAGAGAGAGAGGGGGAAGCAGGCTCCCTGCTGAGCAGAGAGCCCGAAGCGGGGCTGGATCCCAGGACCCTGAGATCATGACCTGAGCCGAAGGCAGAGGCTTTAACCCCCTCAGCCACCCAGGCACCCCTGTAGTATTCTTTAAACTTCTTTGTGATTATATAATCAGTTTAGTTTAGATTGAGAAAATAAGATTAAGAAGTTTTTAGATTTTTATGGGGTTGAATTTAAATCAGGAGTTATTGCTTTTAAAGTACTTTAGTCAAAACGGTGATTCTGGTACTAATTATTAGGAAGTAAAATTACTTTTGGTTTCCTATTATTTCATTTACATAATTTTACTTTAGTTTCAGTTCATGATTTAAAGGCCTATGAAAAACAAAGTGCTCTTAATCATCAAACTATAGAAAATAAAAATTAAAAAACAACATCAGATTATTTGTTTTCCAGAGATAAATGCAGAAAAACCTTACATCTAGGGCTTGTTCTGATTTATATTAAATAGCAAGCAAAAGCACATGTCATCTCCCCTGTGAAATATTTATTAGTTTTATGATTATTTTTTTATTTTCTCAACTTTTACTTTTCAACATATAGATTGAGGCTTTAACTTTTTTTTTTAACCCTGTATTCTCATAATGTGTGTATTTGTATATGTAATTACTTCATGTTAGTAAACACTATTTGAGGACCTGTTGTATTCTAAGTTAATTCAACAAATGAGCATAACTTAATCCTGTCTGTCACTGAGTCCCCAAAGAGATGTGGGAGATAAAATAGTAACACTAGGAAGGGAGAGAATGGTTACTTATCTTGACATTGAGTGTTATGTCAGGGAAGCTTTCACAGACAAGGTGAAGCTAAGATAAGTTTTAAAGAGTAAATGGGAATTTCTTTGACTAGATAGAGAAGGGATTTCTTTTTTTTTTTTTTTTTTTGAGATTTTATTTATTTATTTGACAGAGAGAAAGCACAAGTAGGCAGAGAGGCAGGCAGAGAGAGAGGGGGAAGCAGGCTCCCTGCTGAGCAGAGAGCCCAATGCGGGGCTTGATCCCAGGACCCTGAGATCATGACCTGAGTCGAAGGCAGAGGCTTTAACCAACTGAGCCACCCAGGCGCCCCTAGAGAAGGGTATTTCAACAGAGAGAGCTGCATATGCTAGAACAGAAACAGTGAAATAGCATTGCAAGTTCAGAGAACTGCACTTGGTTTCTTGCTCATGAGAAGGACATTAGGTGGAGAGAGTCAGGGGCATGATCTGGAAAGACTGAAGGCTGGCAGAAGAGTTGGCCGTGGAGGACTGTTCAAGATTTTCTAGTAGAGTAGTGATGTGGTTAATTTTGCAAGCATGCAAAAGACGAGATTCTGAAGTAGGGAAATCTTTCAGAGGTTATACAGCAATTGAACCTATAGTGCTGTTAAAGAGGAGGGTAGAGTGGCAGGTTATGTGGCTGTTTGTATAGAGGGTATAGGAAAAGAATAACTTGAAGGTCTCTCTTTGGTTTTTGGTTTCGGTTTTTATAATAACGTGTGTGTGGGTGCACACATGTTGGGGAATGATGTAGAAAGGCTTATTATCAAATACTTAATTTTACCCAATTTTTAAATTTTAAAATAACTTCAGATCTACAGAAAGATTGCAAAAATAATTCAAAGAATTCTGTATACTCTTTAGCCCCAGTTCACTAAATGTTGACTTTTTATCACATTTGCTTTTTATAAAGCAGTGAATATATATATATATTTTTTTCTGAGCCATTTGAGAGCAATTGCAGACATTATGTCCTTTTGCCCCTAAGTACTTCAGGATGTATTCCCAAAAACCAAGGATTTTTTTTTTTAAGATATTATATAATCACAGTACTATAACCAAAGTCAGAAAATTAACATTGGTACAACAGTGTACTGGTTTTATTGAGATTTTGCTGAATTTATAACCTCCTTTGAGTAAATAAGAAATTTTTTTTTTCCTGGCATACATTCTAGTCTAAGAGTGTGTATTATTTTCACATGTCATACCTTGTAAATCTTTAATTTAGAACACTTCCTTGGTCTTTCTTTGTGTTTCACGATAGGACATTTTTGAAGAATATATGTCAGTTGTTTTGTAGAAATATTGCACCATTTGGGTTTGTCTGACGTTTCCTCTTGATTAGGTTTAGGTTATACAGTTTTGGCTGGAATACTATAGAAGCGTATCTGTATATCTTATCTGGAGGCCCATGCTATTGTTTTTCCATTACTGGTGATATAAATTCTTATCACATGGATATGGTGGTGTCCTCCATATTTCCCCACTGTAAACTTACTTTTTTTTTCACCTTTGTAACTAATAAGTATCTTAAGGGGAGATGCCTTGAGAATCTCTAAATATTTGATTTCTCATAACTTTTTTACCCATGAGTTTTACCATACAACAATAATTCTTACCTGAATTATTCTGTGTTCTTCTGACATGTACCTATAAATCTTTGAGTAACTTTATATTCTAGCAACAAGATTTTCCAGAGTCAATTTATATTTTCTCCACTGGAGAATATGCCATTTTTTCAAGGAGTCCTGATTTTTTTAATGGTAATAGTATTTAGAAATCATGATCCAGGCACCTATGCTCCTTGCTACTGAGATGTTACTGATTTTAGACTTTGTATTAGGGTTCTCCAGAGAAACAGAACCAGTAGGACATATGCATAAGGAGATTTATCATAAGAAATTGGCTCGTGTGACCATGGAGGCTTCAGGCCTACCCTGAAGTAGGGTGGCAGGGTCTGGAGACCAAGGGAGAAGAATGATCCAGTTCAAAAGCCATCAGGCAGGAAGAGCTGATGTTGCAGATTCAGCCTGAAAGCAGTCTGTTAGGGAATTCTCTCATGTTAGGAAGGGTCAATCTATTTGTTTTATTTAGGCCTTCAACTGATTGGATGAAGGTCATGCACAACACAGAGGACAATCTGCTTTACGATTGCAGTGTTAATATCATCAAAAACACCTTTGCAAAAACATTCAGAATAATATTTAATCAAATATCTGGGCACTCTGTGGCCTAGTCAAATTGACACATAAAATTAATCATCAGAACCCTCGCACTGTACAGAACTAAGGAACGTGTACACACACACACATGCACACACACACACATGCACACACACACCCCTCTATATCTAAATGTTTTAAAAGCTGTGATTACATATTAATTTTTTGTATCCCAGCCATTATTATGGGGTTCATTCTAGGCTCCCTCCCCTTTCCATATTTGTAACTCCATTTGACAGCGAGAAGGCTGACTCATTACTTATTTGCTCAATCCTAGAAAACACAAAAAGTAATTCAGAATTGCTAATCCTTAACATTGTAAAAACCAAACTCATTTATTGGAGTTCAGTATTTACAGTTTTGTTTAGTTTCCAGCCTGAGGGTATGTAATAAAAATACGGTGTTCAGAAGTTACTTGGGTTAGTTTTCTCCCTCTCATCCACATTTAGTGTAGTATGTTTGTCATTTGAAATGCTATTAGAGACATTTTTTTCTTTTTGATTTCATTTTGGGGATTATTTTTCCTCTCATTTTTGTTGATCTTGTTATATTTTTTTGAGTATGTGAAACATTAGCATGGTTCCGAAAGTCAGAACTACATGAATCTGCTCTTCTCCTTTTCCAGCCTCCCATGTTTGACACCCAATCTCCCCTGTTTTCTGTAGGCAACTACTCTATAGTTTCTCATTTATCCTTTATTTCTCTTTGCACACAATGAACAGATAAATGTATGTACTTTCTTCTCTTTACCTGAAAAGTAACACACTGCAGACATTGTTTTATACTACTTTTTTGACTTAACAATATGTACTGGATATTTTTGTTATTTCATAGAGATCTTCATTCTTTTTTAGAGCTGCATAGTACTCCATTTTGTGGATATACCTATTATTAAACTATTCTATTACCTCTGGACGTGCAGGTTATTTGCAATTGTATTTTCCAGCTCTGTATGTACTATAGTGAATAATCTTGTGTAACATGTACTTTTGTATATTTTTTTGTATTTTTATATTTTTGAAAGCATATCTTCCCACTTACTCTAAATATTTTTTTTAAATTTTTTAAAAAGATTTTATTTATTTATTTGACAGAGAGAGAGAGACAGCAAGAGAGGGAGCACAGCAGGGGCAGAGGGAGAAGGGGAACCAGGCTTCCTGCTGAGCAGGGAGCCTGATGTGGGTCTCGATCCCAGGACCCTGGGATCATGACCTGAGCCAAAGGCAAATGCTTAACCGACTGAGCCACCCAGGTGCCCCTAAATATTTCTTATTTTGCATATTTGTGCTTTCTCTTTTTTTTTTCTGAATTAACCTTGTCTATTTTCTTAATTTAAAAATTCCCCAGGATTTTAATTTATGAATTAGATTTACTTTTTTTTCTAATTCTCTACCTCATTAATTCCTTTTTTATCTATCATTTCCATCCTTGTGTTTTCCTTTGGTTTACTGTGTTCATTTTGAACGAGGAACTTATTACTTTTACTACTGATATAAATGTTCACAGTTCCAGATTTTCCTCTTTTCAGTACATTAGATGTATCATTTTCATATTAGCTTTTGAAAATCTAATTTTGGTTTTACTCAAGAATTGCTTAGTAGTAGAAAGTTCAAAAATTTTGAAGTAGAATACCCTGATTGTTTTTTATTTTGTTAGTAATGTCCAGTTTAGAATTGTGATCAGTGTTTATATCATGAAATATACTGTTGCTTTCTCTAAGACCTACAGTATGATCACTTTTTTTTTTTTTTTTTTTGGTGGTCAGTATTTATGTCCACTTGGAAGGAGGTAGAGTTTTTATTGTCAGGCTGTACAATTTGATATATACCTATAAGAACTACCTTATTTTATATAAGTTTATATTCTCAGTAATTCTTATATTCTAAGTTAACTTCCTGTGTGTGTGTGATGGTCTTATATATTATTAAAGTTGTTTTTTGTATCTTTGTGTGTCTGTAATTTCAGCTTTGTAAAGGAAGTTGTTTTTTTGATGCATACATATTCTTGTTATGCATCTTCATTGTATATTGTGGCTTTTAACAGTTTCTCTGTCACATTTAATGCTTTTTGGCTTGAATTTCTTAGTATCAAGATCACTGTTCCTGGTTTCTTATTGTTTTTATTTGCTTGATACGCCTTTGCCTATCCTTTTATTTTTTAGTCTTTCCGATTTGCTTTGTTTTAGGTTATCAGTTATCTCTTTATATAGCAATTAGTGAGATCTTTTTTTTATGAGCCATATTAAAAATCATTTTATTTTAATGACTGTTGAATATGATCTCAGTTGTCAAATTATTTTGCGTTATAAAAACTGTACATTATGTTATGTTTTTCTTTGTTTATGATGTGCTCTCACTTAAAGAAATTCTTTGGATATATTGGATTTTTGTTATTGGTACAGCAGCTACTTATGTATTATTTCCTTGTTTTATCTGTTATTCTTTGTTAGTTTTTAGTGGTATGTTTTGATTCTTATTATTTCAACGGTGAGTGTATTTTACATTTTTTTCTCTTCCATTTTAGTTGCATTTTATCTACTTTGCCTTCAAACTTTAACTGCAGCTTTGTTTTGCTTTTAGATTTACAAATAAATATATTAAACCCTCACCATCAGTTCTTTGCTGAAGTTTCCTAGTCACCCACTGATTAGCTATAGCTCAATTTCTAGTAGATTTCTTAAGAAGAGCTCAGGGGCACAGTCTTCCCTAGTTCTTGCATATTTAAAGTTATTAGTAGCCTTGATACTAGAAGGACAGCTTGGCCAGAAATAAAATCCTTGGTTCACACTTACCATGTTTTTTTTGTTTTTGTTTTTTTTAAAGATTTTATTTATTTATTTGACAGAGAGATCACAAGTAAGCAGAGAGGCAGGCAGAGAGAGAGGGAGAAGCAGGCTCCCTGCTGAACAGAGAGCCCGATGCGGGGTTTGATCCCAGGACCCTGAGATCATGACCTGAGCCGAAGGCAGAGGCTTTAACCCACTGAGCCACCCAGGCGCCCCTCGCATTTACCATGTTTACGATGTGGTCTTGCGGTGTATATTGTTTTTGAGAAGTCTTTTGCCAGCCTTAATTTTCCTTTTCCTTTTTTTTTTTTTTTTTAAAGTAGACTTCACACTCAGCGTGCTCCAGTGCTCAGTGTGTAGTCCAGCGTGGGGCTTGAACTCATGACCCTGACATTAGATGGGGGCTCAGATCAAGAGTCACCTAGTGAGCCACCCATGGGTCCCTACCAGTCTTAATTTTCTTGTAAGTTATTTCATCTCTTTGTTTGGGATACCTGGTCTTACTTGTTTTTCCTTTTATTTTTTTAAGATTTATTTATTTATTTAGAGCACGCACGCTTATAAGAGCATGGATGGGGGGAGGGGCAGAGGGAGAGAAGTAGAGAGAATCCCAAGCAGGCTCCACGCTTAGTGCAGAGTCCGATACGGGGGCCTCTGTCTCAGGACCTTGAGATTATGACCTGAGCCCAAATCAAGACTTTCGGATGCTAAACTGACTGAGCCACTCATGTGCCCCTTCCTTTCCTTTTATTTTTAAAGTCTAATAGTTTTATTGGAATTTGTCTTAGAGTTTATTGTAGCGGTTCAGTTTTCCCTGCCATCTAGTGGGTCTTTTATTTCTGAAGCTTTTTGGATTATAGTTTTAAATATTAGTTTTGTTTTTCTTCTTTATGGGGCTTCAGTTACACATAATTATGTCTTGTCTATCTTGCATATCAAAAACTTTCTATTTTTACTTTTTTATCTCATTTTCATTCTCTTCTTTCTTTTACTGTTTCCTTCTTTCTTTTACTATTTCCACCCAGGCTCCCCTTTTTCTTTTATTTCTTCACTGAGTTTAGTCACCTCTTTTTTCCATATCTTTTTGCTTTTGTCATTTTTTTTAGGTTTTTAAAAATTTCTGATTCAAAGTGTTTTTTCATATTCCAAATGCACATTGAAAGAGATATAATTCAGTATGGGATGTTTATTAAAGTTTCTGCTTCATTGTTTGGGGGGTACTTTTCATCAGCTTAATTTTTCTGATTTCATTTTTTATAGTAGTTTTGTATAGATTAAGATCGCTTATACCTCTGCATTTCTGTGAGCAAGGCTGATGTTTTGGGGGGGGTCTTATAAAAAGAATACTAAATCAAGAGTACCCTCTCTGTCACTGTAGCAAAATATAGTTTGTTAGACATCTTTATTTCTTCTTGTAGGGGAAAGGATTGTGTGTCTCTCTCAGTTTGCCTCAGTGGTAGATACGTGGTAGTTTGCTGGGAGATGTAAGAATCAATCCTAGGAAAGGGCTCTGGAAAGGTGATAGGTGTGGTCCCTTTAATTTTAAGCGTTGAAGCCCGCGTAATGAGCTTAAGTTAAAAGGGGGATTTAAAGAGAGAACTCCGGCATATCACCCAACCAACGCAGAACTGCAGCTGGGCCTTCTTGAGGTACTGAAACCAGGGTGAGACGTAAAGCAATTTGTCACAGCTAATAAGGGACAGAGTTAGGACTTGACCCCTTGTCAGTCTGACTTTAGTCTTAATCATGACCCTTGCTGCCTCTGCTTGTTTTCAGGAGTTCCATAAACAGTATTGAAGCCATTCAAAATGAGAAGTGCTGCTTTGTGCCTCCTACCTAAGTGGTATGCTTTGTACTAGAAGCATTGGTCACTTCAAGAAAGCCCTTTTAAACTTCAGTCATTTTTTTAAACAATCGCCATTGTTTCTCTTTAAAAATTTTTTGATTTGTTTAATTGCTGTTGTCACAATCTCACATCTAGAGTATAATATTGGATGATGGCAGAAATTATATTGCCTCAATTATTAGAAATATTTGCTAGTAAAGGGGCACCTGGGTGGCTTAGTTAAGTGTCCAACTTTTGGTTTCAGCTCAGGCTGTGGGATTGAGCCCCACGTAGGGCTCTGCACTCAATGTGGAGACGGTTTGAGATTCTTTCCCTTCTGCTGCTCCTGCCTGCTTGTGCTCTCTCTCTTTCTCTCTAAAATAAATAAATGAAATCTTAAAAAAAAGAAAGAAAGAAAGAAAGAAATATTTGCTAGCAAAAACTACTTTTTGACTGTCTAGAGGAATCCCAGAGTTTCCTCTACGGTTCTTTTGTGAATTTACAGATGAGGTAATCTGCCCAGTGAGATGTGGGTGCTAGAATCAGGAGCCATCTAAATATTGCAAGAAAGAACTAGGAGCTGGAAAGTATTTATAGATACTAAAGTGAGAAAATGAATTAGTTGGAGGACAGGATGATGGTGAATATTACAATGTGAAGTGTAGATAATTAATAACAAGTATACGATGTTTATTAAAGTTTCTGCTTCATTGTTTGGGGGTACTTTTCATCATCTTAATTTTTCTGATTTCATTTTTTATAGTAGTTTTGTATAAATTAAGATTGCTTATACCTCTGCATTTCTGTGAGCAAGGCTGATGTTTTAGGGGGGTCTTATAAAAAGAATACTAAATCAAGAGTACCCTCTCTGTCACTGTAGCAAAATATAGCTTGTTAGACATCTAGAATATTGTAGATAATATAATATTAATAAACATTTAATAAACATGAAGTGAAGATAGAATATTCAGAAAATGGAAAAATGTTCACGTTATATTTAGTGATTTTTTTTTTTTTTTTACAAGTGTTGAAATATAGATAACGAAAACTCACTTAGGCTCTAAAGGTAGTAAAGTTAAATAAGCCAGTTCTAAAAGCCAGAAGTTAGAATGGGTTGTAGCATAAAGAAGGCTTTATAAAGTGCCTCTCTCCATTCATGATCCTGATGGGCCAGGTCCCAAGATGTTTCAGTGAAGGTTCCTGAACTATGTAATTTAATATTCCGCTCAAAGTAAATGCATGTCTATTCATAGTGCTTTGTCAAGTTTAAAATTACCTAAGCTTGTTTTCTCTTACTCTTTCTCCTGTTTCCTAATTATTCTGCCCAGTGACTCCTAAATGAGAAAGCCATGGTGGGATCATGAGAAGGGAGTTAATTCAGTAAGTATTGGGCACTGGACATGTGCCAAGTGTTGTCCTAGGCGAACAGACATATTCAAACAAATTGAACTCCAACACCTACTTTAGATTTCAGAAATAACCTTTTTGGTTCTATTGACTATGTAGCTAAAATAAATTGTTATTAAATTTGGAACTGTGCTCTCAACTGTTGAAATGTATTACATGTAAAACCGTTGGACTCTGTTTTAGGGTTAAGCAATATGATATTGATTCTTCACCTAAGAGATCTGCCTGTCTTTGACCAGGCACTGCTATTCACACATTACAGTGAATGCCTGTCGTGGACATACGCTTTTCTTAGTAATTTATTCACTTAAAAAAGAGTATCATATGGTGATGGTGGTAGAGGGAGGGGGAGACTGCTGAGGACATGACCCCAGTCACGAAGAAAGATCTGAAGAGACGGGGAACAAAGTTCTCCAGTGCCAACAAAGCAACAGAAACAAGGATCTTGCCTGCCTGCCTGCCTGCTTCTCTTTATCTTCTGGTTTCTGCCTCTGACAGAGTTGGTCTCCTCCTCCTCAGCAGTTTTACCTGAGGATCAGATACTCAGATCTTTCTCCATAAAGGGTTTAAAATATGATGGTGAATATGTGAATATTTTAAAATTATGTGTAGTCTACTTCCTGTGTCTTCTTGATTTTGAAATAAATATTGCTAAATGAAAAAAAATTGTTAAGGATTGTAGCTTCCTCTTTTTACAGTATTGGCGTGTTTAAAGATTGAGTCTTTCTAATTTTATCGTAGGTATTTTCAAACATACTTTTGTTTGAATAGTAAAATGAACCACTGTTTATGTATCTTCTGCTTTCAACAATTATCAACACATGGCCAATTTTATTCCAAATATGCCCCCCAATTATTGATGTAAATCCCAGACACATTCCATTTGCAGATATTGGAGTATGTTATTAGAAGATAAGAGACTCTTAACAAATATAACCTTCATGTCATTGTATTTTAAACATGAGCAGTTCTGTTCAAGAGCTGTTAAAGACCTTTATTCATATTATAATAAAGGTTACTACGTTAAACAAGAGCATGAGAAGTAATGTACTTAGGCCCTGGACCCAACCTTAGGTTTAAATGCTAGTTTTGCTATTTATGAGCTATAGGACTCAGGCAGGGGAACCTCATCTCACTAAGCCTAGTTTCCTCAGCTGTTAAATGGTGACAACACTACTTCTAACGGAATTGTTGTGAGTTAAAAATGAAGCAGTGATACAAAGTGATTAGGATACTGTTTTGTAAAACATTCTAGTAATGTTACTCATTGTTATTTTTATTTGGAGGTATAAGGAAATACACAGGTAACCAATTTAAGATTCTACCTTTCAGGATAGGTGTTATTTTAAAGTGACTTGCATTCAATTTTAAGCCTTTGATATTTAGGGCTTGCAGGACAGTCTTAGTATTGTTTTAGTTCAAAGGCACATTTTATACTTTTCTCAAAAGCAGTCTTGATTTGTTTTAAAACATGGTAACTATTGAAAGGAATAATTATTTAGCCTTTAATCAAATCTTGGATGTCTTTAGGTGTGTTGGTATGAAAACTTTGAGGTACTCTAAGAGGTAAGACATTAATTTATAAATCTCTCCTTACAGGTTAAAAGTAAAAGCAAATTTCAGTCCCCTTTTTTAGTACCAATTTATTTAGGGTGATAGGAAGTGATAGGGCATCTATGAACATAAAAGTGGTATCAACATTATTGCTTATATTCTTCTTTCTTCTCTCGATTTAATCCACTTAATCTTTATTCCTACTGTTTGACCCAGCCAGAATATACAGTGTTGAACAAAATTTGTCCCTGCAGCTGAAGTTCTTTCATAGCAATGTGTTTTAATTATAGTGGAAGTTGGGGATAAATTGCTCAGCATATGGAATTCATTTTACAGACTTCCTGGAACATACTGCTTACCTATTTTTAGCATTTACTTTTTAATACTTAAAGAGTATATATTTTCATCCAGATTTCCCTAGTCTACAAAATGGGCAATTCTGTTTATTTTTTAAGTTATTTTTTGACAGCTTTATTGAGATAAAATTTACATACCAAAGAATTCATCCATTTTAAGTGTACAATTCATTGAGTTTTTTTTTTGGAGTTTTATGAAATTATCACCACAATTTGATTTTACACTTTGATCACCTGAAGAAAGAATCCTTCTGCCCATTACCAGTAATTCCCCATACCTACTCCAGCCCTAGGCAACCACTAATTTACTTTCTGTCTCTACGAATTTGCCAATTTTGGATATTTCATATACATGGAACCATGTAATCTGTGACCTTTTGTGTCTGGCTTCTTTGGCTGAATATGTTTTTAAGATTCATTCATGTTATACCATGTATCATTACTTCATTTCTTTTTCTTGTCAAGTAGTATTCCATTATATGGATGTACCACATTTTGTTTATCCATTCAGAATTGATGTGTGTTTCCATGTCTTGAGTGTTGTGAATAGTACTGCTATGAACATCTGTATGTAAGTTTTTGTGGGGACATATTTATTTATTTAAAAATTATTAATGTGTATGAAATAACGGTTCTCTATTTCTGTATTTATTTATTTATTTATTTATTTATTTATTTATTCCAGATTTATTTATTTGAGGGAGAGCACAAGCAGCAGGGAGGGGCAGAAGGAGAGGGAGAAGCAGGGTTCCTGCTGAGCAGGGAGCCTGATGTGGGGCTTGATCCCAGGACCCTGGTATCATGACCTGAGCCGAAGGCAGACACTTAACCAACTGAGCCACCCAGGTGCCCCTAATTGTGTGTTTTTAATTTAGATTTTATTTTGTGATAATACAGTGGAGAGAAGCACTGTGGAGGGTTTTAGGGTTTCATGAAATTGGGGTTAATGTTATTTGTTGTGCAGTCTTAGGAGTGTAAATCTATGTCCTCTAGATCTCAGTTTCTGCTCTAGGTTGGATGTTTGTGTTCCCCCCAAAATTCATAAGTTGAAAACTAATCCCCAGTGTGACAGTGTTTGGAGGTGGGCCTTGGGAGGTGACTAGTGTGCTCTTATAAAAGAGACCCCAGAATGCTCCCTGCGCCTCCTACCATGCGAGGACACACATAGAGAATGGTCCTCTTATGAGTCAGGAAGTGGGTCATCACCAGACACCTGCGTATTGATCTTGGACTTCTTAGCTTCCAGAAATGTGAGAGATAAATATCTGTTATTTATAAGATATCCACTCTATGGTATTTTGTTATAGCAGCCTAACCAGAACTGTGAGAAATAAATTTCTGTTGTTTATAAGCCACTCAATCTGGTATTTTTGTTATAGCAGCCCAAACAGACTAAGACAGTTTCCTTATCAATAAAATGAAAAAGTTGGAGTCGATGCTGTAATTCTAAGTCTGTGATTTATAAATCTGTTAATTTCCATATGATCCTGGAGAAATTCTCTGTGCCTCACTTTTCTTATCAGAAAAAATGGGCATACTAACAAAATAGTATGTTGTTGTGAGGATGAAATAATATTCTTGAACATTAAAAAAAATACCAGGATGTATTGAGTTACTTAAAGTTGTGGCTATTTTAGCCTTGGGAGGGAGTGCTTTGGCTGTGGTCTGTAGAGAATCCGGTAGTAAATCAATAATTAATGGAGTAAGGAAAATTTACCTGCTGATAGATTTATTGAGTGCCTACCATCCTGGAGTATATTAAATACTATACATATATTAGCTCACCTAATCCTTAGTCCTGTGAGTTAGTTCAATGATTATGCTCGTAAGAGAAATTGAAGTAATTCCCTAAGCCACCTATTAGTAAATGGCCGCTTTGAAGTCACACCTTGTCTCCAAGGCCATGATCTTTACCATTGTACTAAACTGCCTTTCGAAAAGAATAACTCTTTGGAACAGAATCCCATGGCAGAGAAGTTTTCAGTGGGGGAAGTCTTTGCTTGGGGAAGGGTAGCTAGTATTAACAGTTCTTATGAGGTATAAAAGAGGTGATCATTTTATAAATAGTTTTTCATGTGTCTTTATATTACTTTGTTCCATTGATGGTGAAGTGACATTTCAGTTAGTGAACAAGTTAAAGGATTTGCAGTATGTTCAGTATTGCTTTTGTAGTTTTGTAGTTTTACTTCAAAAAAATACATTACAGTATACATTGTTTTTTTCAAATGAGATCTTTAGTATGATGGAAAACAACTCTTTTACATGTTCCACTGGCTTCTTTCTGCCGGGTAATACTGTAATTCCATTTTTGAGTAGTTTTCCATTGTATTCGTTAACTTAAATACTTTTAAACATTTTTCAGTATTTTTTTTACTTTTTTTCCAGTGTGGTGGTTGGTATGTGCCTTATATTGACATTATATAAACAAAAAAATGTGATAGTGCCAAAATCTCAATTCATGTTTTATGTATATTTCAGTTGAACAAAAGTTCTCTTGTGAATGTGTGGTATCCAACATATAAACAATTGGATACTAAAAATTAATTTTTATGCCAATTCTTTGGAATTAGGAATCTGATGATACATGTGAACATTTGTTCAAATCCATTAGACTGTTAATATCTGGGATATTGGATTTTGTCTGAGGTCAGCTCAATGAAAGGCATGTATGTCTTTGCTAAGGATAGAGGAAAAACACTTCTTTCTAGGGTCAAGGTTAGGAGAGAAGAAGTTTGGTAATTACCCAAAGAAATTCTGAGATGAAGAGAAAGGCAGGAGATACCTATAGCAGGTGAAGAGGGGTTGGAATCTAGAAATAAGAGTTTGTAAAGTTATTATGACTGGGTGTGCTTTTTCCTCTGGTGATGGAGGGAGACCTACCCAGGCAGGTGAACTTGATGGACATATTCATTGCCCTTGAGAAGGAAGTGGTCCAGGCTTCTTGGAGCTCAGGAAGACTGAGATGGAGAAACCATGCAGGTAGAGAGCTTATTTGAGAGCTTTGGAATCATATAAAGAGGCTTTAGCCATGGGGTACTCTATAGCTGGGGATGCCAGAAATATCTTTACCTTCCTGGAATTCTTTAATCCTGATTCACTTCACTAAAGCAATATTCTCTTTTCCTGCTTTTCCCCACTTTTGGTGAAGAAGCAGCCGAAGTTCTGAGAATTTATCACTACACAGGCAAGAAGAACCAAAGATTTGAAAAATTTCTACAGTTAAGGAATTTTTAAAGTTGGACTTTCAAAAAATGGAGGTTTGCAGCTGCTAAGGGTTTGGTAGAATAGCTAGAGTTGTGGAGATATCCTTAAGGAAATGACTTCCCTATGTTTCTTGACCTTCTGATATTTTCATAGCAAATTCAAAATATTTCTCTTTCTAACCTTTCTTCCTTTTTCCCTCCCTTACTGAATAAACTAGGTCCTGATGTATTTGTAAAAATGATATATACAATGATACTTTAGCTTTCAGTTTTATTTAGAGAAATTATAGTTTTGGCTAGATGTGTATTATGGTGCAAGTTAACTCTTATCACTTTTAAAATCTATTAAAAAGGATTGTTCTTTCATTTAGAATTGTCAATATTATTGTAAAACCAGATTAATAATCATACACTGGCATAACGAAAAATTACATAAGTTTTTAACTCTTGATCTGCTTCACTGTTGTATTTTTTTTTTTTTTTAATTTTATTTATTTATTTGTCAGAGAGAGAGCACAAGCAGGCAGAGAGGCAGGCAGAGGCAGAGGGAGAAGCAGGCTCCCTGCCGAGCAAGGAGCCTGATGCGGGACTCGATCCCAGGACCCCGGGATCATGACCTGAGCCGAAGGCAGCTGCTTAACCAACCGAGCCACCCAGGTGTCCCATGCTTCACTGTTGTATTATTGTAAATTTGGGTAATGTTTATTCTGTATAATTTCATATATGGATATGTAGAGTGATGAACCCAGTTAGATAGTATCTATATGTGTGCTTGCTTGTTTTCATCTCCAAGATTGCTCTTACTTCATAACAACAGTTGAAGGTATTTCTAATCTGAATTTAAGGACAGCTGTAGTATTTCTTCTGGAAATGCAGGCTAAGGAGCCAGCATTCTGATTTTGTTCATTGCTATTATGTGTCTACATGATCTAGGCTTATTAGAGATGATTTAGTTAGCCTTAGGCTATCCTAATGGGTTTTCACTGGTTGTTAAAGCTCTTTGAAGAATATAAGTAAATTTTCCAAATAAACTGGTTGATTTATACTTATTGAGAGAGGAGTTCCAGTGCACCCACTCATATCATCAATTACAATCTGTTATGAAGTGTAATTTGCCCAGTCTTGATTAAAAGCTTGCAATTCTCTTTTCCTGACGCTCAGCACATCCTATGCTGCCCTCTAATGGCTGCCCATTGGTAGCACCATTGATGTCCATCTGACCACCATCATGGATCTGCCTTTCTCCAGCATCCAGCAGTTGATATGTCTGCTGGATCTGTGAGAGACATCCCAGTAGAAAGAAACTGGGAAGAGCTGCTTTGAAGGAAAAGCATGCACATATGGTCCTATGATTACTTCACACTTGGGATGATGTTAGGATTTGTAGGGTGCTTGTTTCATATATTTCTTCATTTGTTCATTTATTTATACATTCATTTATTAAATATTTTTTGAATGCCAGGTCTGTCTAGCACCTAGCATTGCCTAGATCTGTTAGGTGCTTATTATAGTTTTGTTAAATGTGGAATGAATGAGTGAGTAAATACAAAGATAAATCAGAAATGATCTCTGGCCTTGGGGAGACAAGATACCGATTTACCTATTTGGCTGTTTCAATTTTCCTCTTTTAATGCTCCAAGATCTTGGGAGAGATGTTCAAAGTAGAAGGTGGGTACAAATAGTAGTTGAAACTTAGTCTCCTTTACATATCTAGTTCTTAGAATTCATCATCTCTAATTGTAAAGGGCTCTGTTTAATTTGTTTTATTTTATTTATTTACTTTCCCACTCATATTATGTGCTTAGAGTAGTGAAATTCATAGAGACAAAGAAGAGAATGGTTGCTTCTTTTCTTGTTTGAGAATTTGATCCACTCAGATATATTTACGTTGAATAAGCTTGTGAAAAATAATGATCTGTATCTATCTTATTGGAGACGAGCATGAACAGATACCTTTGTGTTATATAACATTTTATTGTGGTGATGGTAGTGGGTGGTTGTATTTTGCAAGATTTTCCTTTATTTTTTTTTTTTTTGTTTTGTACTTATTTTACCTATTCTGTGAGATAGAAGGTAACCAGAGTTAGGCAATTTTTTTTTATGGCTGTGCTAATGAGTTGAAAAATCTAAAACAAATAACTTTTGAAAAACTATTTAATTGGAACTAGTAGTACAGTAATCATTTTTCATTATCCATCTCCTTTGTGATGGGGACATGAAAAATTGGTGGAAAGGAGATTCTAGAAGGGTGAACAACACAGCTTTCTTTTTTTTAATTTTTCTATTTTTTAAAGTTTTTTTTTTTTTTTAGAGAGACTGAGTGCAAGTGGTGGGAGGGGCAGAGGGAGAGGGAGTGAGAGAATCTTTTTAAAACTTTTTAAAAATTCAATTTAGGTAACGTATACTGTATTATTAGTTTCAAGGGTAGAATTTAGTGATTCATCAGTTGCATACAACACCCAGTGCTCACCACATCAAATCCCTCCTTAATGCTCATCACTCAATTACCCCATCCCCACAACCCCTTTCCCTCCAGCAACCCTCAGTTTATTAACTACAGTTAAGAGTTTCTTACGGTTTTCCTCCCTTTCTGTTTCTATTTTATTTTATTTTTCCTTCCCTATCCCTATGCTGATCTGTTTTGTTTCTTAAGTTCCACATACGAGTGAAATCATACGGTATTAGTCTTTCTCTGACTGACATATGTCACTTAACATAATACCCTCTAGTTCTATGCATGTCATTGCAAATGGCAAGATTTCATTCTTTTTGATGGCTGAGTATATCTTGCATATATATACACTACATCTTCTTTATCCATTCATGTGTCAAAGGACATCTGGGCTCTTTCCATAGTTTGGCTATTGTGGACATTACTGCTATAAACATTGGGGTGCACGTGCCACTTAGAATCACTGTGTTTGTATCCTTTGGATAAATACCTAGTAGTTCAATTGCTAGGTCATAGGGTAGTTCTATTTTTAACTTTTAGAAGAACCTCCATACTGTTTTCCAGAGTGGCTGCACCAGTTGGCATTCTCACCAACAGTGTAAGAGGGTTCTCCTTATTCTGCATCCTTGCCAACATTTGTTGTTTCCTGACTTTATTAATTTTAGCCATTCTGACTGGAGTGAGGTGGTATCTCATTGTGGTTTTGATTTGTATTTCCCTGATGATGAGTGATGTGGAACATTTTTTCATGTGTCTGTTAGCCATGAGAGAGAGAGAATCTTAAGCAGGCTCCACACCCAGCGTGGAGACCAGCGGGCTTGATCTCACGACCCTGAGATCATGGCCTGACCTGAAATCAAGAATCAGACACTTAACCAACTGAGCCACCCAGGTAGATGCCCCATCAGCTTTCATTTCTTGGCTGCTTTACATTTTATCCATGAGGTCATTTGAAGTGGTCTACACACCCAAAAGCCTTTATTTCTCATTAAACTACTTTTTCATCACTACCAACAAGTTCTTTAAAAAAAAATCTTGGTATTTTATCATGCTGGGATGGTTCTATAAAGTAATGGCAAGTTTGGATAAAACATCCATCTCTCAGGAGACAGTGACAATAAGATTGCTTCTGGATATCATAATGTGGCAAGGTAAATCTAGACTGGAGACTGAGACCATCTATCTTTTTCACTTTAAGTATACGGAGAATAATACAATGGTGAAAAATTTGGCATTGTCGGCATACAATCTATAACTTGACTTGCAAAGCTTGGATAACACAGATACTACTTTAAGGGTCAGCTGCAGTTATCATTTCTTATGGCTTGTGGGATCCTAGGAATTCCAGGTGTTTTTTTCTCTTGGGTACTGGTTAATTGGGTTTTATCGTGGTAATGGTTTAAACCTTAGTATTGATGGACATTTTCATTCAGAATAAATGGCAAAAGAAAAAAAACGGGAAAAAAAGAAGCATTAAATGATTGCAGACACCATCTACTAAACTCTGAACTAAAGTTTTGCTTCCTATACCAAGCAAGTTTTTCTATTGACTAAATGAGAAGGGTATTCTAGCTAACTTAAGCAGAAAAGAGATTTATTGGAAGGATCTTATATAACTCACAGAATTGATAAGAAGCATGGAAAAATAGGCTCAGAAAATAGGAAGGAACCAAGGACAGTTGAGAATTGATTTGTGCTTACGCCAAAGGAAAAGTTTGATTAGAAAGCCAGTTCTATTTCTATGACTAAGTTGTTTCTGCATCTGTATTACCCCTTCAAGGTTGAAATTCCTTTGTGGCTACATCCCACTGACAACCTAGAGCAGCAGTTCCCTTGTTTCCAGCTTATAGGGGGTCTCTTGGGTCAAAACTTTTTGTAACAATTCTTGTATCACTTGCCATTTGCGCTGTTGATGGTAGTAGCAATGGTAGGCAAAAGTTATAGCACCTAGCATGAATTAAGACAGCACATGAGTATATATCCTATATATATATATGGTACACATATGTGTGTGTGTGTGTGTGTGTATTAATTTTGTATATAGTCTAGAGCTCCATCTTTTTCATTTGGCCAGATGTCACTGGATACTTTCAGAGCTGTTTTACCAGTAAGGTGATAATGTAATGTGAGAATATCATTACTGGAATATATTGCCTGGGCGTGAATCCTAACTTCTCCACTTAACTAGCTGTGAGATGCTGGGCAACGTTTAACTTGTCTAAACCCCAGTTAATTCTTCTATAAAATGATAATGATACTTACCTTATAGAAATATTGTGAGGATTAAATAAGTTAATACAAATAAATCATTTAGAACAAGGCATGGCTTATAATTTTCATTATCATCATAATTATTGTTGGGGAGGAAACATTTTTCTCTGCCTTTGAAGGTTCTTCTGCTCTAAGGTTTTTTTTTTTGTTTTTTTTTTTTAAGATTTTATTTATTTATTTGAGAGAAAGAGAGCACAAACAAGGGGGAGTGGCAGAGAAAGAGGGAGAAGCAGGCTCCCTGCCAGGCAGGGAGCCTAGGTGGGGCTCCATCCCAGACCCTGGAATCATGACTTGAACCAAAGGCAGATGCTTAACTGACTGAGCCACCCAAGCGCCCAGGAGCTGGTCTGAGAATTAAATTGACATCAGACAGATTGACAGGAGAAAATCAAATTAATTACCTATAGGGAATCCACATAATTATGAGATTCTAAAGACAGCCAGGCAAAATGAGATATATATGTCATCCTGAACTTAGGAGAGATGGGTAGGAAAACAATTCTAAGGAAGATGAAAAAGAGTAAATGTTTGGTAAACAAATGTGGGGCCCTTATAGAAACAATAGGAACAATAAGTTACAGAGAGGACTTTATTTTTTAATTAATTAATTAATCATTTATTTTTTAAAGATTTTATTTATTTATTTGACAGAGAGAGAGATCACAAGTAGTCAGAGAAGCAGGCAGAGAGAGATGGGGAAGCAGGCTCCCTGCCAAGCAGAGAGCTCCATGTGGGGCTTGATCCCAGGACCCTGAGATCTTGACCTGAGGTGAAGGCAGAGGCTTTAACCCACTGAGCCACCCAGGCGCCCTATAGAGAGGACTTTAATCAAAGATCAAAGTTTGCTTAAGTTCCTCTGTGTCTACTGCCCTGAGTTCATATTATAATGTGGTTATCTGTAGTGATAGCTCTCTTCCTGGAGCAAGTCCTTTATCTGAGTTCATTTAGGCAGTTAGGGGGAAGGTCGGAGTTTCTAATTGTGTCTTTTGGACCTTGATTATTTTTGTTTTTAGCTCAAAATAATCTGAATGTCCAAGTGGCATATCTGGGGGCAACTAACTCACTCTGAACCCCCACATTATCAGATTTTCAAATCTGGTCTGTGACAAGGTGGTCATAAGAAAAGGGACCATAGATATGAATCTGAGCTGTCTGGTTTTTGTAGAGCTGGGTAACTGACTCCTCAGGTTAAGGTATTGACCTGGAAGTATGAACTACTGGTTTTATTTTATTTATTTAATTTAATTTTTATTTTTTTAAGATTTTATTTATTTGAGATAGAGAAAGAGTTGAGAGAACACAGATTGGGGGAGGGGCAAAGGGAGAGGGAGAAGCAGGCTCTCCATTGAGCAGGGAGCCTGATGTGGGGCTCAATTCGAGGACCCCAGGATCATGACCTGAGCCAAAGGCAGATGCTCAACCGACTGAGCCACCCAGGTGCTCCTGCTACTGGTTTTAGATTTAAAATGTATAATGTGAGCTTTTCCATCATGTTTCCTACTAGTTGTATGTCTGCAGTGGCCAATGCAGAAGAAAAATGAACAAATTGCAAACAAATATTCAAGAATAAAACTTGAGAAAACTATATCCTATTTAGTTTGATAGTGATTTTTTTCTTTGTAGACAGGTACAAATAATGGTGACTTTTTTTTTTTTAGTTGTATACACAGAAGCTGTAAAATAATATATTTCTTTAAGTAATCTTACTTAGTGATGATTTGGCAAATATTAAGACCACATCTTTTTTTGTTAATATCTGAGGGTTTTTTTCTGTAAAAGACTTTTTTTTCCCTAAGGTAGGGCTATGACTTGAGTTTTTAGCTCTAGCTGATAACGTAGTATCTGAAATGGGATAAGTTAATAGTAAATTTTTGCTGAATAAGTAATATATTTCCATGGGGAGTCACATTTCCTACTCAGCTTGAAAATTATTTTCAAGAGAGTATGCTTTGTGGTGACTATAGTTTATAATACTATATTGCATATTTGAAATTGCTCAGAGAGTAGGTCTTAAAAGTTGTCAAAAAAATTCTGAAACTATGTATGTTGACTGATGTTAACTAGACTTATTGTGATAGCATTGCAATGTATGCAAATATGCAAATATCATATTGTACACCTGAAACTAATATAATGTTATATGTCAGTTATATCTCAATCTTAAAAAAGGAGGCTGTTAAAATTCACTAAATACAATGTAAATTCATGGGGTATTATAAGGAGCTGTCACTATATTGTGATGGTAGGTAGGTGTGAGGTGGGAAGGGGAAGGAAGGATAAAATGTGCTGAAGAATACTGTCTCAGACATGCAGCTAAGTATAGGTGGATAATATAATTGAATCTTTGATTGCTTTTTTGTTTATTTGTTTTGTTTTAAATGTCCTCTCCTCAAAATCCTGTTTTAATAGTATGTGGGTCTGGCTAAGCCTCCAGATGCCTGCGCTGTTAAAGCTCCCTTTTAAGGTAAACTGTCTTGTCCTTAGGCCTTAGGCCTTATCCTTAGGCTGTATGGATCGTCCCATTTTGTATTTAGGCATAACTCCTCACCGTGGCCAAGTGAATACTAGAAAACTAAACCAAGAACAGTGAATTATAGCTTGATAGGAGATCAGCCAGGTTAATCAGATCTTTCCCTGGAGATTTTTTTAAAAATTCAGAATGTGGAGAGATGGAGACAATTAACAGTGGGGACAAAAATTGAAACAGTGTATTAGGAAATATCTTGAGGTAAACATGAGGATAAGATGTGTTATCATGTGATATGGAGAAGCAAAAATATGAGAAATTAGAGATAGCCATTTAATAGTAGAACGGAAAGAGTCAGATATTTGGAATTAAGCTGCATGATTAATAAGGAGAGCAATAGAGAAAAGATTGCCACTTTGAGTAATTGATTCATTCCTTTATTTAGCAAGAATTTATTGAATTACTGCTATGTACCGGACACTGTTCTACCGCAAGAGTACTGCTTTGGAGAAGAGTTAAGCCAGTGGGGCGCCTGGCTGGCTCAGTCCGTAGAGCTTGTGCCTCTTGATCTCAGGGTTCTGAGTTAGAACCCCATGTTGGGCATGGAGCTTGCTTTAAAAACAAAAACAAAAATAGTTAAGTTAGTGATTCTCAACTGGCTGTGATTTTTGCCTACCAGAGAATATTCGGCAATGTCTAGAGACATTTTTGTTGTCACAGCCTGGAAGGGGGAGTGCGGATTTGTATTCTAATGAGTAGAGGCCAGGGATGCTGCTAAATACGATGCCAGAACCATTCTTACCAAAAAAAAAACCTGACTCAAAATGTCAGTAATGCTGAAATTGAGACACCCTGGGATAAGCTATCATAGGTATGTATTTCACAGAATAATAATTATCTTGTAGTTAACATTTAACTTTCTTTGTTTTCAGAAGTGAGGAAGTTTACTGGAGTAAAATGGAGGCCTCAGTAATATTACCCATTCTGAAGAAAAAGCTTGCGTTCCTTTCAGGTATGCTTTCTTCTTAAAATTGGAAGTGTTTGATATATAAATTTGTTTAAACTTTTTTCTTTGATAAGTTTGACAGAAACGCATTTTTCTGTGAAGGTTTCATTTCAGAGATATTTCTGAGACCTCTTTTAATCAGAATGGATAGCTGTGTGCAAGCCACCTCTGTCACTGTTGGTACTTGGCAGGCCAATATTTATTCTGTAATTGATTAAAATGACCTCTACAAGGTAGATGTCATATCTTTTTATATAAAAATGAAATAATACGGGCCAAGAATAATTGACTAACCAGCACCTAAATAATTGTTTTTGAAATATAGAATTAGTTTTTATGATAATCCTGAATCCTGGTTTTTGTCTTCCATCTTCCTGTGAGATAGTGTCAGTGCACTTGGAGGAGTTAGGAAATATCAGTTACATGGTTTTCACTTTTTACTGTTCAAACTGGTTTATACAGGCTTGAATTTTTCTCTGGTTATTAACCTAAAGTGTGTATCAGCTAAGAATCAAAGAGAAGCTGCAAGATACTTGATTAGGGTGAGAACAGGGGCATGGTACTTCGGGTATAGCGATTTTCTGGAATTAAGGATCACTGAGTAAATTTGCACATGCTTTAAAATAGGTACTGTGGCCTGCCTGTTTAGGGTTTCTTGGACTTTTTTTATCTTGCTTTTTATTTCTTTTTTACTTTAGATCCTATCATAATTGTCTTGATCATTATGCTACCAACAATCTTTTTTAAAAAGTATATTGTATCTCTCTTTGAATTGCTATGTTTTTCTAGTGCAGATTATAAAGGACAAAATAAGATATTGAATTCCACTAGTATTCTTGTTACTTTATTTAATGTATTTCCTTTTTTAAAAAACAACTTCTTTCCTTACCAGTTGATGCTGATGTTTTTTCCATTCTTTTCTGATATTAATGGTGTTACAGGATGTTATTCATCGTTCGTGGACTTAGTACAAGTTCAACAGTATAAATTCCCATATAAGTAGAGCTGTGAAAGAGAATTTACAGTTAAATTTGTGTTAGGTTTTGTCAGATTACCCTCTTAAGAGTATTTCAATTTGTTTCTCCCACCAGTGTAAGAAAATGCCTTTTTGCCCACACTTGTTGCCGAGTGGATATTATTATTCTTCTGTAATCTTTATCAGTGACATTTTTGCATCTTTATGACACTTATCTATGTGCATCATTTCACTCTGTTGGACATACCTACTTCTTAAAAAACAGATTTTATTTATTTATTTATTTATTTATTTATTTATTTATTTATTTAGAGGGTGTGGGTGCGTGTGCACACGTGCAAGGGTGGGGGGAGAGAATCCTTGAGCAGACTCCCTGCTGAGCACGGAGCCAGTCTCCGGGCTTGATCTCAGGACCCCAAGATCATGATCTGAGCTGAAACCAAGAGTCAGTTGCTTAACCGATTGAGCCACCTAGGCACCCCTGCCATATCTACCTTGAAGATCTTTTTTCTCTTGGCTTCTGCTGTCTTTTTCATTGACTCTAGTGATTATTTTATTGTTCCTTAGTGAAAGCTGAGGACCTGAGGTTAAATATAGTCTTGTATGTTAGAATTGTCTTCTGAAGACACGTCCACAGTGGGTCAGAACGCTACAGTTCAGATATGAACCTTTTTTGCACATTTGGTTTAATGCAGGCGTAAAGCTTAGCAATTTTTGAGGAGCAAATGAAATTTCTTAGTCCATACTTCTTGATTTCTCTATTGACTATTAATTATTTCAACCAGTAATTTTCACTTTTTTTAATAATAGAGAAAAACTTTTCAAATCAAAATCATTTGGGGGATTCAGCTTGAAAACCATGGATGCAATCCATTTAAAAAAAAATAAAACCTGAACAAAAACCATAAGTAGTTGAAGTCACTATTGATTATCTATTAAGTTGAACCATTCGAAATTATATTTATTCAGATTAAACAAACTGCTTGAATATCATTAATTTATAAGATTAACTTAATAAAAAGAAGATTAATTGTGGTTGGTCCATCATGAATTGCCCTCATGTCACTCATAGGATTTCTTTTTTTCACTTCACAGCTTTCAGTTTTTAGTGATAGATTTCTAGAGATCATATAAAATTTTTACCTTTAGTATTTGCTGTTTTTTAAGCTTCTGAAATTGCCAAAAATGTCAGTTGGGTCAGAGAATGGACATCAGTGTCAAAACTAGTCACATGGGGAACTTTCAAAGAAGATATGCGTGTATAAAAGTATTAGTTAGATTTTAATGCCTATGGAAGATTGAAGAGGGCTTGGGCATCCACGAAATGTGAGTATGTTCCACTGCCTGGCTTTCAGGCTTCCACAGCCAGGTCCCATGTGCTCTTCTCAGCTGGGCAGAACTGTGTCTTTCTTGCCTCATGAATGCAGAAGTCCTGTCTGACCTCTGTAGTTCATGCAGATCATTTTCTCATCACAGAATGCTCTAATACTCAACTTGGTTTATAAATTCTTTCCATTTTTCTTAAGTCTTAACTTTTCTACAAAGCTTTTCTTCACCTTTATCACAGCTCTTATCATTTTCTCATTTTCTAAATCCTTTTTTATAATACTTTATATATATTATACAACACAGCCTAGCAGATAAACTCATATTTCATACTGTTATTTCTTATTATGTAAAGCCTTTCTTCCTGGGTTGATTGGAAATTTACTTTATTTGTAAATGCTTATAGTGCTAGGTGTACAGTAGGTGCTCGATGAATTGATTACATTAAGAAGCAGCCTGATTGAAGAAAATTAAACAGAATGATAATTGCTGTGTGTAAGTGAAGATTTCATGGGTGAATTTTTTTCTCTTATTCTTTCTAAATTGGTATAATTTTTCTATACTACTATAAACATTTACAATATATAAAATAAGCAGCTATTAGATAGTTCTTTTTACTTATATCTTAAATACTATTTGTTTTAGTAACATTGGACCCAAACATATTTATTTAGTGCCTTAATATCTATTCCATGTTGTATTTATATCTTTTTTTTCTAATAGGAGGAAAGGACAGACGGAGTGGCCTCATTCTGACAATTCCATTATGCCTGGAACAGACCAATATGGATGAGCTGAGTGTTACCTTAGACTACCTACTCAGCATTCCAAGGTGACTCTACAGGTGTCTTCTTAAAAATCTTGATATGTTGTCATTCACTTACTAATGTTTTCTGTTATTAAGGTGTATGTTGCTACGTCACTTGCTTTTATTAATGAAATTATAATTAAAAACACTAGAATCAGTCCTTTCTGATACAACAGCAAATAAAAGAGTTACTGTATGCTGTTAATGCACTGGATAACATGATACAGATTTCCAAAATGTATGCACTGTCAACTTTTAAGGAACACAAAGACTGAGCATCTGTGTACCATGCAACTTGAGAAAACACAGAGAAGTGAATTTGGTAGAAAGCATCTTTTATTTAAATAGCTATTTCACTATATAGATACAAATCTGTAGGTTTTAATATACTGAATGAAGGCTATTAGGAGTTCAAAACATTTTCATTTTAAAAAATGCAAAAAATGTTTGTTTTAATTGAAGATCCTTGGATTTTGTATTTCTTGGGTGAAAACAGATCAAACTTTTCTTTTTGTTTGAGCCTCCCCATCACTTCAAAAACAAAAATAAGCTCCCTCCCCAACTTCCTCTTCCATATGTGGTATTTGGAGGCTGAAGTGTGACTGTGTGTTAGAATCATCTGGAGATTTTTTTGCAAAATTCTAATGCTCTCCAGAGACTCTGATCGAATTGTTCCTGGGAGGTCTGCTCATCAGATGTTTAAAAAAAAATTTCTTAATGGGGTGCCTGGCTGGCTCAGTTGGTGGAACATATAACTCACATTGGGTGTAGAGATTACTTAAAATCTTTAAAAAAAAAATCCTTGGGGCTCCTGGGTGCCTCAGTTGATTAAGCATCAACTCTTGATTTTGACTTGGGTCATAATCTCAGGGTCCGGGGATCAAGAGGAGCCATGTCAGGCTCCATGCTCAGTGTGGAGTCTGCTTGGGATTTTCTTTCTCCCTCTGCCCTCCCCCGCCCTCCTGCTCATGCTCTCTCTCTCTAATAAATGAATAAAACCTTTAAAAAAAAAAATCCTTTACAATCCTTTAAGCTTCCCAGATAATTCTTATTTGCAGTCAGATTTGCAAGCTGCTGCAATAAAGAATGAGAATGAGGACAGACTTTTTTGTTTGTAAAATATAGAGGTGGTAAAAGGAACAAAACTTTCTCTTATATAATGCTCTTAAGCTCCAAGATAATGAATTTTAAATTTTAGTCAGAACAGTTCTTTGTATTCTTCCCGTATTTGCATTATTGACATAATAGATTATTTCATTTCAAGCCACCTTGCTGAGTACAGGGTTAAAACTATATTTTAGAACCACTGACTTTAATCATACCTGCCTCCAGTATTGGCCTGTGATTTAATGTTTCTCTTGCTGATTGGTTTTTCTGTATTGGGGAAATAGAGGTCTTCAAGTGAGAATTTTCAATTTTTTTTTCACTTTCTGAAAAGGAAAGTTAGCAGAACTGACAGTGTGTTAGTATTGAATAACCTTCCTAATCCTCTGAGCTGAATGCTAATCTGTGTTATTCACCATTAGATTACAAACTATTTCTAGGTAAATGATACCAGCTGGACGTACAGCTAACAAATTCTGAAAAAGTATGCATGATTCATAGATGGTTACATGTGATTAGTGAACTTAGAGGCCATCTGAACCAACTGCCTTATGTAGATGAGGGAATTGAGACTCAGGTTATAGTTACTTGCCCAGGATTACACAGCTAGTTAGTAGTAGAGCTGGGACTAGAATCTATCATTGCTGACACTAATCCAGAGCTCTTCATATTTCAAATGAATAGAGTTTAGTATAGTTAAATCTTAGGTGAGTGAGGTTCTGAAATTGGAATGTACTACACAAATTACTGATATTCAAAATTATCCATCAGAAATGCCTAAGCAAGGATTAGAGATTAGAGACTTACAAACTGTTTTTTCATGAACATGCTAGGTTTTCCTCCAGCGACACTGGAGAAACAGGTCACTGAGGCTGTGTTCCAGAAGACACATTCAGCTTGTGATTAAGTTTGTAATAAAAAAAATGCATGCTTACAGGGCGCCTGGGTGGCTCAGTAGGTTAAGTGTCTCCCTTCAGCTCAGGTCATGATCCCAGGGTCTTGGGATCGAGCTCTATGTTGGGTTCTGCTCAGCAGGGAATCTACCTCTCTCTCTTCCCCTGCCCCTCCCCTCATTCATGCTCTCTCTCTCTCTCAAATAAATGAATAAAGTCTTAAAAAAAAAAAAAAAAGCATGCTTATATATACTAGATGCATGCTCAGCCCAGCAGGATGCTCCTATTATAAGAAGCACTGGGTAACTGAGGCAGGCTAAGGGACCAGCAGTTTCACTCCTTTTGTTTGTTTACTCTGGGTGTCTTGTGAGCAGCAAGTACAGTGGAGGGCAAAATAGCCTACACTATTGAAATTTATCTCTCTTTTTCTTAGATAAATATACATATAGTGCTATTCCCGTGTAAATTATGAATCAGTTTCTGCATATCCACAGATACCTGCCAGCTAATAGGGAAGCTATGAATTGAAGCAAAATGAAAGAACTTATTTTAGCAAGGCAAAATAGATACCTGGATACTTTATTTTTGAAAATTGTTTTGCGAGGTTTTGGCCCTCAAATATTTGTGAAAACTGAATTGTTAACCTTCTGTTTTCTTGCAATAGCTTCCTATAACTTTGGCAGCTTCGTATCAGTACTTGCTATTTCCTTAGAGCGCTAGAGTGTTTTTGAGCTCTTCATTGCAACTCTGGAGATCAGTTTATTAGGTGTAATCTTAAAAAAGGATTTTTCTCCTTCAAAATGTCTACCCTTCAAAAGTGCATTTATTTTATTTTATATTTTATTTATTTTTTTAGAGCAGGGAGGGGCAGAGGGAGAGGGAGAGAGAGAATCTCAAACAGGTCCCACGCCCAGCGCAGAGCCTGACTCACGACTCAGAGATCATGACATGAGCTGAAATCAAGAGTTGGACACGTAACCGATTGAGCCACCCAGGTGCCCCCCAAACTACTTTTCAATTATAATTGCCCCAACATTTTATTATGAAAAATTTCAAATACACCAAAAAGGTTAACGGATTATACAGTAAATACCATTATGCCCCTCACTTAGAAATTTCCAGCTAAAATTGGGTTTGATCACATATGTATTCATTTATCCATCTCTTTCCATCCCAGAACTGTTTTTAAGTTTACCCTGTCAGATTGTGCTCAGCCTGTGTCTGGAAAGTTGTCCTTTTTAGTAGTATGTCTTCATTTTTTGTGGGACCTGCTGTGTCTCCCAGTCTTCTGCTGTTAAAGTTTGACCCCTCCTAATCTGTGACTATCTCAGGACAGGTCCAGCAGTGATGCTTGTCTGGCCCCTTCCTTACAGCACATGCCCCAAAGTGGTCTCTTTTTGCAAAGAACATGTTAACATTTTGAATGTAACATTAGGTTTTAAAAAGTTTTATAAAAATGAGGGACGCCTGGGTGGCTCAGTGGGTTAAAGCCTCTGCCTTCAGCTCGGGTCATGATCTCAGGGTCCTGGGATCAAGCCCCACATCGGGCTCTCTGCTCAGTGGGGAGCCTGCTTTGCCCTGTCTCTCTGCCTGCCTCTCTGTCTACTTGTGATCTCTCTCCTCTCTGTTAAATAAATAAATAAAATCTTAAAAAAAAAGTTTTGTAAAAATGAAAAGAAACTATTCGGCTTCTTATCTATACTTCATGCTTATTTTATATGATACATATCTATTTTAAACAGGTAACCCAGCACATTTGACAACGGAGGCATTTCCTGATTCTTTTTCACACAGGTTGCCCTTAAGCTTGCTTTTGTTTCAGATCCTTAATTAGGGGGCTTAGAAGAAAAGACAGGGTCAGGATACTTGTAGTCTGACCCGAATACTAAGTTTAAGTTCAGGTAACTCTTTTAGATTGTTTTTCATATTTACTTCTGCTTGGTATCCTAGTAGTTTGTAGTCAAATTATAGTCTGTTATCAGATTGTGAGGTCCTTAAATGCAGAACCATGTTTTATTTATCTCCATATCCACAATGCCAATAAAAATGATTTGGAGGGCGCCTGGGTGGCTCAGTGGGTTAAAAGCCTCTGCCTTTGGCTTGGGTCATGATCTCAGGGTCCTGGGATCAAGCCCCACATCGGGCTCTCTGCTCAGCAGGGAGCCTGCTTCCCCTTCTCTCTGATTGCCTCTCTGCCTACTTGTGATCTCTCTCTCTCTGTCAAATAAATAAATAAAATCTTAAAAAAATATATGATTTGGAGACTTCAAGTGTTCATTATACGCATATTGAAGGAACGAACCAGACTTAGCAACAAAGTCATAGAAATGACCTAAAATACGTTATGAAGGGAAATAGAACAGCCGTGTTTAGTTTTGTAATTCTTTAAAATGGTGAAATTATTTGAATCCTATAACTCGTTTTGTAACTGCTAGTACTTTTTTTAGGTGTAATTGACATACAGTGTTATAGTAGTTTCAGGTTTACAATATAATGATTTGAAAATTCTATATTCAGTGTCCACTATGATAAATGTGGTCACTATACAACGTTATTACAATATTATTGACTATATTCCTTATGCTATATTTTTTATCTCGTGACTTATTTATTTTATAACTGGAAGTTTGTACCTCTTAATCTACTTCACTTATTAAGCCCATACCCCCACTCACATCTTTCTGGCAACCACCAGTTTGTTCTCTGTATTTAACAGTCTGTTTTGTTTTTGTTATTGTTGTTTGTTCATTTTTTTTATTCCACATAGAAGTTAATCATACGGTGTTTGTCATTCTTTGTTTGAGTTATTTTACTTAGCATAGTAACCTTTCCATGTTGTCCATGGAATGTTGTCAATCCATGTTGTTGCAAATGGCAAGGTTTCATTCTTTTTTATGGTTAAGTAATATTTCATTGTATATATGTATGTATATACACACACACACTCGCACACACAAACATCCTCGTTATCCATTCATCTATCAGTGGACAGTGGGCTGTTTCCATATCTTGGCTCTTGTGTATAATACTGCAGTAAACGTAGGAGTGCATATATCTTTTTGAATTAGTATTTTTGTTTTCTTTGGGTAAATACAGGACTTGGAATTTGGAATTACAGGACTGTATGGTATTTTTTTTTTTTCTGTATGGTATTTCTATTTTTAATAAATTTTGAGAAACCTCCATACTGTTTTCCACAGTCATGGTACCACTTTATGTTCTTACCAATAGAGCATGAGGATTCTCTTTTCTCTACATCTTTGTCAGTACTTGTTATTTCTTCTCTTTTTGATACTAACCATTCTTACCGGTGTGGGGTGTTTTCTCCTTGTGATTTTGATTTGCATTTCCCTAACTATTGGTGATATTGAGCAACTTTTTATGTGTGTGTTAGTCATCTGTATATCTTCTTTGGAAAAATGTCTTTTCAGGTCTTCTGCCCGGTTTTTAATCATACTATTGTTTTTTTTTTGGTGTTGAGTTATAGAAGTTCTTTATATATTTTAGATATTAGCTCCTTTTTGTATATATCACTTGCAGATAGCTTCTCCTAGGTTGCCTTTTTGTTTGTTGATTCCTTTGCTGTGCAAAAGTTTTTTATTTTGGTGTAGTCCCAGTAGTTTATTTTTGCTCTTCTTTCCCTGGCCTGAGAAGACATATCCATAAGTATGTTGCTAAAGCCAATGTCCAAGAGATTATTGTCTATGTTTTGTTTGGATTTTTATGGTTTCAGTTCTCACATTTAGGTCTTTAATCCATTTTGGCTTTATTTTTGTGTATGGTGTAAGAAAGTGGTCCAGTTTCATTCTTTTGCATGTAGCCCTCCTGTTTTCCCAAAACCATTTTTTGAAAAGACTCGTTTCCACATTGTATGTATATTCTTGCCTCCTTTGTAAGAGATTAATTGACCATACAAGTGTGAGTTTAGTTCTGGGCTCTCTGTTCTGTTCTGCTATCTATGTGTCATGTCTGTCTCCGTGCAGGGCCATACTGTTTTGATTACTGTGGCTTTGTAGTATATCTTGAAATCTGGGATTGTGATACCTCCAGCTTTGTTGTTCTTTCTTAAAATTGCTTTGGCTATTCGAGGTCTTTTGTGGTTTCATACAAACTTTAGGATTATTTGTTCTGGTTCCGTGAAAAATTTTGATACGGATTGCATTGAATCGGTATTGCTTTGGGTAGTGTGGACATTTTAACAATATTAATTCTTCCAGTCTCTGAACATGTTATATCTTTCCATTTGTTTGTGTTGTCTTCAGTTTCTTTCACCAGTCATAGTTTTCAGAGTATAGGATTTTTATCACCTTGGTTAAATTTACTCCTAGGTGTTCTATTCTTTTTGGTGCAATGTAAATGAGATCGTTTTCTTTCTTTTTTTCTTTTCCTTTTATTTTTTTTAAGATTTATTTATTTATTTGAGATACAGAGGGAGAAAGAGGGAAGGAGAAGGAGTAGGGGGAGGGGCAGAAGCAGACTCCCCATCAAGCAGGGAGCCCAACTTGGGGCTTGATCCTGGGACTCTTGGACCATGACCTGAGCCCAAGGCAGATGCCCAACTGACTGAGCCACCCAGGTGCTCCGAGATTTTTTTAAGTTCTCTTTCTGCTATGTTGTTATTAGTGTATAGAAAAGCAACAGATTTCTTTATATTAATTTCGTGTCTTACAACTTTACTGATTTCATTTATTACTTCAAATAGGTGTGTTTTTTTTTTTTTTTAAGATTTTTATTTATTTATTTATTTATTTATTTGACAGAGAGGAGAGCGATCACAAGTAGGCAGAGAGCCAGGCAGAGAGAGAGGGGGAAGCAGGCTCCCTGCTGAGCAGAAAGCCTGATGTGGGGCTCGATCCCAGGACCCTGAGACCATGACCTGAGCCTAAGGCAGAGGCTTTAACCCACTGAGTCACCCAGGCATTCCTACTTCAAATAGTTTTTTGATGGCATCTTTAGAGTTTTCTGTGTATATCATTTTCAGATAATGACAGTTTTACTTCTATTTTGATAATTTGGATGTCTTTTATTTCTTTCTGTTTGATTGCTGTGACTAGGACTTCCAGTACTATGTTGAATAAAAGTGGTGAGAGTGGACATCCTTGTCTTGTTCCTGATCTTAAAGGAAATGCTTTCCATTTTTCACCATTGAGTATGATGTTAGCTGTGGGTTTTTCTTATATGGCCTTTATTATGTTGAGGTATGTTCCCTCTAAACTCACTTTGTTGATAATGTTTATCATGAACAGATGTTGTGTTTTGTCAGATGCTTTTTCTGCATCTATTGACATAATCATGCAGTTTTTATCTTTTCTCTTGTTAATGTCATGGTATCACATTGATTGATTTGCAAATATCAAACTGTCCTTTCATCCTTGGAATAAATCTTACTTGGTCATGGAGAATGATCCCTTTAATGTATTATTAAATGTGCTTTGCTTACATTTTGTTGAGGATTTTTGCATCCATGTTCTTTAGGTATATTGGCCTGTATTTTTTTTTTCCTGTATTGTCTTTGTCTGGTTTTGGTATCAGGATAATGTTGGCCTTATAGAATGAATTTGGAAGTTTCCCTTCCTCTTCTATTTTTTAGAATAGTTTGATAAGAATAAGTATTAACTCTTTAAATATTTGGTAGAATTTACCTGCAAAGCCATCTTGTCCTGGACTTTCGTTTGGGAGATTTTTGATTACCAATTCAGTTTTGTTACTAGTAATCAGTTTGTCCACATTTTCTATTTCTTCCTGATGCACTTTTAGAAGATTGTGTTTCTAGGAGTTGATCCATTTCACCTAGGTTGTTTAATTTGTTGTCATATAATTTTTTATAGCATTATCTCCTAATTCTTCATATTTCTGTGGTGTCAGTGTCCTCCTTCATCTTTCTGATTTTATTTGAATTCCCTTTTTTGTCGATTAGTTCAGCTAAAGGTTTATCAATTTTGTTTATCTTTTTAAAGAATCAGCTCTTCACTTCTTTGAACTTTTCTGATTTTTTTTCATAGTCTCTATTTTATTTATTTCCATCCTCATCTTTATCATTTCCTTCCTTCTGACATTGGGTTTTGTTCTTTGTTCTTTTTCTAGTTCCTTTAGGTGTAAGATTAGATTGAGATTTTTCATGTTTCTTGAGGCAGGTTTGTATCATTAAAAACTTCTGTTTTAGAACTGCTTTTGCTGCATCCCAAAGATTTTGTACTGTTGTTTTTTTGTTTTTCTTTACATGTATTTTAAAATTTTTTTCTGATTTCTATATTGACCCGTTGGCTGTTTAGTAGCATGTTTGGCTTCCGTGTTGTGTGTTTTCTAGTTTTTTTTCTTGTAATTGAGTTCTAGCTTCATACTGTTGTGATAGGAAAAGATGCTTTATATGATATCAGGCTTCTTAAATTTCTTGAGACTTGTTTTGTGACCTAACATGTGATCTGTCCTGGTGAATGTTCCATGTGCATTTGAAAAGATATTTATTCTGTTTTTGGATGGATTGTTCTATATTTATTTTTTATATTTTTTAGGTCCATCTGGCCTAATGTGTCATTCAAAGCCATTGTTTCCTTGTTAATAATTCTGTTCAGCTTATCTACCCACTGATGTAAGTGGGGTGTTCAAGCCCTATACTATTAATTGTGTCACTGTCAGTTTCTCCCTTTATATCTGTTAAAATTTGTTATATGTACTTAGGTGCTTTTATGTTGGGTGCCTAGATATTTACAATTGTTACATTCTCTTGTTGGATGAATCCTTTTATCATTATGTAATGCCCAGTGTTTGTCTCTTGCTACAGTCTTTCTTTTAAAGTCTATTTTGTCTGATATAAGTATTGCTATTCCAGCTTTTTTTTCTTTTTTGCTTCCTTCTGCCTGGAATATCTTTTTCCATCCCTTCACTTTCTGTCTGTCTGTGTCTAGGTCAGAAATGAGTCTTTTGTAGGCAGTTTTTTTTTTTTTTTAACCCATTCAGTCACCCTATGTCTTTTGATTGAAACATTTAGTCAATTTATATTTAGAGTAATTTTTGATAGGTATGTACTTACTGCCATTTTGTTAATTGTTTTCTGGTTGTTTTTGTAGTTCTTGTCTGTTCCTTTCTTCCCCTGCTCTCTTACGACTTGATAGCTTTCTTTAGTGTTCTGCTTGGAATCCTTTCTCTTTATTTTTTGTGTATCTATTATAGGTTTTTGATTTGTGATTATCGTTAGGTTTATATGTAACAGCCCGTATGTATAGCAGTCTGTGTTTATAGTTGCTTAAGTTGGAACACATTCTAAAAGCACTGTTTTTATTACCCCCCATTTTATGTATATGATGTCATATTTTGTATCTGTTTATTTTGTGTAGCCCTTGGAATTTTTGTGGATATAATTGACTTTACTACTTTTGTGCTTTAACCTTGATACTGGCTTTATAAGTAAATAATCTATGTTTACTTTTACCTGTGAACTTTCTCATAATTTTCTTCTAGTTATGTTCTGTTGTTTTCCACTAAAGAATGCCCTTTCACATTTCTCATAGGACTGTTTTGGTGGTGATGAACTCCTTTAACTCCTGTTTGTCTGGGAACTTCTTTATCTTTCAGTTCTAAGTGATAATCTTGCTAGGTAGGGTATTCTTGGTTGTAGGGTTTTTTTTGTTTGTTTGTTTTCCTTTCAGCACTTGAAATATATCATGCCACTCCCTTCTGGACTATGTGGCTACTAGTATTTTATAAGGTATATATTCTGTATGCTTAGAATTTAAAAAAAAAAATTATGGGCATTTTTCTTCAGTGAAAATCTGACACAGAAGCCAAATTTATAAAACTGATAGAAATGGAGGTCCATAGCCATTTCTGCTCATCATCATCTTCCCTTTTCAAGCTCCATGTCCCCTGCAGTGCCCTCTCTCCCATTTTTAAGGAGCCTTCTTAAAGCGTATAAGACCCTGCAGAGCGATTAGAAGATAATTTCAATATGAGTATAACACCCTTAATTGATCATTGATTTGTCTTAGACTTTGGAAGGTTCAGTATAGTCTGTGAGAGTATGACTGGGATGGCTTTCCTGTTTTGTTTTTTTTTTTTAATACTATTTTTTTTAATGAGACTTGCTGGACCAAGGAAGTTTGAGCCAGCACCTTCCCTTTTCCTCTTAAGAAATGTACTTTTAGCAAATGGGATTATAATTGCATTGACCTTAGAGTTACTTCAAAACACTGTGGTTAAGTGCTTTGAACATGCTTTTTGTTTTAATCTTTAGATTTTTTATTTTTTAGAGAGGGAGAGCGAGCAAGCATGGGATGGGGAGGGGCCAAGGGAGAGAGAATCTTAAGCAGACTCCACATGCAGCACAGAATCTGACACAGCGCTCGATCTCACAATCTCAAGACCCTGAAATCTTGATGTGGACTGAAGTCAAGAGTAGGACACTTAAAAAAAAAAAAAAGAGTAGGGCACTTAACTGACTGAGCCACCCTGGCTCCCCTGAACATGCTTTATGCTCTTGATGTGTGTTGTTGTTGTTGTTGTTGTTTTAATAATCATATGTATTGAAATTTATAATGTGCAATTTCAAAGCCAGTCCAATACTGGATTGCTAAGCCAGTGTTTGCTTTCTTTGTCATGTAGTTTTTTCCTCTACTTTCTCTTCCCTTTTTGTATATGCTTAAGTTCACATCAAGGGATGGCTGACTTGTCAAGCTGGACTAGTACAACAATAGCCAAGCTAACTTCTCTGTCCCTATTCTCTTTCCACTTTGCACACAAAAACAGGATTAGTTTCACTGAAGCAACAGTTTCATCCTTCCCAGTTTTCTATGACCTCCTCTTTTTCTTACTGCACAGTGAATTCAGTTCAGTAGCCATTTATTTTGTATGTTGTGTGCTGTGAAGGCAGGAAAGACTAGGTCTTTGCTCTCAAAGGCAGTCTTTCAGCCTTCTTAACTGCTGTGCCAAGACCTTATATGATTCGACTCACCTTTTTAGTTAATATTTCTTGAACACTTACTATGCAAAGCACTTAGTTTTAAGTACTTGTATTAACTCAGTTTTCAAAATAATAGGATAGATAGTATTATTATTTCTATCTCATAGATGAAAAAGGGCAGAGAAATTAAGAAACTTTCTCAAATTAGTATGTGGTGCCTTTGATCATATTCTTTAGGCTCTATATTCTTTATGCTCTTTAAGACGTGCTCCTTTCACATTAAATTTTATTAGCTCCTTTATGTAGATCTCTTCCAGATTCTGCTGTTATCCAAACTTACAGTTCTTGCTGCTTCTGATTCTTAGGAGTTTAGCCATGATATGTTTAATGATGGTTCTTAAGTTTTTATTTATTTATTTATAAAGATTTTATTAATTTGAGGTAGCGAGAGAGAGAACATGAGTGGGGGCAGAGGGAGAGGGAGAAGCAAGCTCCCCGCTGACCGGGGAACCCAGTGTGGGGTTCAATTCCAGGACCCCCGGATCATGACCTTAGCCAAAGGCAGACGCTTAACTGACTGAGCCACCCAGGTGCCCAAATTTTATTTATTTTTACATTTATTATTTGTCTTCCTTTTTTTTTTAATTTCAAAAGCATGTATTATTTCCCTAGTAACCTTAAATGTAATGTCTATGAGTATAAAGTAGGCACTGAGTGATTCTGAGCTCCTTGTGGAGGGGAAAAACTGTATCTTATAATTTGTATTTTTCATAGCTCACTGTTGTACCTCATTCTTACTCATTGGTCAGTATGGCTTGTGGGTATGTGTTTCTACTTATTATTTTATTTTACTAGTTCAGTTTCTCAAGTGTGGGCTGACTGGACCTAGTAACTGACCATTCTCAGAACATCTTACACTTTTTTGGAAAATCAAATAAGCATACTGAAGTTGATGGCTCAGTAGAAACTATTTTGATGGGGGCACCTGGGTGGCTCAGTGGGTTAAAGCCTCTGCCTTCGGCTCGGGTCGTGATCTCGGGGTCCTGGGATCGAGCCCTGCGTCGGGCTCTCTGCTCAGCGGGGAGCCTGCTTCCTCCCCTCTCTCTGCCTGCCTCTCTGCCTACTTGTGGTCCCCCTCTGTCAAATAAGTAAATTAAAAAAAAAAAAAAGAAACTATTTTGATGGATAGAAGTTTTTCTAGGCTGGTCTTGCTTTACTTTTTAGGACTTTAAATTCAAATGGACCTGAGGATTTACTTATGGATGATGATTGGGAGGCATATATGAAAAGAATTTCTTATATTTAAGGAAATAGATAACGTTAAGTCATTTAATTCTCGTAACAAACTTATGATGAATACAGTCTTCATTATCCCTGTCTTGTGTATGAGGGATCTGAGACGTAGAAAGGGTGGGCAATTTACGTGTCTTGACCCAGAACATGTGGTAAATCAGGGCTAAAAGGGTTATTTGAACCTGGCAGTTTGGCTGCTAGCCTGTGTTCCTAATTATTGCTCTGCAGCCACCTCTGCTATAATCACAGTGCAGTATCTATTGATAAATGTTAGTATTTAGTCACGTCTAACCTAGATCTATCACAGTTGATAATTAACATATGAAATAATACAATATTATAAAAGAAATATTGAAAACTTTTTCATCATAACATTTTCTTTCAACAGTATATTCAGCGTATACAGGCAAATCTTGGAGATAATTGCAGGTTCAGGTCTAGACCACTGCAATGAAATGAATATCACAGAAAAGCCTTATTTGCATTTACTTCCTCCACTGAAGTCTTGAATCCCTAAGTCATTCATGAGGGTTGGAATCAACTTCTTCCAAACTTTTGTTAATGTTGATATTTTGACCTCTTCCCATGAATCAATGAATGTTCTTAATAGCGTCTAGAATGGTGAATCTTTTCCAGAAAGCTTTCAGTTTACTTTGCCCACATCCATCAGAGGAATCACTATCTCTGGCAGCTATAGATTAATGAAACATTCTCAAATAATAAGACTTGGAAGTCAGAATTACTCCTTGACCCATGGGCTGCAGAATGGATGTCATGTTAGCAAGCATGAAAACAGCATTAATCTCATTGTACATCTCCATCAGAGCTCTTTGGTGACCAGAAGCATTGTCAACGAACAGTAATAGTTTAAAAGGTGTCTTTTTTTTTTTTCTGAGCAGTAGATTTCTACAGTGAGCTTAAACCCTTTCAGCAAACCATATTGTAAACAGATGAATTTTCATCCAGAGTTTGTTGTTTCATATGTAGCACAGGCAGTGTAGATTTAGCATAGTTTCTTTTTATTCTTAAAATTTTTTTTAGTCTCAATGCCCAGTAGGGCTTGAACTCACAACCCTGAGAGCAAGACTTGAGCTGATATCAAGTCTGACTGACTAATTGTCTGACTGAGCCACCCAGGTGCTCTGATTTATCATAATTCTTAAGGGCCCCAGGATTGTCAGAATGGTAAATGAGCATTGGCTTCAGTTTAGTCACCAGCTGCATTAGCCTCTGAAAGAGAGTCTGTCCTTTGACCTTTTTTTTTTTAAAGATTTATTTAATTATTTAGAGAGGGAGAGTGCGCATGAGAGAGCATGTTCTGGGGTGGTAGGGGGCAGAGGGAGAGGGAGAATCTTTCTTAAGCAGATGCTGTGCTGATTATGGAGCCGGATGTGGGGCTCAATCTCACGACCCTGACTTCACAACCTGAGCCAAAGCCAGGAGTCAGACACTTAACCTGACTGTGCCACCCAGGTGCCCCAGTCCTTTGAAGGTTTGAAGCCAGCATTGACTTCTCCTCTCTAGCTGTACAAGTCCTAGATGGCATCTTTTTCCAATAGAAGGCTGTTTGTCTACATTGAAAATCTGTTGTAGAGTGTAGCCACTTTCATTAATGATCCTAGCTAGATGTTTTGGTGGAGAACTTCCTGCAGCCTCTATATCAGCACTTGGTACTCTACCTTGTGCTTTTACATTATAGAGATACCTTCTTTGCTTAAACCTCATGAACCAGCCTCCACTAGCTTCAGACTTTTCTGCAGCTTCCTCACCTCTCTCAGCCTTCCTCGAATTGAAGAGCATTAGGGCCTTGCTCTGTATTAGGCTTTGATTTAAGGGAATGTTGTGGCTGATTTGATTTTCTATTCAGACCACTCAAACTCTCTCCATATCAGTAACAAGAATGTTTTGCTTTCTTATTGTTCATTTGTTCACAGGAGTAGCACTTTAATTTCCTTCCATAAGTATTTCCTTTGTATTTACAGCTTGGCTGACTGGTGCAGGAGACCTAGCTTTTAGCCTGTGTTGTCATTCTTCATGCCTTCCTCGCTAAGCTTAATCATTTTTAGCTTTTGTTTCAAAGTAAAAGACATGCGACTCGTCACTTCATTTAAACACTTAGAAGCCACTGAAGGGTTATTAATTGGCCTAATTTCAGTATTATTGTGTCTCAGAGACTAGGGAGGCCCCAGGAGAGGGAGAGACAGGGGAACAACCAGTAGATAGAAGAGTCAGAACACATAACACTTACTAAATTCTCCATCTTACAAGGGTATAATTTGTGGCACCCGAAAACAATTACAGTAGGAACATTAAAGATCACAGATTGCCATAACCAATATAATAATTTGAAGATTGAGATATTATGGGAATTACTACAATATGACACAAAGACATAAAGTGAGCAAATGCTGTTGGAAAAATGGCACTTATAGAGTTGATGGACACAGGGTTGCCACAAACCTTGAATTTGTAAAAAATGTAGTATCTGTAAAGTGCAGTAAAGCAAAGTACAATAAAAATAAAATACCTCAGGTGACTGAATGGCTAAGTTGGTTAAGTGACTGCCTTCAGCTCAGGTCATGATCCTGGGGTTCCCAGGATCGAGTCCCGCATCCGGCTCCCTGCTCAGCAGGGAATCTCCTTCTCCCTTTGACCCCCCACCATGCTCTCTCTCTCTTTCTCATTCTCTCTCAAATAAATAAAATCTTAAATCTCTCTCAAATAAATAAACTTTAAAAAAAAGAATGTGGAAAAACAATTAAAAAAATAAAATACTTGTATTTAAAATCAGTATTTTCTAGCTTAAAGGGAACTCGTTGATCATCCAATTGTAGAATCATGGAACATCATTAGGATTGGAAAGTACCTTAACAATCATCTAGACTAACCACCTTCTCCATTCTTAAATCTTTTGTAGAAATACTGCCAAGTACTTTCCCAGATTAATCTTGATCAGATTACTATTGATTCTGTAGTGATTCAAAATCTACAAAAGTTACCTTTCCATTTTTTTCAAGTTTTGGTTTTTTTAAAAATTCAAACTTGGATCTTAAGTCAGTTCTTCCTCATTGTAGAAAAATTCATTTATGTTACAGAATAAACATCAGAACACAGAGGTTTAATGATTTGCCAAAAATCACATAGACATTAAGATCATAAGTCTTTACTCAGTAAATATGTGAGACCCTATAATGAGCTCCTCATTGTTCCAGATGCTGAGACAATGGGTGAACAAAGGAGACCCAGTCCCCGCCCTTATTATGGGCCTTATATGTAATGATCCAACGAATATTACAAATAAATTCACAGTATATTGGATGTTCATAAATGCTATGAAAACAAAGCATGAAAAGAAGAGAAGATGGCATGTGTGGCAATATTTTACAAAATGATAGGATACTGTTTTACCAGAGATGATGGGAGTGAGGGGCAAGCTGTACAGATATCTAATGAAAGAGCATTTAAGAAAGAACATTTATGACAGAGAGAGCAGTTAGTGCAAAGAGCCCGAGGCAGAAACAGGCTCACAGCACATTGTGGGATCAGCAAGGAGGTAGTATGGTGGGAGCAGTCTGAGAGAGGTCCAGAGTTTTAGAACTGTGGTCAGATGAGAGAAGCTAGAATCAGATCATAGAGGACGTGTAGGCCATGGTAAAAGCTTCAGTTCTAAAGGAGGAGGAAAGCCATTGTTGCTTTCTGACTAGGGAGTGATGTGTCGCACACCCTGTAACATTTTTGAAGGCTGTCTATGTTTAAAGCACTGTGCTAAAAGCTGGCAGGATAACAGTAAGATAATATCCTCGCCTTCTGGAAGCATGTTATCTAATGAAGACAGATTGTAAACAATTACAATAAAAGCATAAGTGAAATTAGTTGCCATAATATAAGTGTAAGCAGAGCTGTATGAGTGGAAAAGAAGGAACCCTTAGTTGTAATCAAAGAAATTAGTGAAGAGCTGCAATGTACTGGGCCTGAGAAATCCATTGACAGTCTGTTTCTAATCAAAGTGAGTGGGCTCGTTAAGGAGCCTCTCCTCTTTTAACCATAGTTTTAAGTCAGCCACCTCACCCTTGAAAGGCTCTAATGGGGGGAGGAACAAGGAGATACAGTGTTAATAGATTTCTTTGTTATTGTTCTTTAGGGGTAATTATAAACATGTTAAAAGCAGTAAGAGTTTATTAATACTAGTACTGCACCTCCTCTGACTACCCTTTTATAAAGGACAGAACATGCTTCTATATTAAGTATGTTAAAAAACACTTGAAACTATCACTTCACTTGTAGGAATGAAGAAAAAAAAAAGAAAAACAATCCTTTCATGTAGTTGAAAGATCACTTGGTCTTGCAGTTTTCAAATAGTATCTTTCAGTTGTATGTATTTTCATTATCTTAGCAAAATGTCAGAAAATTGTGATTAAGTCTGTTTTTAAGTACCCTAAAAGATAAATTTAGAGTACTTTATGCCCTTAAGATCACTGCAGATGGGATTTGCAAGCTTCATTATTTTTTCTCTTAATATACAGATTAATTTAGAATGTGCTTTGAAATAAAAATGTGTTATTTGTGTAAAACTTCTTTAACAAAATGGTCATGTAACCTGTATCTCTGAGAAGCAGATGCCAATTGAGAAGAAAGTACCAAATTATAGGGATGGCACACTTCTCTTGGCTGTAGTACCAAAAAGGGAAGGCCTTCAACTGGACAACTCTGTGTCTTATCTCCCCCTCCTGCAAATTTCCGTAAGGCATTGGTAGAGACCCTGAGTTGCATTTACTTCTCTGAAGACCACTCAATAGCCAGCTACCTTACCTAGGTTGGTCTCTTTTGGGGAGGTATCCTCACCTAAGTTACTTGTATCCTACTTAAGTTAATAGTGGTTGGTGAGAATTTCCCCCTTACTTGATCCTACAACTAGCAATTAGATGTCAGATTTGCTTCCCCAAGCAAGTCTTTATATGCTCTTGCTAATCCAAAGTGATCATTGTATTGCCTCACATTCCCCCCGCCAAAGAATACTTAGTGAGTCATTTATTTTAAAATGCAAAATCCAAAAATGGAGTACTTCAGCATTTTTTTATTGAGTTATAATTCACATACCTTAAACATCAACCTTTTAAAGTGTACAATTTAGTGTTTTTCAGTATATCGACAAGGTTGTGTGACCATTACACACTCTCATTCATTGGCACGAAAAGAAATGCCGCACCATTAGCAGTCACTCCCCATTCTCTCCTCCTTCTAGCCCTTGGCAGCTACGTGATCTGCTTTCTGTCTCTGTATTTTATTCTGAACATCTCATATAAGTGGAATCGTACAATATGTAGGTTTTTGTGTCTGGCTTCTTTCACTTAGCATAATGTTTTCAAGGTTTATCCATGTTGTAGCATGTATCAGTACTTCATTCCTTTTCTTTTTTTAAGATTTTATTTATGTAAGAGAGAGAGAGACGGACACAGACACAGACACAGCACCAGTACGGGGGGAAGGAGAGGGAAAGAAGCAGACTCCCTGTTCAGCAGGGAGCCTGCCTGGGGTTCAGTCCCAGGATCCTGAGATGGCCTGAGCTGAAGGCAGACACTTAACTGACTGAGCCACCCAGGTGCCCCAGTACTTCATTCATTTTTATAGTGAATAATATTCTATTATATAGATTACCATGTTTTGTTTTTCTGTTTGTCATTGATGGACAAATTGAGTTGTTTCTACTTTTGGCTGTTAGGAATTATGCTGCCGTGAACATTTGTGTGCACGTTTTTTGTATGGACATATATTTCAGTTTGTCTTATCTTTTGAACCATTCCTTTTTCTTTGGAAGCTCAGCTTCTGTCCCTGCCTGCAGGGGCTCCTGTTCTTATAAATCTTTAGCAGTAACATCCTCATACTTGTAACCTTACTGTTGCTTGGTAGATCTCCAAGAACTCTCTTGAGGCTAATGTGAAAACTTGGAGGAAGTAAGGCAGGTTTAGTAAAATCCCCTGGATTGCTGGATTTAAGTCTTAGGAAAGGGTTTGCCAATTACCTTTCCTATGATGTATGCGATTGATAGAACTTTGAGTGTGGAGAGGTTTCACTACCAAATCCTTGCTCTGCTAAGTAAAACTGCAATTTCTTCTGCTGTATTGGAGAGAGAGCAGTTGAGATCCTTGCATTGAATTCATTTTATAAATAAAAAAATAATAATCATAAAGTAGCTATGGAGTTTGGTCTTTAGCATGGAGTTTTTTTAGTGTAGTTGTATTTTACTAGGGTAGGCTTCTGGGAAGTGTTTAGTTAATACTGGAATAATTGAATGTAATATATAGCAGTAACATATTCTGACACTCAAGAGAATATTTTGCTGATCAAGTAACTGAGAATGCAAAGGTGAGGGGAGTGTATGTTCACATATGGTGTATTCAAGTTTTCAACTGCTGTGTAGACCAAATACTACCTCATTTCATTAAATTTTCCCAAAAGATGACCAAGAAATCCATTTCCGATGGTTTAGTAATAGCTTACTCTATTTTCTACCCTTTAAAAAAAAAAAAAAGATTTTATTTATTTGAGAGAGAGTGAAAGTGAGAGAGATCACAGAGGGAGAGGGAGAAGCAGACTCACTGCTGAGTGGGGAGCCCGATACAGGGCTCGGGATCATGACCTGAGCAGAAGGCAGATGCCTAACCAACTAAGACACCCAGGCGCCCCTATTTTCTACCTGTTTTAAACTATCACTTCTACTTCTGGCAGGAAGGAGAGGCAAGAAGTATGTATGCACTTGGCATTCATTAGTTACATACTTCACCGGGATCCCATTTTATAAATGAAGAAATTGAAAGGCTCTTGAGACTGAGTGTTGCTCTGGTTTCTTCTCTTTTTAGGACATTGACTTCCTGTACTTTTACAGTAATTTTGTTGCCAAATTAGTTCGTAAATTGTCAGTGATTCCTAAAATGGGAAAAATCAAATTGCTTGAAAAAACTGAAAGGATACCCTGAAGAATTTTATTAATGACAGTGTAAACCAAACCAAGTGAGATTAATGCTGTGCCATATATAATTAAGCTATAGACTTTATCTGGGATTATAAAGTATGAAGCCTGTTTTAATACTTTGTAATTTTTTTGTTTGTTTATTTCAGTGAAAAGTGTAAGGCTAGAGGATTTACCGTGATTGTGGATGGCAGAAAATCACAGTGGAATGTGGTGAAAACAGTAGTCTTAATGCTACAGGTAATTTTATTTTTGACTATTAGGAAATGGTTTTATTTTATAGCAACAGATAAAGTGATAATGGCAGATGCGTTTCTCTTATTTCACTGTGCCCAACCTTCTCAGCAGTGACTGAGTTCTGAAATGCACACTACTGGATTTTTAAATCTCAATTCTGAGAGCTTTGATTTGAATAGTAAAATAAATTTCAGACCTATTCTAAAGATTGGTAAATGATCAAAAATAGTATGTCATGTTTAAATAATTTGGTAAGTAGGCCAGTGAGTCCAAAAGTGTGAGATATTGTCAGACTTACCAGGGAGCTTCTGCGTGCTGTGATCTCTGCATCGTCCCCCATCTCCTCCGTTCTGATACTGTAGGTGGGAGCAGGACTGGGGAATTCTGATCTGGAAGAGCTTCTCATGTGGTTCTGAGCAGGCTTTTCCTTCTGTTCCCTACTTTCCTCTAAAAAGTACCAGGATTTGTGGTACTATCCGGAAGAAATGTACTTGGCAGCTGTGTCCTTGGGAACTTTAGCAGCTCACAAACCAGCATTTAAAAACAGCTGCAGTTGCAAAGTCTTTGGTCTGATACTAGTTTTTGTGTTTCCTTGTGTTCCTCACAGAAAGATTTCACGATCTTTGTACTAGGTACCTACCTAGTAAACATTCTTTGCTTTATTATAAGGGTATTGAGGATGCTGTGATCTGATATGGAAAAGTAAAACATTCGAGTGATTTAAAGGTGGCAGATTGCTCTAATGTATGTGTTTCCTTAGAAAGTCTTCAAGAGAATGTAGAAGTTAAGTGAGTTAAATAAAAGATATTATCTACTTTAGATGAAAGGAAGTGAAAAGGGCATTCCTAACAGGGACAGTGACTTAGTGATAGCTCAGAAATAAAGCAAATATAATGAAAGGAATGATGGGGGGTTAGTTTGGGGAAAGTAGAAGTTGACAGGTATGCGGGATAGTGAACATTCAGTTAGGTTAATATCAGTGACATTGAAAGGAAGATCAAGAATTTTAAATGAATTGGGAAATAATTAGTAGCTGCTTTTGAGTTCTGGGGAAAGAAGTATTAAAATTTTATTTTATTTTATTTCATTTTCATTTATTTTTTTTTTTAAGATTTTATTTATTTATTTGAGAGGGAAGAGAGAAAGTACAAGTAGGAGTGGCAGAAGGAGAGGGAGAAGCAGGCTGAGCAGGGAACCCTCTGCTGGCTCCATCCCAGGACCCTGAGATCATGATCGAAGCTGAAGGCAGGCACTTAACCGACTGAGCCACCCAGGTGCCTCATAATTTAGAATTTTAAATGATTACTAAGAACGATGATTCTTAATGTTTTATTTTTTATTTGGGATTATTAGGAAAAAGGGATTTTGAGGGGTGGGAACTGGTAATTTTAGTGCTTAGTATGGTTTGTGTAGTGTACTAAACTTCCTATGAATTAATCTCATTTAATTTTATCCTCACAACTTTGGGAGGCAGGTTCTATCATCCCAAAGATCAACTGAGGCTCAGAGATTTTTATTTTATTTTATTTTATTTTTTAAATTTTATTTTATTAAAAAGATTTTATTTATTTATTTGAGAGAGAGAAAGCATGAGCAGAGGAGAGTGAGAAGCAGACTCCCTGCTGAGCAGGGAGCCTGATGCGGGGCTTGATCCCAGGACCCTGAGTTCATAACCTGAGCCAAAGGCAGATGCTTAACCTACTGAGCCACCCACGTACTCCCATGCTCAAAGATTTTAAATAACTTAACGAGGTTCTTGTTATGAACATGGGAAAGAGCTGCAGTTGGAACTTAACATGGCCTAAACCCCAAGTCTTGGCTTTATTCTTTACAAAGGCTGTATTTACCAACGTGGGGGGTATTGGAGGTGATACCCAAATTACCTACCCATTACCTTCTTCTTAAATGTGTGGCCTAAATCTTTATCATTAGAATCACTCCTTTGGGTTGGAAAGGATATAGCCTCCAGAGGATCGGTTTTTTAAGGGAGCACAGATTGTTATTCCATCACTTTTTCTGTCTGATATATTCCCAGCACTTTTATATCACAACCCTAAAGATGAACTCTTCCTGGTAAAAGTTGTTAAAATAACTATTAGGTGAGAAATCCATTAATTATGACCTTGTGTTCTTCCTTTCATCCTGTCATTCAACTGTGTCACAGATGACCTGTTTGGGACTTGCTGTTTGAACTGGACTTTGATCAGTGGCAGTTTTGAAGAACAATCAGTGGATGATTTAATCCCCTCTTGCGATTTCTTTTCTGATAGGTATTTTAACAACTTTTGGATTTATTAATAGTTAACATTTTCAGAAGTTGCGATGGCATTTTGTTTACTCCTACTCAAACAGTTTTTACGTACAAAATCATTCATTGCTTTTATTTCAGAAGGTACTAGTAGCAGTTATTTGGGATCCCAGAGCTTAGTGTTGGCTTTGTTTGTAACTAGTATTCTCTAAAATGAGTGGTTTGGTTTTTCTTGTTTCTTACAACTTTAATATTCAGTCATGTTGAAATAATAGCCTTCCACAAGTCAGTATATAAATAAACCTCAGTCTAGCCTAAATTTCCCAGCCTCTGATAACTTTTTTTTTTAAAGATTTTTATTTATTTATTTGACAGAGAGGGAGAGATCACAAGCAGGCAGAGAGGCAGGCAGAGAGAGAGAGGGGGAAGCAGGCTCCCTGCTGAGCAGAGAGCCCCATGTGGGGCTCGATTCCAGGACCCTGAGATCATAACCTGAGCCGAAGGCAGAGGCTTTAACCCACTGAGCCACCCAGGCGCCCCGCCTCCGATAACTTTTGATACCTTTGAATTTATTTATCTTATTCATAGCCCAATCATTGCAAGGGGCACAAGATTTGTTATGTGCCCCAAAACGTGTTTAAATGGAAAGATTTCTATTTTCTCCTAATTAGTAATAATTATAGCCATAATTTATTATTATTCAGTTGTGCCATTTATGGTTTTAAATGGTATTTGACCCCTAGAGTTTGTAAATAAAGTTTTATTGGAACTCAACTATGTCCATTCATTTATATTTTTTATAGCTGCTTTCATACTACAATGACAGACTTGAAGTAGTTGCAGTAGAGACTTTGCATAGCCCTCAAAGCCTAAAATATTTATTATTAACACTTTCAGAAAGAATTTGCTCACTCCTGGTATAGAACATTTGAAATGGTGCTGTAGAACTTTAGAGTCAGACATGGTTTTTGTTTTAGTACCATCAGTAAACAACTCTGTTATATTGGACAAGTTCCTTTAGTTCTTTGAAACTCACTTTTACTCTCCTATAAAATTGAGAGAATGAGATCTACTTGTTAATGTGAATTCATTTATTCAACAGATATTTATGGAGTGTTTTCTATATGCCAGGCACTGTCATAGGCTGGAGATATAGGAGTGACATAATTGATAAGGTAATTGCCATTGGGAAGCTAATGTTCTACTTAAGGAGTCAGTAAGTAAATAGGCAAATTACTAAATAATATAATAGCAGATAGTGATAAGTGTTATGAAGAAAAAAACAGTAGTAAAAGGTGACTGAATCAGATGGTGCTACTCTAGATAGGGTGGTCAGGGAAGGTCTCTCTGGAAAGGGAATGTTTGAGTAGAATCTTAGTGGAGGGAGCATTCTTTCTAGGTGTATAGTACAAAAAACAGTCCAGACAGAGGAAATATCAAAGGTATAAGCGGTGGCGGGGGGAGGGGTATGAGCTGAGGTCTGAGGATCAAGTGGGGCCCTGAGCTTGGAGGCTTTCTAGGCTTCGGTAAGGAGTTTGAATTTTACTGTGAGCATGAGAAAATGTGAAGAAAGGAAGGTGGCCTGTTTAGAGGATATTTTAAAGGCTGACTCGTTTGGGGATGTTAGCAATGTGGGCGGTAGAAATGGATAGGTTTAAGATTTTTTTTTAAAGAAAGATTTTTTTTTAAAGATTTTATTTATTTATTTGTCAGAGAGAGAGAGAGAGCACAAGCAGGCAGAGTGGCAGGCAGAGGCAGAGGGAGAAGCAGGCTCCCCGCTGAGCAAGGAGCCTGATGTGGGACTCGATCCTAGGACCCCGGGATCATGACCTGAACCGAAGGCAGCCGCTTAACCAACTGAGCCACCCAGGCGTCCCAATAGGTTTAAGATCTAATTTAAAGATAGACTGTATGGGGTTTGCTGATAAAATATACATGGAATATTTTATTAACTCAGTAAATGTTAACTTCCATTCTTCTTTAGGTAATATGAATAACCATATCTAGTTAATGTGAAATTGTGTTTGTCAGATATTAGCTAGTCATCTTCTTCAAGTTAATAATCAAGCAGAATCTGGGCTTTTTTGTATATTGGCCAGTAAGAAATTTATTTTATGAGAAAATTGAATTTACATTTTTGAAGAAATTCTCCAAGATGATTGTGTTAAAAAAATTTTTTTCATATAGTAGAAAAACCAAATGTAATAGTTCGCCAATTAAAAATTGTCTTATGGTTTAATCTGAATATATACCTATTAGATTCAGTAAAACACAAAAATAATTCACATATACTGTGTATATTACATTGTTTATTTGAAATCTTTTCTGAATCAACTTGTCTTTCCAAGTATTTCTTTATTGCCATGTATGTTTTGAAGTTTGGAGTATTTCTTACTATTTTAATCCTTTCCAAAGATCTCTTAATTACTCAGCCCAACCATGAAAACCTCATAATTTATAACTTTAATAAATTATTCATTTTACATGTCTAATTTATAATTGTTTTTTTTGTGTGTTTTGTAGAATGTTGTTCCAGCTGAGGTGTCCCTTGTTTGTGTAGTGAAGCCTGATGAATTCTGGGATAAGAAAGTAACACATTTTTGTTTTTGGAAAGAGAAGGATAGACTTGGCTTTGAGGTAAATATACTCTATAAAAAAGCAGAAATGTGTTGTATCTTTAAAAATAGCATTTTGCTGGTATTATACTTGCTCATCATTGGAAACTAAGCTCTGCTTGTGCAGTGATGAGTCAGTGCCTAAGCAATGATGAGTATGTAATTGACATTCAGATACTTGTGGAGTAAATTATGATTCGTTGTCAAAGATCACAAATTCTTTCTTGTTTTCATTTGTATCACTCTTTATAAACTTTGAGTAAGTAGAACTTTTTATTTAAAAAAAAAAGTATTGCTTTATCAAGAGGACATTTAGCTAATACTAGGGAATCCTGGACATTTTGAAGTTGGAGTCTATTTTGTGTGATATGTCATAATTATTTTTAGTATCTGGTTTGGTTTTGATCCATGAAAAAAATGATCTATCCTTTCCTATTGACACTCTCTCTTCATTTGTCTTGTGTAAAAAGTACATCTTATTGTAGATGAGAAAGAAGTCCCAGATGGAATACAAATTTAAATAATTCTGTCATATTTTTCCTGCCACACCTGTTAAAAGTTTTTTTATCCTTGATACTATATCTGGTTCTGAAGTGTACCTTGTTTGACATTAGTGTAGCTATTAAGCTTTCTTTTGACTAGTGTTTGCATGTTGTATCTTCTTCCATATTACCTATTTACCTATCTATTTCTTTATATTTAAAGTGGGTTTCTTATATTATCCTTGGGTCTTGTTTTCATATTCATTCTGACAATCTGTCCTTTACAGTGTTTTCATAAAACCATTTATATTCAATGTAATTATTGATACGGATGGATTAAAATCTGTCATCTTGCTAGATTTTATGTACTTTTTGGTTCTTTTTTTGTCTTCTTTTGGATTATTATGATTACATTTTGTCTCTATTGTAGTTTATATCCCTTATTAAAATTTTTTTATGTGCATGCCCTGTTTATAATATACATCTTTAACTAGTGGACTATTACCTTCAAATAATATACCACCTAATATGTATTGGAAATTACTTAAAACAAGTGTATATCCAGGACTTCCCAGTGTTGTCATACATTTTACTTTTACTGTTCTATAAACACACAATAGATGGTTACTATTTTTGCCACTGATAGTTTATTTACAGCAATTAAAATAATAAAAAAATGAATTTCATCTTTCTTTATGCCACTTCTGGTGTTCTTCATTTTATTTTGGAGATTCATCTTTTTGTTTGGTATGTTCCTTCTGCCTAAAGGACTTACTTTAACGTATCTTGCAGTGCAAATATTTATTGAATTTTTTTAGCTTTTGTTTTCCTGAAAAAAACCTATTGTTTCTTTATGGTTTTGAAAGATATTTTCAGTCGGTATGGAATTTTGTTTCATTATTTATTTATTTAATCACATTAACTATATCACACCATTGACTTCTCATTCCCATGGCTTCTGAGGAGAGTTTTATTATTTGTATCCTTGGTCTGCTGTGTGCCATATATCTTTTTTCCCTGTTGGCCACCTTTAGGATTTTCACTTTATTTTTGGGTTTTCAGCATTTTTATTATATAATGCATAGGTGTATTTTATTTGGTATTTGTTCTCTTTTGTGTTCTCTGCATTTGTTGGATCTCTGGTTTGATGTCGGCCATCAATTTTGGAAATTTCTTAGATATTTTCTTTTCAAATATTTTCTTTTTCCCATTTTCTTTTTCTATTTCTTCTAGAATTCCAATTGTATGTATGTTAGACCATTTGAAAATGTCTCACCATTCTGGGTTGGTGTTCTGTTTTATCTATTTATTTTTTTATGTGTTTTATCTCTTTGTGTTTTAGTTTGGGTATTTTCTGTTGATCCATTTTCAAGTTTACTGTTTGTCTTTATTGAGTTTGTTGATGACCCATTCGTTATAAACTTCATCTACATTACCGTGTTTTTTTTGTTTTTTTTTTTTAAAGATTTTATTTATTTATTTGACACAGAGAGAGAGACAGCAAGAGAGGGAACACAAGCAGGAGGAGTGGGAGAGGGGAGAAGCAGGCTCTCCGCTGAGCAGGGAGCCTGATGTGGGGCTCGATCCCAGGACCCTGGGATCATGACCTGAGCTGAAGGCAGATGCTTAATGACTGAGCCACCCAGGTGCCCCAATTTTTTATTTTTGTAATTAACATATAATGTATTATTTGTTTCAGGGGTATAGGTCTGTGATTCATTAGTCTTAACACAACACCCAGCGCTCACCATAACACATGCCCTCCCCAATTTCCATCACCCAGCCACCTCATTTTCCTCCCCTCCAGCAACCCTTAGTTTGTTTCCTAAGATTAAGAGTCTCTTATGGTATTATGCTAAGCGAAGTAAGTCAATCAGAGAAAGACAATTATCATATGATCTCTCTGATATGAAGAATTTGAGAGGCAGGGCAGGGGGTCTTGGGGGGTAGGGGGGGAAACGAAACAAGATGGGATCAGGAAGGAGACAAACCATAAGAGACTCCTAAACTCATGAAACAAACAAGGTTGCTTGGGAGTAGGGGGTAGGGATAGTGTGGCTGGGTTATGGACATTGGGGAGGGTATGTGCTATGGTGAGTGCTGTGAAATGTGTAAGCCTGATGATTCACAGACATGTACCCTGGGGCAAATGATACATTATATGTTAATAAATAAAAATTTAAAAAATGATAGCGACTTTGAATGTAATTGATTAAATCGTTTCTTCAAGAACTTAATTGTATCTATACATATTAGAATATTCACGGAAATGGATAGTCAAAAATACTTTAAAATTATTTAGCAATTAAATTAGATAAAAATCAATATGATCTCTACTACAATGTTGAATAGATAAAGTGTATGTTGTAGTGTGATTTTCATGAAGGTAAAAACATGACTGTCATGCAAATATAAAATAAACACAAATCAAACATATGCAGCTCATTATCTATTGAGGTTATTTGTAATTTGTGAGGTGCCATTCAAAGAGCTTTTGAAGAATTTTGGATTTTTATAGATAGATAAGATTGCCCATGTAGATACAGAACTGGTTAATGTCCTTCAGATCCAAAAATTCTGAAGTGTGAGGTTATGTTTTATTTCATTAGACTGAAATTGATCAGTTTCACTGATCATAAATTATTTGCATTTTTTTCCAAGAAAAATCTGTGAGTTGACTTCTGTCCCTGGTTAGTCGCTGGGAAGTCAGTCAAAGGTACAGGCCCAGCATTGCATGAAGGAACAATATCTTCTGCCCATTCCTAAGATTTAGACAGATTTTCTAACACATGAATCTCATTTCATCAAAATGACTATTTACCATATGATGATGTCTCTAGTACTCTAAAAATTGTGGTAAAAAAGGTAGTTTATAGTGTGATTAAATATTTGAACTTCATTTATGAACAATAAATGATTTTCTATACTTTCCAAGAGGCCAGGCCAGACTTTCAAACCTTTTTTCATTTATAGTTGCTTAAAAAGAAATATAAAAATTATAAAAAATAAACTAGCTGTTTTTCTTTTTTTTTGAAGAGGGACGCAGAGGGGCAGAGGGAGAGGGAGAGACTCTTAAGCAGGCTCCATGCCCAGCACAGAGTCCCATGTGGGGCTCGATCTCACAACCCTGAGATCATGACCTAAGCCAAAACCAAGAGTTGGATGCTTAACCTACTGAACCAGCCAGACCTCCCAAACCAGCTGATTTTTTTTTTAAAGTATAAAAGTTGAAATTTCAAAAATTAAGTTATAAAAATAATTACCTGCTGTGTTTTTGAAGATCTAATACCATTTCCTCCCTCCCTCCCTCCCTTCCTTCCTTCCTTTTTCCTTCCTTCCTTCAAGATTTTATTTATTTGAGAGAGAGAGAATGAACAATGGGGAGGGAGAGGGAGAAGCAGACTTCCTGCTGAGCAGGGAGCCAGATGTGGGGCTCGATCTCAGGAGCCTGGGATCATGAGCTGAGCCAAAGGCAGATATTTAACCGACTGAGCCACCCAGGTGCCCTTGAAGATATAATACCATTTTTCATCATAATTTATATGTAGTCTTAAAATTGAATGTGAAAGTAGATAATTTTATAAGTGATTTTTGATAACTCTTTGTCTTACATAACTGCTGTAAAAATTTATATATTAGAGAGAGAGCAGGGGAAGGAGGGGGAAAGAATCTCAAGCAGACTCTGTGCCGAGTGCAGAGCCGGACATGGGTCTTGTTTTCACAACCCTGAGACCATGACCGGAGCCGAAACTAAGAGTCAGGTGCTTAATTGTCTAAGCCACCCAGGTGTCCTTGTCATAACTTTTAAAATAAAAAATCATGAATGCCATCTGTTAGATGCCAAAAGTCAAAATTGGTCTTTTTACTTTGGTGTATAATAGTTATTTAAAATGGTTCAATGAAGTTCACTTTAATTCAGTATTTTTAAATACTAATAATTTAGTAAATCCTTTCTTAAAACAAGCTCATTATATACTACTTCTATATTATACTCTGGGAAAAAGGATAAAATAGAATGCTATGGACAGTGTACATGAGATTTTCGTAAATTTTTGGGAAATATTGCCAGTGGGCCAGTCTTAAGAAATGCTCAGTACTTTAGGAAAATATATTGTTTTGAATATTTTTTTGAGAAATGAAATCTTGAGTTTGTGGTACCACCTTTTCCCTAGGTAAGGGATTGTTTGATTTTTAAGGAGGTTTGCTTTTAAGTTAGAATATAGTTTTTCTAACAATCACTTGATTAGAATAGGTGATACTGAAAGAAAGTTCTGCAGGAACTAATAAAGTACTGACTATAGGATGTTTAAATTAATATTCTAATACAATAATACACATTTGTGTCTTTGTAATTTTTTAATATTTTTATTCTAATTCACAGTGTTATTTCTTGCTCATTAAATAGTCACTTAAGATTGTCACAGCTTTTGGGATGCCTGGGGTGGCTCAGTTGGTTAAGCGGCTGCCTTCGGCTCAGGTCATGATCCCAGGGTCCTGGGATCGAGTCCCACATCGGGCTCCTTGCTCGGCAGGGAGCCTGCTTCTCCCTCTGCCTCTGCCTGCCACTCTGCCTGCTTGTGCTC
>CM052883.1:124905035-124944534 GCA_028534135.1 Potos flavus | reverse complement strand
GTGTTGAGTTTTGAGGAGTTCTTTATAGATCTTAGATATCAGACCTTTGTCTTTAATGTCATTTGCAAATATCTTCTCCCATTCTGTGGATTGCCTGTTTGCCTCTTTGTTTTGTTAACTGTTTCCTTTGCTGTGCAGAAGCTTTTTATCTTGATGAAGTCCCAAAAGTTCATTTTCACTTTTGTTTCCTTTGCCTTTGGAGACATGTCTTGAAAGAAGTTGCTGTGGCCGATGTTGAAGAGGTTACTGCCTATGTTCTCCTCTAGGATTTTGATAGAACAATCAATAAGAAGAGAGAAGAACCACATGGTCCTCTCAATCGATGCAGAAAAAGCATTTGACAAAATACAACATCCGTTCCTGATTAAAACTCTTCAAAGTATAGGGATAGCGGGAACATTCCTCAACTTCATAAAATCTATCTATGAAAAGCCCACAGCGAATGTCATTCTCAATGGGGAAAAGCTGACAGCCTTCCCTTTGAGATCAGGAATACGACAAGGATGCCCACTCTCGCCACTGTTTTCAACATGTTTATTTTAAATTAGCTCTTATTGTTACCTAAACAGGAAAACAGTGAAATTGAGATATGCTAAACTCATAAAAGAGAGATTACATTAATTGCCATTTAGGCATAATATAGTTTGCAGTTACTAAACTAGTCAAAATGTAATTTGATGTTCTTTATCTTTTCTTTTACTTTTTAAATGGGGGAAAAAAAAGCATATGAACTCCCTCAGCTTTTCTATTACTACTATCTCTAGATTTTCCTTTGTTCTCCCTGTAGCCTCCCTGAGAGCTGCTTCAGAGAAGTTACTTTCTTCATTTGGCGCTTGAGATCTCATTGTGCTCCTGCTGTTAGTCATTCCCTTCTCTTGATTCTTTCTTGAGTCTTTCTGTTTTCAGTTTTTTAATACAGTATTTGGTACATATTCTTAAAAAAACATGTATATACAAGACTTAATACTAAAACAAATACTTGGATACCCACGACCCAACCTAAGAACCCAGCTATCAATATCTTGAAATAAAGGTATTTATTTGTATTTATCCATCTTTTGTTCATTTTCTCATTCTGTATGTGTGCGTGTGTGTACATATTAAAAACTTAAATGTGAAGGACAAAATCTTCAGAAGAAAATAGAGTGTGTTTATCTTTTATTATTTTACATTTATATCTGTAGAGTTGCCATTTAAAGATATTATTTTTTACTAAATATTGTATTAGTTTTACTCGTTTTTGAGCTTTTTAAAAATGGTATGATTTTAGTGTTTTTCTCATTGTATGTCTGAGGTTCATGCATATTCTTGCATTAGATGTAGTTGATTCATTCTCATTGCTGAGTGTATTCTACTGTGTGAATAAAAACAATCCACTTATTCTCCTATGTCCTTGACATTTGGGTTGTTTCCATTCTTTTGCCATTATGAATGATATGCTACAAACATTCTTGTACATGTCTCCTGGTAAAACATGTATGAGGTTTTCTCTGTTTGCAGATTATCCAGGCACAGGTTATACAAATGTTCAGATTTTTTTTTTTTTAACGATTTTATTTATTTATTTGTCAGAGAGAGAGAGAGCACAAGCAGGCAGAGTGGCAGGCAGAAGCAGAGGGAGAAGCAGGCTCCCTGCTGAGCAAGGAGCATGATGCGGGACTCGATCCCAGAACCCTGGGATCATGACCCGAGCTGAAGGCAGCCGCCTAACCAACTGAGCCACCCAAGCGTCCCAAATGTTCAGATTTTTAAGATAATGCCAAACTGCTTTCCAAAAAAGCATTCTAATTTATCTATCCACTTACAGTGTATAAAATTTTCACAGCTCCACAGCCTTGCTTGATATTGGCTGATACTTGATATTTGCAAGTCATATGGTCTTTTCTTTCCTCAGATTGTCCTTGGGTATCAATGTTAGTCTCATAAAATAAGTTGGGAGTGTTCCCTGCATTTCTGTTCTCTGGAAGCATTTATTTAAGATTGAAATGATCTGGGGATACCTGGGTGGCTCAGTTGGTTAAGTGTCTGTCTTTGGCTCAGGTCATGATTCCAGGGTCCTGGGATCAAGCTCCACATCGGGCTCCCTCATCAGCACGGAGTCAGCTTCTCCTTCTCCCTTTGCTGCTGCCCCTGCTTGTGCTCATGTGCTCTCTCTCTCTCTCTGGCAGATAAATAAATCTTAAAAAATATATATATGTGTGTATATATATATATATATATATATATACACATAAATATATATGTGTATATATATATATATAAATAATATATATATAAATATATAAATAAAAATATGTGTGTGTGTGTATATATATATATATATATCTAAAGAAAAAAGATTGAAATGATCTATTCTTTGATTTTTAAAACTTATAAACTGGCTGGGCATATTCTTTCTGAAAAGACTTTTAAAAGAGTTTATATATATATGTATTTTAGGTATTTAGTATTTTTATTATAAAGAATTATGAACACATAAAAAAGTAAACAAAATATTACATTTAACTCCAAACATTCCTAAACCTAATTCCAGCATCTGTCAAACCATGATCCATTCTGCTCCATACTTACCCTTATCCACTTCCCTCAAAGAAGACTGGGAATATTATAGTGAATGAAATTGAAGGCATTTGAATTTATTTGTAAATATTTTGCTATGTGTCTCTAAAACATGAAGATTCTTTTAAAAAAATATAACCCAATACAGTTATTATACCTTAAAAGAAACAATTCCTTAGTATCAAAGAGCTAGTTGGTTTCAAATTTATAATTATTTAATAAATATCATAAAAGGATTGAGCTATATATAAAATACATAAATAATACATTTTAAAATGTATTACAAGTTTATATATAAATTTTGCATATACACAGATTGATTGATTGATTCGAATCAGCATCCAAATAGTGTTGACATATTGTGACTGGTTGAGCTCCCTTTCCAAGTAGATGGGATCTTAAAATCTTATTAACGATTTCTGATTTGATTAATAATTGATTTCTTACTTAATTTCATTGTGGTGATAGAATATTATCACTTAGTTCCGTTGAAATATACCACGGCTTTCTTTATGGTCTGATACATAGTCAAGTTTTTAAATATTAATGCTTGCTTGAAAAGGATATGTAATTCTCTTATTATTGGCTGTGGGATTCTATATTAATTCATTAAATAAAGCTTTTTAATATTAATTTTTCTTTCTCCTTTCTTAGGTATTTTTTTCTTGACGAGACCAGGTTGTTGTTTGTCTTATAGTTTTTCCTTGCAGCAAGCATCTCTGTGGTGTCGTTTAACATATTCTTCTGCCTTTTTGAATCTCTGTATTTCTATAAATTGATAGTTGGATTTAGACAATTGATTAGATTTATGTTTGATTTTTCTTTTCCAAGGTCATTCATTAGTGGTAATGTGTTCCTTGATCATGAAACTTACAATGGTTATCTTTTTTGTGATGCCAGTGGCCCTTTATGTTTAGTGCTTGGATTTAGTAAAGATTTAAAATGATGAGTTCTAGTTCTATTCTTTTTTCATTCACTAGCTGGAACACATCAATAATGAGAAACTTACCTTCATTGATTGTTTACCCAGTGGTACAGTTTGTATATGAAAGGTGAAATAAATGCCTGTTTCTCTGTATTTGCTAGCTTTCAATAAAGTAAAATTTTTCCCCAGTATAGTCCAGTAATGATCATTTCTTTTGTATCAGTTTGAGCTCATTGAATTAAACATGCTTAATGTTTCAAAATATGGCATTTTTATTGGTATGCAAATTGTTCCATCTTTGGCCATTGGAAGACTTTTTCAAGCCTTTTGGCACAACCAAGTAGGCTTCGATACCTTTGTTGATATCCAGATGAGAAAAGCTCATCATGAATGTTTCTAGCCCCAAGACCTGGAATTGGACATTTCTCCAAGGAGCCCTGATTCCCTTTAGAGGGAAATGGTATTTGGAGGTAACAGTCTAGATGCTAGAGGTGTACATTTCTACAGAACTAGTCATCCTTTCTAAACTTCTCAGTGGACAGAACTAGATTTGTGTATGAGAATAGGGTGTGTTTTTATTTAAGATGAAATACATCATGAGTTTAAACCGATACTTCCAACTCAAATTGAAGAGCATAAGGGTAACTTTTTCCCTGTTACATCTTCCTTCTCAAGAATTCCATTTTCTCAAGGACCTCAGGAATGGCAGAATTAAAATGTCTTATATTAATCTTGCTTTCTTCCTCATCAAATGATCTCAGAATAGTAATACTAAAATTATCACTAATGTTATGATTACTGAAAATAGAGTCTAGTGACTCACTTTACTTCATTGGTATAAGTGTTTTGTTTTTTCTTATGTCAATTTTGATGATTTCTTATAGGAATTTGTCCATTTCTTCTAAATTTGCATGGTTATTGACACAAGGTTGTTCTGTGTCCATGTTATCTTTTAAACCACTGCTGTCAATGCGGCTGTGTTCTTTTCTCTCTTACTATTATTTGTGCTTTCCTTGTTTATTGTCTCAGAAATTTGTCAATTTTATTTTAGTTTTTTTGAGGAATAACTGGCTTTATTAATTTATTTTTTCACCTTCCTCCTTCTATTTTCTTTGGATTTATTCTGTTGTTCTTCCACTACTCCCTGACCCCAACTTCGTAAGTAGGTCACTTAATTCATTATTCATTATCCTTTCTTTTCTAATATAAATGTTTAAGCCTTTTGGTTTGCACTTAATGTATTATTATCAATAGCAGTTTGTTATAAAGTTTAATTATTATGATAGGATCCATTTTTCCTTGATTATTTTATGAACTTTTAATACCATGTTTTTGGTATCTTACCAAGATGATTTATCCCTCCCCCCATTAGACAAAGCAGTTTACAGTTTTGGTAATTTTCCCTCATTTACTGGTTATATCATAACTTCATATATGGTATGGATGTACCCAGTTTTGCCTATTGGGTATATTTTTGAATTTTTCTTTTCCTTTTTCCTTTCTCCAGTAGTTTGCCCATAAGTCCTTCTTAGGTTGTTTTTGTTGTCTTTCTAAAAAAATTTTTTTTTAAAGTGAGCTTTATTGAGCAGTAATGTACATGCAGTTATGAGATTCGACCAATACATGTAGTTATAAATCCTTCACCACAGTCAAGATACCGAAGAATTCCATCATCTCCCAAAACTTTGCTCATGCCACTTTGTAGGCTCCCCTGCCACTATTCTCTCTATGGTGCTGTCTTTTCTTTGTTTTCAGAATAGGTGATTTTTCTGTGACCTTGGCTCTCTGAGAAAGTTCCACAAAAGTTACAATTTTATTGATTATCTGGCTTTTGTTATTGTTAGGGTGTGAGTGGTGCTCTTTCCAGCTGGACACATTGAACATGTTGTTTCACTAGCACATTTTGGGGGTGGGTATTAAAATTTCCATGTATCATTTTTGAATTGACACTACCATTTGGATATCTTTCTCTCACACATGTATTTTCTTTTATATTCCTGTATATCCTGTATATTTCTGTATTTCCTCATTGAAATTTTATTTAGTGCACAGTGATCTCTTAGGTCATTCTATAATTTGTGCTTAAAATATTTTAAGGTTCAGCATTAAAAGATTATCAACTTAATATGTAAATTTCAAGTTTATGAATTCTCTGACTTTCTCCCTGCTTTTTAGTTCTGATTTTCAAATTAAATATTAGTATATGTTATAGAAACCTTAAAGTGTATAATTTTTTGATTGCCAGATGTATTATTATTTGTGTTTATCATCTTATTATAATTGGCTAATTTTAAGGCCATATGCAAATTTTTTTGCTGAATACATTGTATTAAAAGAACTGATTTTTTTTTAAAGACTTTATTTATTTGACAGAGAGAGAGAGGTCACAAGTAGAGAGGCAGGCAGGGGGGGGGGGGGAGCAGGCTCCCTGCTGAGCAGAGAGCCCGATGCCGGGCTCGATCCCAGGACCCTGAGATCATAACCTGAGCCGAAGGCAGAGGCTTTAACCCACTAAGCCACCCAGGCGCCCCGGAACTGATTTTTATTACCAAGAAGTTATTAATACAAAATTTTGAAGACATTTCATCTCAGCTGCGTCTCATTTTTTACAATGTGGTATTATATATGGTTTATAATAACTTATTCTTAGCAGATATCCACAGTATTTGAATTGATTTAAAATGCTTCTATTAATGTATCAAATCTTGTTTCATCAAATACATGATAATATCATCATTTTGATAACAGTATTGCATATTTTAACCTGATTTTACCTCCTTATTGCTTTCATGGCCATTAACACTGACTTACTAAATGGTTTTTTTTCTTTTTACTTCTATAGGTTATTTTAGTGTCTGCCAATAAATTGACTCGTTACATAGAACCATGCCAATTAACAGAAGATTTTGGTGGAAGTCTCACCTATGATCACATGGACTGGTTAAATAAGAGACTGGTTGGTATATTACAGTGAGATAAAATGTTATTACATACAAAAAGACATATTTTGGTGACTTTGTCATTTTAATTAACTAACATGTAGATTGTTCTTTGTTACAAAAATAAAATATAATGCATACCACATGATAGCAATAATGCTTGAACGCAAATACTCTGCAGTCAGATTCATAAGTGCTTGCTTTTGCTATTGTCATTTGTAGCAGTATTACTATCAAAATTGTGAATATTTTAGTTGAATGACAGGGTAGCATAATTTCCTGAGAGGTAATCTAATTGATGTACCATTTTCAGAGAGGATATTTATTTATTTATTTTAAAGATTTTATTTATTTATTTGACAGAGAGAGAGAGAGCACAAGCAGGCAGAGAGGCAGGCAGAGAGAGAGGGGGAAGCAGGCTCCCTGCTGAACAGAGAGCCTGATGCGGGGCTTGATCCCAGGACCCTGAGATTATGACCTGAGCTGAAGGCAGAGGCTTTAACCCACTAAGCCACCCAGGCGCCCCTCAGAGAGGATATTTAAACATCAGTTTGACTTGAAGAGCATTTTGACGGATAAGATTTTCATTTCTGAAAATGTATCTTTGGCCAGACTGAAGTCACCTCCTGTGCATGCTATGGCATTGTTTAATCAAACTACTGGAGACTAAAAGAACAACTTCTAATTAACTCAGTTTAGATTACAGTTATTCTTTGAATGACATGGGAATTGGGGGCCCTAACCCTCTCCAGAGCTGAAAATCTGTATAACTTTTAACTTCCCAAAAACATGTTGTTCAAGAGTCAACTGTATAAACTTAATTTTATTGAAGAATAATAAACTTGGATGTTTCAGAATGGATAACTGATTTCCGTCGTATTTGGACAGTTATATCAGACAAATGAGTGTCCCCTTTATTATAAACAGACTTGCCCAAATCCGTTTGTAGAAATATATTAAGAAACCATGTTAAAGTTATAACTAATTTATTTTTATGCTACGTGCTTATATATAAAAGTCTTTAGTATATGCAACCAGTATGGATTGGTGACAGAAAAGCATAAAGAAAAGTTCTTTAACTGGAATTAGAAGATTAATTCTGGTCAAAATCATGTTCATGTAGTTAAAACTGTTACTAGTGCAGATGTTTCTCCACAAAACACAGGAATAAAAATAATTTCTTTATTTAAATTTTAAAAATTTCTTATCCATTGAAACTATTCATTGTTTTGTTTTGGTAGGGGGATTTTGTCTTCTCTCTTTTAAGTTGTTGTGCACTGGTCATTGCTACTAAGTGACCTGGCTAACTCTATTCATCTAAACTGAAAATCTTTATGTAACCATTAACTTTTAAGATTATTCTTAATATGTTAACAAAATCTTATTGTAGGTTTTTGAGAAGTTTACAAAGGAATCTACATCATTACTAGATGAACTTGCTTTGATTAACAATGGAAGTGATAAAGGAAATCAGCAAGAGAAAGAAAGGTAGGTGGCTGGTGTCTTGCAATTATACCTTTGCAAAGCTATGCTTAACCTGAAGAAGAATATCTCTATTAATGCAAGCTAAAAGAAGTAAGGTGTAAATAATTCTCCAATCAAAATTGACATACAAAAGTTGAATTAAATTTATTAATTCATGAGAATTTGCTTTACATGTAAAATTTCTTGATTTGAATCAAAGTTTCTCTACAAAAGACTTTTTGATGAATAAAATGTATTTACCTTAAAAATTCATTTGCAAGAACATGTTCTCAAAATGAAACCATTTTCTTTTTAGAGTTTTGCTTTGCTTATGAAGACTATGGAAAAGGTTGCAGCTTGAAGTAAAATTATTGTAACCTTATTTAAATACCTCTTACATGTCTACCTTCTAGAACTCCTAGGTCCTTATAAAATATGTGATATTTATGAGTTCAATTTGGAGAATTTAGTGTTTATGACACTTGGATGAAGTAATTGTTCAGTTGTATTATCTAAATGTAACTATCTAGATTTATCATTTTAACAGATTTCCATTGAACTTTACAAGCTTAGCAATTTTCATTTTTTTGTTGATAAGCCAAATCCTTCTCCCCAGGTTAAAAGCTTTTTGGGAAGCAAATTAATCCTTTCTGCTCTCAACAAAGTGGAATAGTCATTTTTCATTAGGAAATTTGAAAGGATCAACACTCATCCTTGCCTACATCTTTTGAATCTGACCTTAAAAATATAATGAAACCTTGACAAAATGGATCTTATTATTCCTTAAATACAAATATAGTCAACATACCAGTTAACTGAGATAATAAGAGGGATGTGAGAAGGCCGGAGTTTAACACCAAATCTTGATTAAAACAAAGTGAAAATGTGAAAACAAATGGTTTGAATGGAAATCTAGTTAAAGTCACAGGAAGCATTTAGGAACATTATTGTCCTGTAGCTACCATGTAAAAATATAAAATGTAAAATTTTGACATGCACGTAAATGTGTGTGTGTATAGACAACACATACACTCTACGCTATGGCTTAGGAATTGAAAACATCACACAAGTTGGTTGACAAAAATTAGCCAAACTTCTTGCTTTCTGAGTAACCCAGCACAGTAAGTTTGATGCTTCTTAAAGTCATTTTCCTCAGGAAAGAGCTGTGACCATGAACTCATTTTCTACAGCTTAATGCTGTTTACCATATTTCCCAACCTGAGAATGACTGTGAACATTTATAGATTACAGGTCCTGAGAAAGCACTGCAGTAAAGAAACCTCTTTGTCTCCATCTAATAATATGTTTTGGCAAACACTTTGGGAAGTGCTGGTTTGCATGACTACATGAAGTATCAAATAAAATCTTGTATTTGCCAGTTCCTCCCCAAGGAACTCAAGTGTTATTACTTAGTCTCTTTTAAATCCCAGATAATAAAGTCCCTCCACTTGAAATTTTCTCACCCTTTTAATGTCATTACTCCAGAAGCGTCCAGGCTATACAAGAGGCGAGGGCCCAGATTAATTGACAAAAGTGAAAGATTTAGAGCAGGACCTGTCATTTACAGCAGCAAGGTCCTAGGCTTTGATTTGCCATGTACCCTATCTTTCCTTCATCTTCTACTTCCCATATGTGGTTAAAAAAATACAGAGCATGGTCCAACTGCAAATGAAACACAATTAGTACAGGGAAGAGAGTACAGCTGCTTGGGGATGCACATGCACATGAATATCAGAGACTATTTGTAGCTCTCAAAGGTTGCTGTAGATAAGTAAACGCTTAATTAGAGGATGGCTCCATGCATTTTTAATGTTTACATTTCTGGGTTATTAAATAGTTACATATTTCATTTTGGAATAAATATGCAGTGGGAAAATACTAAAATGGATTCCTTCGATATATTTGAAATAATACTATAATAATAAATTACTTTTTTCAAGTAGTATATTCTATGATTTATCACATAAATTTTTTTTTTGGCTACTAGTATTTAATTATCTTTAATTGGTTTCTTAATGCTTAAGAGCATTAGCCTGGTAGAGTAGTGTGCTTCAGATTTCCACACCATATGCTCCTCTTTGATATGCATACACAAAGGATTTTCTTTGGTTGTACAGGTAAAAATATAGTTTTTAAAAATTATTCTTGTGGTGTTTGCCAGGTCCGTGGATTTAAACTTTCTTCCATCAGTTGATCCTGAAACAGTTCTTCAGACAGGTAAGATAAAAAATGTGTTTATTGGTGATAATCAAATCCAGTAAACCAATCATATATTGATTGGTTCATGAAATAAACACTGATTAAGCATATACTCCGTGATAGAAACTCAAAAGGAATTTTAAAACCGGCCTTTGGTTTAACCTAATTGTGTTGATATACTTTATAATATTTTTAGAAAGTATTAATAATAATAAATTGTTAAATTATTTCTCCCTTGAAATATTTGTATTTGTTTCCTTATCTGTGAAATGGAGATAAGTTTCAATTTCATTGGATTGCTATGAGGATTACTGAATACTCCTTGGGTTCTAAGATTGTGTTTTCATATTCCATTCTCCTTAATGACTTCTTGACATAATTAGTATCACTTTATTTTGTACTTGAGGAAGCTAAATCTTACAGATATGAAAAAACTTGCTCATGATGGAGTAATTATTAAACTCTGTCACCATACCACTAAAAACAGGTTACTATTATAATCCCGATTTTAAGATGGGGAAACTGAGGCAAAAAAGCTCAGTAACTTACGCAAGTTACACAACTAGTAATGCTAGAGTTGGGATTTGAACCAAGGCAGTTTGGTTTCAAAGTATGGTCTTTGAAATCATTATGTGATGCTGCTTCTCTGATGGAAATGTTTCCATATGGAAAACATTAAGAGTAATAACAATTGTAAGAGAAAAAATAAATGACTTCTGATCTTAATGGCTTTATATGTGTGTGTATATATATATAAAATGTATGTGAATGTATATAGAGACTTTGTGAAAGTCTTTAAAGCAGTTGTTTTTCTAATTATAACACGTAATGAAGAGTAAAAGAAATTCTGAATATCTTCATTGTATTGATACCATTGTGGCAAGTGTTTTCAGTATGATATTGATCTTACTTCCTTAGAGAATAAGGAAATAATTGTATTCTTTGAATTCCTACATGTTGAGCAGGCACAGTAGACTGTCAGTAAAAATATGGCTTGCTCTAGGTTTAAATTTTAATTCCATGGTTATATTTAACATTTTGAAAGCTACTGAAGCCCTTGAATTAAGAAGCTTTTTAAACTTGTATTTTGAAATTAACTTTATATGCCACTAAGTTATTTTTTTAGATACTATTGACTCTTAGAGTGGGGATAAAAAGAGAATATACAAATATTCTCTTTGTAGTTTTAGGTTTAGTAGTAGGTTTAGAGCAATTTGAGATATTTTTAAGAAATTGGTAATACCTTCAAATCATGATAAAAATTCTGTTTCTAAATACCGAAAGCCATTTAAATTTAGGACATTTTTCTGAATAAAGATGAAGAGAATTTAAGTATCTGCATTTATTTTTGGTCCTTAAGTAATAATTGGACTAGTATTATGCTGGAAAAACAGTTTGCAATTTATTCACTTTTAAAATTCCAATTTTAGATGTTGCATATTCTTCAATTTTAACTTCTCATGCATGAATGGATTTTCTTACATGAATTTGCTATAATTGGATAACATCGAATGAAGTTCTTACACTAGTGTAGTCCCTCATGATTCACAGTTAATATGTTGTAGAGATTCCTTAAATAGAGACTATTTAAATTGTATTTTGTACCAGTAATAAAGCTTTCTCCCTTTAGTCATACACGTATTTGTTACACTGTCAACTTTTGTTTTAGATAGTGTGATTAAGGGTATCAATTAATACTGAAATCCTACAACCTATTGCTTAGTATTGATTAGTACTATCAAATAGAACATACTAGTTAGTACCATACTAGACAGAAATCCCAGAATGTAATTGTGCTCTACAGAAAAAGAGGATTGGTTGGCACAATTTACTGAATAATGAATCCACCACTAACAAGAATGTAATGAAAGATAGATACAGAAAAAAAAAATATGCCATATATTTACTAAATAGTGTAGCATATATTGTATATACTTCATGATATATATGATTATATAGCATATAAATACATATGTAGTTATATACTAAAATATGCTATTTCCTATTTATTTCTATATAAGTTTAAAAATTGCATTTCAGTAATTACAACCTACTAGATAGTTAGGCAGACATATAGGCAGATAGGTTCTAAAAATAAGGAACTAAAATTGAGGAGATTGAGAAGTAAGAATTGTATTTTTTATAGGATATTAATTATAAGTATCTTTCATTCGTAAAGGGCATGAATTGTTGTCCGAATTACAGCAGCGTCGATTTAATGGCTCAGATGGAGGGGTCTCATGGTCTCCTATGGATGATGAACTGCTCGCCCAGCCACAAGTTATGAAATTATTAGATTCTCTGCGAGAACAATATACTCGCTACCAGGAAGTTTGTAGGCAACGTAGTAAGCGTACACAGTTAGAGGAGATTCAGCAGAAGGTGATGCAGGTAGGTGTCTGATAGAATATATTTAATTTTTAAAAATTCTAAATGTTAGGGTTTTTAAAAAAATAATTTCTACTGTGTGACTGTTTTTATACTAACCCTTATTATACTGTGTAGAGAACCTGAATCCTATCGAAACAGACTAAAACTATTTTATGTACATTTTTACAAATAGTATTTGCATTAAAACTGTATTATTTCTACAATGATGACATTGAACATTCATTTCACTCTATCATTATGAACTTTAATAGTAACTAGTTGTTGGAAAATATCACCTATGGTCTCTATGTTCTTGCAGTAAATAACATTTTATTAATGATGATTGATTGATCCTTAATTTCTAACGACTTGTTGGTTTTTTTTTTAATTTAGGCATTATGAACAGGATTTCTTTCCTAGCAAAATGTGACATAAAATATAAGGAGTTTTAATATTAAATTTCATTATTTTTTGATGCTGCTAGAAACCTTTAATGTATTTAATACTTAAGAATTTTTAGTTCTTTGAGAATTGCTTTTTATAAAAACAGTAGGTTAAAAATACTGAAACTCAATACTAAGACATTTCTATTTCTTATACCACATTCTGACTTTCCTATGTTGAATTTAGAAATAAATATTAAATATTTTACTTAAAAAATCCAGCAGTGAAATATAGAAGACATTGTGCTAGATTTTCTATAGAATATAGAGATAGTTTTGGTTTTTGCTGTCATTAAGCTAAGGGGATAAAGTCTTAAGTGTTAAAGCAGATGACAGATGTGTTGTGGGCATCTATAGGAGGAATTGTTTCCCTGACTGCAGGGGATCTAGGAAGATTTAGCAGACGAGGTAGTAGTTGAGCTTTTCCTCCAAGAATGTGTAAAGATTTCACCAGGCACCTCCTTTAAGTTTTAAAGATGAATTGGCATTTTATGCAGGAGAAAGAACAGCATAAATAAACACTAGTGCATGAAATCCCATGCTCTGTGGAGGAAAAAGGAAGCAGCAAGGCACCGCGGGAGGTTTTTGGCCTTTGAATCATAAAGCATGGTCAGCAAGTATGATCTAAATCCCAGTTCATCCACGTACTTACTGTGATCATGGTCACATTATTCACCCACCTGTTCCTCAAATGGACTTCCTTCTTTTTTAACATTCCTCTCTTTTCTTTCCCTTCCTTCCTTCTTTCATTAACTGAAACAAGGGTAACAAGACCTCTTTTGAAAGGTGTGTTGAAAGAATCCAGTGCTGGATTAATGGTATCTTATATTTATTTCCATTGTACTAGGCTCTAGTCTGTAAGTCTGGTCCCATTGTTGGCAAACTTTTCCTATAAAATAGGGCCAAATAGTAAATGTTTAGGCTTTGTGGACTGTATAATTCTTACAGCTATGGCTGTTAAGCTCTCCTGTTGTAGTGTGTAGACATCATATAAACAAATGTGTGTGGCTATGCTAAAATAAAATTTTATTTGCAAAAATAATGGCTAGTTAGAATTGGCCTGCAAGCAGTAGTTTGCTGACTAGAATATCAGGGTGTTAGAGTGGAAAAGGCTTGAAAGGAAGGGAAGAAGTTGGATCATGGAAGATCTTGAATTCCAGGCAAAAAGATTTAGTCTTTTTCATGATAGCCACATATACACTGAAGATTTCCAAGCATAGCTTTTTCTATGTAATATATTTATAAATTATAGATAGAATTAAACCCAGGTAAACTTCAGCCAAGTAGCTTGAGAGTATCTTTGAAAACCATAAATACAGAATAGCATAATGGTATACAAGTCGCTCACATGATCTGGGTCCACCTTTTTCTACTACTTCCAAGTTACTTTCTCAGGAAGGAAATGTAACTTCTCAGTGCCCTAGCTTCCTCCTCAGTAAACCGAGGATGACAACAACAACAATAATAGTAATAATACCAACTTAATAGGGCTGCTACAAAGATTAAAGAAAATAATGTTTATAAAATATTTAGTGCTTAGCATATAATGAATTTTCTATAAATAATATCTGATATTTGCTCACTCATTCAAAAAATGAATGTCTACAATAGTGTGACTTCGTGCTAGGTAGAATATAATGGTAAGAATAGACTACGTTCCCACTTTTATGGTACATGATTACATAATTACACAAATAGTTGTAAAATTACAATTGTGCGAAGTTCCAAGAAGGAAAGTGGTGGAAGTAGGGTAAGAAGAAAATATCAGAGATGAATCATTTTTCTAATTTGCAAGACTTGATGGGTAGTCTTGTTGTTCAGTAAGGAAACACTGGATAGGATTTGGGTTTAGGTGTGGGTGGAAAAGAGTATGGAGAATCATGAGTTTGGTTTTAGACATGTTGAATTTTTTTTTTAATTTAAATTTTAGGTAATGAATGTACAGTGCAATTTTGGTTTCTGGAGTAGAATTCAGTGATTCATCTCTTACATACAATACCCAGTGCTCATAATGAGTGCCCGCCTTAATATCCATTACCCATCCAGTCCATCCCCCTCCCCACTTCCCTTTATCAGTGCTTAGTTTGTTCTCTATTGTTAAGAGTCTCTCTTTTTTTTTTTCTTTCAAGATTTTATCCATTTATTTGACAGAGAAAGAGATCACAAGTAGGCAGAGAGGCAGGCAGAGGGAGAGGGGGAAGCAGGCTCCCCACCGAGCAGAGAGCCCGACGTGGGGCTCGATCCCAGGACCCCGAGACCATGACCCAAGTGGAAGGCAGAGGCTTTAACTCACTGAGCCACCCAGGTGCCCCTGTTAAGAGTCTCTCTTATGGCTTGTTTTCCTCTCTCCTTTCCCCCTGCTTCCAATATGTTCATCTGTTTTGTTTCTTAAATTTGACGTATGAGTAAGATCATATGTTATTTGTCTTTCTCTGACTTCTTTCACTTAGCATAATACACTCTAGTTCCATCCATGTCATTGCAAATGGCAAGATTTCATTCTTTTTGATGACTGAGTAGTACTCCATTGTATATATACACCATATCTTTTTATTTTAAGATTTTATTTATTTGAGAGAGAGAGAGCACGCACACGTATGAGCAGCAGGGGGTGGGGGCAGGGGAAGGCTGGAGGGAGAGGAAGAAGCAGACTCCCTGCTGAGGACCTTGGGATCATGACCTGAGCCAATGGCAGACACTTAACTGAACTGAGCCACCCAGGCACCCCTATACCATGTCTTCTTTATCTGTTCATCTGTTGATGGACGTTTGGGTACTCTTCATAGTTTGACTATTGTTAAGAATACTACTATAAACATTGGGGTGCATGTACCCCTTCGGATCACTATGTTTGTATCCTTTGGGTAAATACCTAGTAGGGCAGTTGCTGGGTCTATATAGGGCAGTTCTATTTTTAACTTTTTGAGGAACCTTTATACTGTTCTCCAGAGTGGCTGCACCAGTTTGCATTCCCACCAACAGTGCAAGAGGGTTCCCCTTTCTCTGCATCCTTGCCAACACCTGTTGTTTTTATGTTAATTATAACCATCCTCACAGGTGTGAGATAGTATCTCATAGTGGTTTTGATTTGTATTCCCTGATGATGAGTGATTTTGAGCATCTTTTCATGTGTCTGTTAGCCATCTGGATATCTTTTTTGGAAAAGTATCTATTCATGTCTTCTGCCCATTTCTTGATTGGATTATTTGTTCTTTGGGTGTTCAGATTGATAAATTCTTTGTAGATTTTGGATACTAACCCTTTATCAGATATGTCATTTGTGAATGTCTTCTCCCATTCTGTAGACTGCCTTTTAGGTTTGTTGATTGTTTCCTTTGTTGTAGAAGCCTTTTATCTTGATGAAGTCCCAGTAGTTCATTTTTGTTTTTGTTTGCCTTGCTTGTGGTGATATGTCTGGTAAGAAGTTTCTATGTCCAAGGTCAAAGAGGTTTCTGCCTGTGTTCTCCTCTAGGATTTTGATGGTTTCCTGTGTCACATTAAGGTTTTTCATCCATTTTGAATTTATTTTTGTGTATGGTATAAGAAAGTGATCCAGTTTCATTCTTCTGCATGTTACTTAGACATGTTGAATTTGAGGTGACTTTGAGACACTAAGAGAAAATATGGAAGGGTAGTCCCACACAGGTCTGGGCTGGTGACATAATTGTTTGTCATTGTGTATGAATGGCATTTAAAAGCATTGATGTGGGTGAGAGTTGACCAAGGAAAGTCCTGAGAGTAGGTGAAAAGAGGGCTTTCTAACTGAGCTTTGAGAAACTCCAGCATTTGATGACAAGATAGAGGAGCATACTCCTGAAAAGAAGATAGGGAAGGATTGGCCAGAGATGGAGGAGAAAAGCATGAAGAGTTCTGTGTCATGGAAGCCACGGGAAGCATTTCTGGATGGAGCTGAGAACCTTGTAGAATGCTGCTGAAAGATCAAATAAGAGGACAACATAACATGTCCATTAGAATGCAAGATTGAGGCCACTGGTGACACTTGAGCATGGAGTGAAGCACACTAGAGTGAATTTGGAAAGACAGTGAAGTGTGGTAGAGGAGACACTGAGTATGGACAACTCATTGAGAATTTGTCTCTGAAGGAAAGATGAGAAATAGCGATGTCTAGAAGTGGTAGAAAAAGGGCGGTATTAGTTTGCTAAGGCTGCTGTAACCAAATACCACAGCCTGGGTGGCTTAAACAACAGAAACTTAATTTCCCCATGGTTCTAAAGGCTGAAAGTCTAAGATCAGGATGTTAGCAAGGTTGGTTCCTTCTAAAGTCGTTGAGGAGAGAATCTGTTCCAGATTCTTGGCTTGTTGATGCTCCATCTTATTTCTGTATCTTTACATTATCTTTACTCTGTACCTTTCTGTGTCCAAATTTCCTCTCCTTTTTAGGACACCAGTCAGATTAGGGTCTACTCTAACTACCTCATTTTTTTTTTTAACATGTAATGTATTATTTGTTTCAGGGGTACAGGTCTTTGAATCATCAGGCTTACACAATTCACAGCACTCACCATAGCACATACCCTCCCCAATGTCCATCCCTCAGCCACTCCATCTCTTTCACCCCCCTCCCCTCTAGCAACCCTCAGTTTGTTTCCTGAGATTAAGAGTCTGTCTTATGGTTTGTGTCCCTCCCCGGTCCCATCTTGTTTCATTTTTCCCTCCCTTACCCCCACGAACCCCTGCCCTGCCTCTCAAATTCCTCATATCAGAGAGATCATATGATAATTATCTTTCTCTGATTGACTTATTTCGCTTCGCATAATACACTCTAGTTCCATACATGTCATTGCAAATGGCAAGATTTCATTTTTTCGTTTTTTGTTGTTTTTTTTTTTTTAATGGCTGCATAGTATTCCATTGTATATATACACCACATCTTCTTTATCTATTCATCTGTTGATGGACATCAAGGCTCTTTCCATAGTTTGGGTATTGTGGACATTGCTGCTATAAACATTCGGGTGCACATGCCCCTTCGGATTCCTACATTTGTATCTTTAGGGTAAATACCCAGTAGTGCGATTGCTGGGTCGTAGGGTAGCTCTCTTTTCAACTTTCTGAGGAACCTCCATACTGTTTTCCAGAGTGGGTCCACCAGCTTAACAACCTCATTTTATGTATGTATGTATGTATGTATGTATTTTCAACCTTAATTTAATTGCCTCTTAAAAGACCCTATCTTCAGATATATAGGGCTACATTCTGAAGTAATGAGGCTTATTAGCACTTCGACATATGGATTTGGGGGAGGGAAATAAAACTCAGCCCACAACAGGGGTCAGATATAATTTTGTTCTGTTTTTTTAAAGTAATATGGAAGACTCTCAGAGGTTTAAAGACCAGTGGGGAGTATCTATGTGGAAGGAGGCGCTGAATATACAGGAGAGAAGGGATATTTAGTACTATCAATTTCCTCACAAGGTAGAAATAAATCAATTCCAGAGGACAATGTTGAAAGGATTAGCGTTAGCGTGGAACAGGGAGAACTCCATTGTAACAGGAGTAATGATGGGTAGGATGTATCCAGAGTTGTCTCCATGTGTGAGTCAGATGTGAAGATGAAGGGGTTCCTATGCAATGTGTTCTTTTTTTTCTATAAAGTAAGAGAAAAGGTCATCTGCTTACTGGTAGAGGTTTGAAGGTGAGGTGGGTGGTGGTGGTTGAAGAAGATGATGTTAAAATGAGGTTAAAATGAATAAGAGGAGTCAATGTTTTCTTTGTGGGGACTGGAAGTGTAAAATACCACAGAAAGGTAGTGTTCATCTTGGATTTATGGTGGAAACTTTCTGGTTTGTTGTGCAACCTTATCAATTCATGGCTGGATAATGAAGTGCAGGCACAGAGAATGTGGGTGATGGGATTCATCCAGCATTTGTGCCTTGCTACATGGGATTAGTGGGTATGATTTAAAAAAAAAAGTGGCAAAGGAGTTAATGTATTGGCAGATGCATTTTTGAAATGTTAGACCAGCTCAGTTGGATAGAGAAACTAGAGAAGGGAGGTGATGATGATGATATTTATGACGGTGATGTTGCTAACCAGGTTATTGTTAAAAACAAATAACTTTTATTACAATTTATTGTCTTTGAGTGTTACACGTTAGTTGGTTAGAACATTAATCTGCATCATGTAATGGTTCCTGCTCTCTCTTTTCACAGGTCACATTTTAGGCAAAGATCTCTTTCCCTAGCCAGAATGATTACTTAAATTTAGCTATATAGTATATGCATATTGATCATGTTAGCATCCACAGAGCATAAACTGCACTGCCTTTCGTCTTGCAAATTTGGGGAAAATGAAAAAAAATTGTTTCTATAAAGATAATCATAAAGTTGATTATCACGACTTATGTTAAATTAGTGAAAACTGAATTTTTCCAAATTTCTTCTTTACTGTCATATCACTGAAAGCATAATGAAAGAGGAATCAGGGGCGTCTGGGTGGCTCAGTCAGTTAGGCATCTGACTTTTTTTTTTTTTTAAAGATTTTATTTACTTATTTGACAGAGAGATCACAAGCAAGCAGAGAGGCAGGCAGAGAGAGAGGGGGAAGCAGGCTCCCCGCTGAGCAGAGAGCCTGATGTGGGGCTCGATCCCAGGACCCTGAGATCATGACCTGAGCCGAAGGCAGAGGCTTTAACCCACTGAGCCACCCAGGCGCCCCAGGCATCTGACTTTTGATTTTGGCTCAGGTCATCATCTCAGAGTCCTGGGATAGAGCCCCAAGTTGGGCTCCGTGATCAGTAGGGAGTCTACTTCAGGATTCTCTCTCTTTCTCCATCTGCTCCTGCCCCCTGCTTGTATTTTCTCTCTCCTTCTCTAAAGGAAATAAATCTTAAAAAAAAAAATCAATAGCTCTAATAGATAAGCTATATGATAAGTAATAACCATTAAAATAATCATTTATTTCCCACAGTTTAAATCAGGGGCATTAGAGTTCATGTGGTGTGCAGGGGTTTTCCATACTGCTGCTGCTAAATTTAAAAATTAGATTTTCATGGACTTCTAGGTGGGAGATGATGCTACTTCAATGAAATATGCCGTTGTTATTCTCCTTATTTACTGCGGCAGCAATTACAGCCAGCATTACAAATGTTATTTCTAGAATCATCCATGTGCTTTTCTTCCTTTGTAGAAAGGAGTCATAGATGCAAAATAGGATACACTCTCAGTTGCATAAGGATACAGCTGGAGGCTATGCTTCCAGTTCCCCCAGTTCTTTCTTCAGGTCAGTTGCTTGACATTTGCTTAACATGCCCTTCTGCCTTGTTTGACCCCATATTCTTCCAGATATTTTCTCATGAAGTCTTTAGAAATCAGCCTGGCTAGGAAAGAATGTTGTATAGTCACATGCATTTTTGGCCTCTGCAAATATTTGTCATGGTAGATTTTAAGAGCACATCTCCAAGGTTATACTTTGCATATAAATGTAGCCATTTGAGGGGTCACATTGATATGGATTGGGCATGAAACTGCTCTTGCTGTAAGTTAACATTCAGATTGACTGAGCAAGATGTCCTGATTAAAATTAAGTTTTAAAGCCTAGTTTGGCAAACTACCATCATTAATGCATTTAAATAGACTTGTTTACTGGGGTGTCAACCTCAATTTGCATCATTTTTATTAGAAATAGTCATACATTTACATGTGTCTACATTACTGATGTTGCACACTAAGGAAAACTACTTTCAGCATACATTAAAACTATATGTGTACTTGACTGTGAAACTGGTTTTTTGCACCAAGAGTATGTCTTTGCTTTATTGAAAGTTTATTTTTAAATTTATGGCTCTTTGAAAATTCCATGCTAGTGAGTTGTTTTTCCTCAGGTATCACGATTTATATTAACCTGCTTCTTTTGCTTGTGATATATTCTGAAGTCAAAGCTTAAATGTTTAAATAATATTTTAGGTTTTAAAAAATAACATATAACACATTAATTAGTTGAAAACTTTTGAGATGCCGTTACTCCATCCTGTTTTAGAATTTAGATATTTCTCGTGAAATAATTATATTATTTAAAATACTTACAAGCCGGCGTGCCTGGGTGGCACAGTCTATTAAGTTTCTGATTCTTGGTTTTGGCTCAGGTCGTGATCTCAGGGTTGTGAGATGTCAGGCACCATGCTGAGCCAGAGTCGGCTTAAGACTTTCTATCCCTTGCCCCCACCCACCCCTCCCCCACACACTCTCGCCCCTCCCTGCACACTCTCGTGCTCTCTCTCTCTCAAATATGTAAATCAGTAAATCTTTAAAAGAAATAGAATACTTGAAAGCCATTGTATATTTGTCTTTATATCTGTAGTCATAATAAATAGCAATAAATGAGACTTGAGTTCCATAAAGGAAATGGAAAATGGTTTCAAAATGTTTACATAAGCTTCCTTAAAACTTACACTTTTTATTTCCATTTTTCCCCCAAAGATTTTATTTATTTATTTATTTGAGAGACAGAGAAAGAGAGAGAGCATGAGCCAGAGTGGGTAGGGGCAGAGGAAGAGGGAGAAGCAGATTCCCCACGGAGCCTGACAAGGGGCTCAATTCCAGGACCTTGAGATCACAACCTGAGCCGAAGGCAGATGCTTAACTGACTGAGCCACATGGGAGCCCCCCTTTCTATTTCCATTTAAAAAAATGTTGAATAAAACAGTTCAGGGACTTCCTTAAACTTAGGGATCTTACTGTAAAATGCGGATGTGAGACAAACTTTATAAAGAATGAATGGAGGGACGCCTGGGTGGCTCAGTTGGTTCAGTGGCTGCCTTTGGCTCGGGTCATGATCCCAGGGTTCTGGGATCCAGTCCCACATCAGGCTCCTTGCTTGGTGGGGAACCTGCTTCTCTCCCTCTGCCTCTGCCTGCCTCTCTGACTACTTGTACTCTCTCTCTCTGACAAATAAATAAATAAAATCTTAAAAAAAAAAAAAGAATAAATGGACACACATCAGTTAGAGAAAGGATAAAAACCAAATGGTCATTTTAAGTAGATGGAGAGAAAGCATTTGACAAAGTACGACGTCCATTCATGATAAAAATCCTTAACAAAGTAGGTCTAGAGGGAGCATACCTCAACATAATAAAGGCCACATATTAAAAACTCAACAACAAACATCATATTCAAGTATGAGTGCTTTTCCCCTAAGATCAGGAACCCCAGTGGTCCACAATCAGACTACTGGATATTTATCCAAAGAATATGAAAACGCTAATTCAGAGCGATACATACATCCCTACGTTTACTGCAGCTTTATTTACAATAGCCAAATTATGGAAAGAACCCAAATGTACATCAATTGATGAATGTATAAAGAAGGTGTGGTGTATATATATATACACAATAGACTATTACTCATCCATCAAAAATAATGAACTCTTGACATTTGCAACGACATGGATAGAACTAGAGGGTGTAATGTTAAGTGAAATAAGTCAGTCAGAGAAAGACAAATGCCATATGATTTCATTTATATGTGAAATTTAAGAAACAAGACAAATGAACATAGGAGAAAAAAGACAAGTCAGGAAACAGACTCTTAACTATAGAGAACAAACTGGTGGTTACCAGAGGGGTGGTGGGAGGTGGGTGGGTAAAATAGTTGATGGGAATTAAGGGGTACACTTATCATGATGAGCAGTGAGTAATGTATAGAAGTGTTGAATCACTATATTGTACACTTGAAACTAATACAACACTGCACTTTAACTATACTGGAATTAAAGTAAAAAACTTAATAGAAAGATTGAATAGACAGAAGGAGCTGTGCTTTTAAAGAAAGTGGGAAAAACAAAGAGGCTAACAAACACTAGTATTTACCTACTATGCTAAGTGTCTTACATATAATGACTGGTATAATCCTCACAGCACCTTTGTATGATAGGTAGCATTAACACCATTTTAAAGAGGGACAGACCAGTCTTTCAACTGGTAGGAGCAGAACCAGAATTTAGAATTGAGACTCATGCCCAGTGCTTTCTCATGACTGAAAGAGTGATCCTTTCCGTGGGCTAACAGAAACAGAATCCTAATACTCTGCGCCTCCAAAGAGAGCTAATACAAAGTTTAAAGGGGAAGAGTAGAGATGTTGAGGAGCCAACCTTTGTATTCCAAAGAGCATTTCACAACAAGGGTTGCAGATGAACTTAGGACTGTGAAAACAGTTTAGTCAAGAAAATTAAAGCACTTAAGTCTATTCCAGTGAATCCAAAATAATACTTTGGCTTTTTTTGTTTGTTTGTTTTTAAGTTTTTGCACCCTATTACTAAAACCTTGTAAAGAGAAAGTGGAAGCTGAGAATATATTAATAGTTAAGAACATAGAAGATAAGTGGGCAAAGAACTCGAAGAGATAATTTACTAAAGATCATATACTTTCAGTAAGCAAACATTTGCGATGTATTCAGTCTACTAATATTTAAAAACACACCTGGAGAGATTTTTGTTTTTCAATTTGGCAGAATTTTTTAAAAAGTAGTAGTCAGGGGCGCCTGGGTGGCTCAGTGGGTTAAGCCTCTGCCTTCGGCTCAGGTTGTGATCTCAGGGTCCTGGGATCGAGCCCCACATCGGGCTCTCTGCTCAGCAGGGAGCCTGCTTCCCCTTCTCTCTCTGCCTGCCTCTTTACCTACTTGTGATCTCTCTCTCTCTCTCTCTGTCAAATAAATAAATAAAATCTTAAAAAAAAAAAAGCAGTAGTCAGTTTGTATACTTTGCAGAGGTTTCTCAGTTAAAACTTTCATAGCTTAGATGTTCATATAGAAAAAGGTGTCTTAGAGAGCAATTTTATAATGTATATTAACATTACATTGTCATTGAATTCAAGATCTCTACTGAAAATCTTTCCTAGGGAAACAATACAGAATTAGAGAAAAAAAAATACTACATATGAGCTTCTGTCTCTCTATATATCTTAAGTTTACATTTAGGGTGTGCGTGTGTGTGTGTGTGTGTGTGTATTTGTATATATGTATATATTTTGTATATATATAGTAGCTGTTGCAGATATACAAATATATATGTATATATATGAATATATATGTGTATATAGGTCGGTTGATTAGTTGGTTAGATAGATGGGAGGGAGGGAAGAAGGCAGGCAGGGTCAGCCTTCTTAAAAAAGAGATTTGTAACTGTTGTAAATTATAACTGTAGCCACATAGAAAATCATTATAGTTTCATAGTGTAATGTTTAGTGAAAAACACAGAATAGAAATTACTTGTTCTCTAAGAATTGGCTGTAGCACTTAAATCTGGAGTAACGTGAAAATGCAATGCATGTGAAAAAATAATTGAAAGAAATAGACATGATTTTTCCCTATGATGTGGTACTTTTATATAACTATTAAAAATTCCATGAACTATTAGATTTTTAAAGGAATATATTTTAACCTGCTAATAATTGAAATGCAGTATGGGTCTGTAATACTTTGTTAAAAAGCCCTGAGGTAAGCCTGTCTATCCACTGGGTTGTAACATTATGCTACCAACACACCTTCATTCGCTTTTTACCAGCTATCCTAAGTTTACATTTAGGGCATAACCATACATCTGTTGTTGAATTCCTTATTTTAATTCAGTAACAGATGAAATTTGGTAATATTTTTTCTGTTAAAATTACTTCATTGTGTCCATGTAGTTTTGTAGTGTGTGTGTGTAAAGAGTTAACAAAACTCTGCATGAGACTTTGATCTTTGTTTAATGGTCTAGCTCTGTTTCCCTGAAAACCTGTAAAACTTGGAATGTCAACTATTGCTCTTATAATAAAAATTATTCTGGATCTGGACTGGGAGAACTGTTAATACTTGATAGAAGGCATAACTTTGAGCATCCTTGAATTCAGAACTTCTGTAGCATGCATGAGCACTGTGGGCTGTGGAGTTTTGATGCCAGAGTTTCCCCCAAATCTGTCCCATATGCATCTCATCACCTCATGCCTGAACTGTTAGGCTACTTCAAAGACTTGGCAGAAGAATGCCTGATGCTGCTCTGGCAAACTGTAGTTCCTCACCTTACATCCTGCTGAGTGGTGCCAGTGGGACCTCAGATGGTCTGTGGGTCCGCATGTTTTAGTCCATCCTAAAATGCCCAGAGGGTATTGCAGTAGTATAATTCTGCAGTCAGTTTGTAATTTTCACAGTGACAAAAGTAGCATTCTAATTTCATATTAGTTAATTCATTTAGTTTTATCAGTACTTTGAGAAGAACATTTGACTCTGAGTCTGGACACACAGCTTTTAGTCCTAGGTTTTAATAATGGATTATATTACCTCGGGCAAGTCAGTTAATCTCTGAAATTAAATTTTCTTAAGTGTTAGATAAGAAATTTGACCAGTGTCATTTCTGATGTCTCTCCCAATGCAAGGTCCTATAGTCCTTTTATTTTCTTATCATCATAAGTTAATTTTTAATCCTCTCTTATGGGGAGCATTCCAGATTTCTTTTAGCCTGGCAGATGATCAGATAGCTGAAAGCCTAAGGTGTTACAGTGTGCATTCTTTCAAATTTTGCTTTCGGGAAAGTTGTCAGATTATAGCCACGTAATTAGAAAAGAAACATTTACTGCCTTTACAATAGAATTTAAAGAATTTGAATTAAAAATACTTGAGGAACTGGGGTGCCTGGGTGGCTCAGTTAAGCGTCTGCCTTCGATTCAGGCCACGATCCTGGGGTCCTGAGATCAAGCCCCACATCGTCGGGCCCCGTATCGTTGGGCTTCTTCCTCAGCGGGGAGCCTGCTTCTCTTTCTCCTTCTGCCTGTTGCTCCTCCACTTGTGCTCTCTTTCTGTCAAATAAATAAACATAAAAATTAAAAATTAAAAAAAATATTTGAGGAACTTTGGGAGGAGAAAACATTGAATGTTTGAAAAGCTTTTGATTATTTTAAGATTTTGGTCTCAACTTTCATTCATAGGTTGTGAACTGGCTTGAAGGGCCTGGATCAGAACAACTACGAGCCCAGTGGGGGATTGGAGACTCCATCCGAGCCTCCCAGGCCCTACAGCAGAAGCATGAAGAGATTGAGAGCCAGCACAGTGTGAGTGCCTCTCCTCTGCAGGTTACAGGCTGTTGTTACTGTGCATAATTAGGCCTGTGTGGTGCTAAGGGATAAGTTGCTATAAACTTTGGTATAGGGACATAAAGTGTAGTATGTTTAATAGTTAGAGGCCATAAAGTACATTTAAAAAAAAATTTTTTTTTTTCACAAAGTACATTTGACCACTTAGTATGTATTTATTGGAAGTTTGGTTTTGCTTGTGGCTCCAATACCGTTTATTTATTTCTATAGAAACAAAATTCATGTGAAATTATAAAAAAACTACCATGACAGAATAAAGAGTGATAGTACAAAAACAGAACCTTCATCTAGAGTCCTGAGACAGAAATTATGATTCTTAAATCCTCAGAGGGAGGCCTGGGACGTCCCTACTTTATTAGGAAGTGTACAGTACAATTAACGCCTGAGAATAATTCCAGAATTGTTGCGTTAATCACAACTAATGGAGAGTGAGTGCAGAGGGTGTAGGATATCTTTCCATTCTTTTTGCATTTAGGGGCTCCCATTTGTAACTGTGAAGGAGATGATCAAACAAATCAGTTATAAAATTAGAAAATAATCTATAGGCAGATTATAGATAATAATCATTCAGGAGGGCTTAAAATTTAACAACTTGTGTATGGAGCAAGTTGATATATGTTAAGCTCTTGCTTTGTTAAAGTTAACTCTTCATTATTGAGAAAGTGATCATCCACTTTGTGGATCAATTAGGTTATCCTTTTTCTTCCCCAAGTCATGTTATTTCTAATGGTAATTTAAATAGGTTGACTAGAAAAGTGGAAAAATAAACAGATTCATTAATTTCTATCTCCTTAGATTATCTGGCTTAAAAAATTGATCAGTTTACACACACACACACACACACACACACACACCATTCAACCTTGCATATAATATGAAGAATAAAACATCTTTCCCATAAATAGGTAATAAAAGAAGCTAGCCTTCCCCTACAAAACAAAAAACAAAAACAAAAAACATATCCAAGTGATCAGAAGACACTGATTGGATTTATGTGTTAATTGGGGAAAAAATCATGTGTTCAGGAATGAATATAACATGCATCCTGATCACTAGGATCTAAATGCACAGTAATAGAGAACTGAAAAAAATCGATCAATAATAATTTTAAACTCTGGGCCCAGATGAGATTTATGGATTATGTGAACATCTAATCTTTTCTTTTCCCTTTAACTTCCCCAGTTGAAGTGGTAATTAAAAGTTGGATAGTATTAATAAATGTATATTTTAACTAAATGAAATTAAAGAATAAATGTTGAATCTGCTTTTCTCAGGAATAAATTTGAATTGTTGACCAGGTATCATTTACTGTTTACTAAAGATGTATTTTGACAATATCTGACATTATTTTCCTCTTTAATACATACCATTCTGTTTAGTTCCTTATATTGTTTTCTTTGTAATATTCCCCAAATCAACCTTAATAATCTGCAGTATTGGCAGATAAAATATATACACTGTACTCTGTAGGACTTGTAATCTAGCTGAGAGAATAATATAGAAGAGGTATCACAAGATTTGGATTTGGAATCATCTAAAGATTGTGTGTATATATTGTCTGTAGTTTTCCTAATTAGTACTTTTAAGAGATTGATTGATTGATAGAGAGGGAAGGGGAGGAGGGAAAGACAAAGCGAGAGGGAGAGAGATTCTTAAGCAGGTTCCATGCCCACTGTGGAGCCCCATGCTGTGCTCGATCTCACAACCCTGAGATCATTACCTGAGCAGAAAATCAAGAGTCGAGTGATTAACTGATTGAGCCACCCGAGCACCCTAGTACTTATAAAAGATTTAAAAATGAAATCCTGTAATTGAAAAAAATCTGTAAATTTTATTCATTTCACAGGGTCCAACATCATGTTTTTTCCCTTTTATGCTAATAAAACATACTGAGTAATTTGTATTTAACTTCTAACCCCTGTTCCTGAGGTTATAATCTTTTAATGTTCTTGGTACTTTTTTTTTTTTTTTCTAATTTTATTTAGATAGAGAGGGAAGGGAGGAGTAGAGAGAAAGAGAGAGAATTTTTTTTTTAAGATTTTATTTAAGGGACACCTGAGTGGCTCAGTTGTTAAGTGTCTGCCTTCGGCTCAGGTCATGATCCGACTCGATCCTGGGATCGAGTCCCACGATGGGCTCCCTGCTCAGTGGGGAGCCTGCTTCTCCTCTCCCTTTGCCATTCCCCCAGCTTGTGCTCTCTGGCTCTCTCTATCTCTCTGTCAAATAAATAAATAAAAGTCTTTAATAAAAAAAAAAGATTTAAGGGGCGCCTAGGTAGCTCACTTGGTTGAATGTCTGCCGTGGGCTCAGGTCATGATCCCAGGGTCCTGAGATCGAGCCCTGCATCAGGCTTCCTGCTCAGTGGGGAGACTGCTTCTCCCTCTGCCTGCCTCTCTCTTTCTCTCTGTGTCAAAAAAATTTTTAAAAAATCTTTAAAGATTGTATTTATTTATTTGAGAGAGAGTGCGCACAGACATGCACACAAAGAGCAGAGAGGGGCAGAGGGAGAGGATCTCAACAGACTCCACGCTCAGCCTGCTACAGGGCTGGATCTCACGACCCTGAGATCATGACCTGAGCAAAAACTGAAAGTTGGAGCTTAACCCAGGCGCCCCTCTTGATACTTTTTAAATAACTTAATTCTGTTGATATTTTTGATACTGACTGTGACTTACTTGAACCCTGTGGATTGTTCTGGAGCATGTTACTATAGGATAACTGTATCCTATAGTATTTATTTGTATTTATTTATTTGTCAGAGAGAGAGCGAGCGCACGCGCACGCATGCACGTGCACAAGCAGGGGAGTGGCAGGCAGAGGGAGAAGTAGGCTCCACGCTGAGCAAGGACCCTGATGCGGGACTTAATCCCAGGACCCTGGGATCATGACCTGAGCTGAAGGCAGGCACTTAACCGACTGAGCCACCCAGGCGTCCCACCACTTTTGGTTCTTGAAAGCAGTATTTAATGTAAAACATTGTAGACTTCATCTAGAGGATTTGGTTATGAAAGTATCCCCGAAGTCCTTTACGTAAAGATATGTGACACATGAGGGTCCTAAAGACAGATTTATCTATATTTTATTATTTTTTAAAGATGTCAAGAGGAGTAATTATATTTTGAAGTTGGATTATGAACCTATTATAAAGAAGTTCACAAAAGGAATTGAAAAGCATATATATATTTTTTTAATTTTATTTTTTTATTTTGACAGAGAGAGAGAGATCACAAGTAGGCAGAGAGGCAAGCAGAGAGAGAGGGAGAAGCAGGCTCTCCGCTGAGCAGAGAGCCCAACGTGGGGCTCGATCCCAGGACCCCTGAGATCATGACCTGAGCCGAAGGCAGAGGCTTTAACCCACTGAGTCACCCAGGCACCCCTGAAAAGCACATTTTATATTGCGTATAGTATGGATGAAATTATAAATAGTATACATAGAGATTCTTGCGTTTAGGTTTTTATTTTTGTATTTTTTATTTATAAAGTTTAAAAATCAATTTATTTTACTTATTTTTTTAAAAGATTTTATTTATTTATTTGAGAGATTGAGATCTCTGCAAGAGAGAAAGAAAGAGAGCATGAGCTGGAGGTGGGGCAGAGGGAGAGGGAGAAGCAGACTCCCTGCTCGATGTGGAGCTCTATCCCAGAACCCCAAAATCATGACCGGAGCCAAAGGCAGACACTTAACCAACTGGGCCGCCTAGGCGCCCCTAAAAATTAATTTAAAGGAACAAATTGCTTATGGATAGTTCTGTGTGCTTAAGCTTACTTATAATGTGAATAAAATTTCAGAACTTTTGAATTGGAAAGGATCTTACAGATTCTTCTAATGCCATCACCTTATTTTTATACATGAACAAACTGGGAGAGAACATTTTTCGATCACTGGTAGCTAGACTAGGGTTGAAACACCAGTCTCTTCATACTCATGAAATTCTTTTTCCTCTCTCTGTTTCTCTATATATTTCTCTCTCTTTTCCTCCCTTTCTGTATTTTTCTCTGTCTCTATCAGTCTGTCTCACTTGCTAAATAGCTCACTTGCAGACAAAGCTACTCATGGATGTACTTAAGATAATAGCATTTTTTTTTCATTCCTGTACTCTTATACTTGAGGACATATGCACATATATTGTTGTTTGCATTTGTGGACCTGGTGCTCAAAAAAAAGAAACATTGATGATTTATGGATTTCATTTCTTTAAATGATGTATGTCAGTTTCAAAATTAGGAGGTGGGGACAAATTGAATGAGAGTGTTGAAGAAACAAAATTGGGCAGGACTTGATAGTTATTGAAGATGGGTGACACATGGGGTTCATTATACTGTTCGTTCCACTTTTGAATAGTTTGAAATTTTTCATTCTACAAGGTTTACAAATGAGAATTGCACTGTTTTAACCAATAGGTGGCACTACATTGTCACCTTGAGAATAGGTTGATGCAGGATGAGTATATTAGCTTATGATATTCTAATATTTTATTAAAAGCTTTTCTCTTTGTAATAAGAGTTAACACTTTAAAACATATGTTGGAGTTGTTCGGGTCTTAATGAAATTATGACAAATTTCTAGTGTATTGATTGTTTAATAAGGGTAGAAATTAACATACCATTTTTTATTAAATCTCTCTGTCAAGTATTAAATTTTAGATTCTTATAAAAGCATAATTCATAAAGCTAAAAATAAACCCAAATTTGTTAGAATATTTAGTATTAATATATAGAAAATGAAAATCTTACTAATATGTAGTTCTTTGTCAAAGAGTATCAAAAAGAAGTTTGGTTTTTTTTTGGGTTTTTTTTTAAAGATTGTATTTATTTATTTGACAGAGAGAGAGATCACAAGTAGGCAGAGAGGCAGGCAGAGAGGGAGGCAAAGAGGGAAGCAGGCTCCCTGCTGAGCAGAGAGCCCGATATGGGGCTCGATCCAAGGACTCTGGAATCATGACCTGAGCTGAAGGCAGAGGCTTTAACCCACTGAGCACCCAGGCGCCCCTGAAGTTTGTTTTTTTAATATGGAGTAAGCACAACAAAAAATATCAAGATATGAGAAAATGATTATAATAATTTAAAATACATTTTAATGTGTTTTAGTTCAGTAATCTGATTTTATCTTTTGGATTAAGGTAGGGTAGGTGGTTGTTAGGAAAAACACATCATAGGAATGTGTAGAAGTATAAATCTCTGAAGCTTTAGGATTCCGTTCGTATCTCCCATCTCACAGTGCTGACTTTTGGTCTTCAAAGAGAACATTGTTGTGTCATGCCTAGTAGTAAGCAGCAAAAGATGTACATGAAGAGTCAACACCCATCTCTCACGAATGGATTAGCCTTAATCAAGTGAGCTGGCAGTGTTTCTTTCCTCCTAGATTGGGATTCCTATTTCTTGGTTTAAGCATAAATACCATTATTTCAGCAGCTGTGCATCACCACCAGTTCCTGCACAATTCCAGTGTCAATCCTGATGATTATCTCTGTCCTAGGATGTGAGCATTCAAGCTCATTTCTTACCTACCGTCTAAATCCAAACTACATATCTTGGAATTGATTTTTTTCTATGCAGTTAAATGTTCATAAAAGGTAGGCCAGAGGATGGCCAAACCTGAACTCGGTGCAGCCTGTTCATCTAAGGTTCTATAAATTTTATATTCTCCCATTTCCTGGAAAAAACATTTAGATTAATTTGAAGAGAGAGAGAGTGTGTGTGTGTGCCTGTGCATTCCACGTTTTTTTTCCTTTTATCCCAGGGAGACTGATTATTTCTTTAGGATAACCTCAGTTCCTAATGTGAGTTTCTTTAATTTCGAGTGTTAATTTCAAGAAAAATACTAGTTCTTAAATTGTTTACCTCCTTGTTCTAGTTACTAGGGCCTTTATTTTACAGATTCAGACTAGGAAAAAAAATCAACCCCAGGATGGTTGTTCTTAAACCTTAGTGGTCCTAGGAGTCACCTGAAGTGATTGTTAAACTGCCTGTTGCAGAGCCACATGCCCACAGACTCTGATTTAGTAGGTCAGGGGTGGAGCCTAGGTATTTTTAGGAAGCACCCCTGGTAATATGATATAGATAGTTCTCACTGTAAGACGTAGTGACCCAGGATGCTAATCCTTTAGCTTACTATTTTTCTTTGAATCATGACTATTACTTCTTCAAAGAATTGGATCAATTATTTGTTTAGAGTGTTAACTAAATTTACAAGTACTATAGAGAAAACTATGAAATCCCTTTCTATTTTAGAACACTACCGTGATATTTTTCTCAAGTTGTATTTTCTGCTTTAAATCCATCTCCATTAAGCTTTATAATCACTCTATGGTTACAAAAGTATTTTACACATAGTATTATGTAATTAACTTATACAATAACCAATAAGGTAGGTAAGACAGATAATATCATCATTGTTGTACAGAATAGGGTTTCTCAATCTCAGCCCTATGACACTTTGGGCCAGACAGATCTTTGTTGTAGGGGCTGTCCTGTGCATTAATTATAGGGTAATTTAGCCGCATCACTGACCTCTACCCACTGGATGCATTAGCATTGTGCCCTCTCTGTTGTGACAGCCAAAAATGTCTCTGGATATTGCAAAATATTCCCTCTGAAGCAAAATAGCCCCCAGTTGAAAATCACTGCTGTAAAGAAAAAATAGGTTCTGAGAGATAAGTGAGTTAATGAAGATGACACCCTTTGTAAGGAGAAAAGGCCTTGAGTTCGTCTTTCAAATCCATTGTTCTTTTCTCTACATCTGACTACATTGTCTATATAATTATATTCAGAGATTTCATAGTAGTTCAAGCAATAAAACAATATGACAAAATAGAGAAACCCAAGTTTTACGTACAGGGCACAAGAGTAGACCACATTTAGAGCAGTACCTATTACTTAATTATAATGTCAGCTAATCTACAGTATCTGATATAAAGTGTTTTATATGTTCATTCAGTACATGTTAACTGAGCACATAGTAAATATAACATGCTGTTCTAGGCTCTTGGCTACATAGCACTGTCTTATAGTATGGAATTTAAATTCATATTGGGAAAGAGTGAGTGGAGAGCAGGTAAAGCAAGGCTTTTAGGAAAGGCTTCTCTGAGGAGATCACATTTAATCAGAAACTTTGAAATGATCTGAAGGAGTAATTTAAGCAAAAGGCAATTCAGATTGAGGACATAGAAGTAAAAACACTGTAGGTAGGTGTTTACTTGCCATTGTAAAGGAACAGCAGGTATGTTGGTGGTATTGCAGTGCCATGAGCAAGGTAAGGAGTCACACAAAACAATGTTTCTAAGGGAGTCAGGGGCCAAATCATGTCCATTTAGCCCACAAAAGGAAACTTCACATTTATTTTTTCTTAAAGATTTTATTTATTTATTTGACAGAGAGAGAGCCAGAGAGGGAACACAAGCAGGGGCAGTGGGAGAGGAAGAAGCAGACTCCCAGACATGGGGCTCGATCCCAGGACCCTGGGATTATGACCTGAGCTGAAGGCAGATGCTTAACCGACTGAGCCACTCACACACTCCTTGATATTTATTTTAAATGTTACATGAAATCATTGGAGGGATATTTGAGCAGAGAACTGATACATGTTTTTAAAAGATCTCTGGCTACCATATGGAAAATAAGGACTAGGGACAAACAACAAAATGGGAATACAGGAGACTAATAGAATGGAGGCAGTAGATGTAGTAAGAACTTGTCACATTGCTGAGGTTGAGCCAGCACGTCTTGCCCTTGGAAGAATCAGGTGTTTGGCCTTAGCCACTCTTAAATTGGGGAAGACTGTGAGAGAAGCGGATTGGGAGGCTACAGAATTAGTAGCTTTGGGGGCAGGTTAAATTTTAGATGTCTAATACTCATCCAAATGGAGATAGTTAGTGGACACTTGGATATCACTGTTGGGTTCAGGCAAGGGGACGAGGTGAGGATATTAATGTGGGAATTATCAGCATATAGATGTTATTTAAAGGCATGGGACTAGATGAACTCATCCAAGCCCAAAGAGTGATTTAGAAGAAAAGAGCCTTTGGAAAGCTGAACCCCAAGTCACTCCTAAATTTAGAGGGCAAGAAGCAGAAGGAGGGCAGCAGAACTGTTGTGTCTGAGGGAAGAACAGAAAAAGGCATTTCAAGGAGGAAGTGGTCTCCTTCGTAAAACGCAACTGAGAGGCCCAAGTAAGATAAAGACTGAGAATTTGCTAAGAGCAGGAAGGACAAAATCCTGATTAGAATGGGATAAAAAGAGAATGGGAAATAGAAGATAGAATGAGTATTGAGTACTCTTTTAAGGGATGATCTTGGTCTTGAGTTTTTTTTTTTTTTTTAAAGGTTTTTATTTATTTGACAGAGAGAGACATGACGAGAGAGGGAACACAAGCAGGAGGAGTGGGAGAGGGAGAAGCAGGCTTCCCGCTGAGCGGGGAGCCCGATGCAGGGCTCAATCCCAGGACCCTGAGATCATGACCCGAGCCAAAGGCAGACGCTTAATGACTAAGCCACCCAGGCGCCCCTTGAGGTTTTTTTTTTTAATTTAATTTTATTTTTTTCAGTGTTCCAGGATTCATTGTTCATGCACCACACCCAGTGGGGTTTTTTTTAATTGAAGTTTAATTTATATATAGTAATATATATTATAAAGGTATATATAAAATACACATCTTAAGTGTAAATTTCATTTTTTAATATAAGATACCACAGCTTATTTGTATGCTGGTGGAAATAATCCAACTAAGAAAAATGAACTCATAATGGGAGAGAGAAGATAAGTGCAAGGGCAAAACCTTGTGTAGGTTGTGTAGGGAGGACAGAGATAGTGCAAGTGAAGTGGCTGCTTTAGAAGTGGGGACAGTTCATCTGCTATTTTAGTGGGGAGGGCAAAGCATAGGGCTGCAGAAAGAGGGAGTGTCATAGGTTTGTCGGTGAGATGATGAAGTTAGAGTTTGGGCTGAGAATGAAGAGGGGGAAAGGGAGTTGGAGATTTAAAGAGTGAAGAAAACAATCATGAGAGTGGGAAAATGAATTGACTAGAGAAATGTAATAGGATTGCTGAAGGCCTATTTGAGGTTATTTGTATATACTTTATACATTTTTATATGGAGAGAGTCTATATATTTGTATACACTATAACTTTGTATACACTATAACTTTAAAAAGACAGCTGTTCAGATCGTTGTTATTATCCAGCCATATTGCTAGTCTGGTGTAGGTATACAGTAGGCAGAGAAACCAGGTCTGAGGTGTTGACAGGTGGATTGGATGGAAGGAAGAGAGCAGGGCATGAGCATTGGTTATGCTCTGGGAGGTGGTTATAACCTCTGACCAAAGATAGAAGTGAGGCCATGAGACTCTTCAGTGCTGGGCCATGAAACAAGTAGGTCAGTGGATTGGGCAATCTCATAGAGCTGTAGGAGAGAGTGTCCTAAAGGGTGTGAATGAGTCAGTAGCTGATGGTTAGAGAATGAGATTCTTGAAGCCGTATGGTAATATATGGGAGCTGTATGGTTAATATATGATTACAACAAGAATTTACGTGTGTTGGTGTAGGTAGCTGAGGTGGGGTGGGGACAGGATGGTTGCAAGTGAGGCAGGGAATCAGGGGACAGAGTTAAGAGTGCTGTGTGGATGCGTACATGTGGGAGTCCAGAGAGGAGGGCCATGACCTTTGCCCAGTACATGGGTGGGACCCAGAGAGGAGGGCCATGACCTTTGCCAAACTCCCTGGAAGAGGGTGCTTAATGGGAAATGTTTGGAAGGATATTATCCAACAGCACGCACTTTAAAGGAGATGTGGGTTTTGAGAGAAAGGGAGAGGAAATGGTCTGGTAATAATTTTCTCTGAGGATGGACAGGTTTCAGGTAGAACAAGAAAGGAAGGGAAACATTTAGATACAAGGATGAAGGTACAAGATAGATACTGACATTGACAAGAGTGAGTTCTGGGAGTCATGTGGAAGGATTTGGGGGTTGGGGACTTCTCATCCTCACTTTAAGTAGTTCTGCCTTACAGAATTATCATATATGTTACTTAGTTTATCTGGAAGAATTATAAAATGTGATGTCGTTCTTCAGGAGCCAATTTGATCCTTACTTTACAACATATGTGTTGCAGGAATGGTTTGCAGTGTATGTGGAACTTAATCAGCAAATTGCAGCACTCTTAAATGCTGGAGACGAGGAAGATCTAGTGGAACTGAAGTCACTGCAGCAACAACTTAGTGATGTTTGCTATCGACAGGCCAGTCAGCTGGAATTTAGGCAGAATCTCTTACAAGCAGCTCTTGAATTTCATGGTGTTGCCCAAGATGTAAGTGTCTACTCTGATTGCTTTTCTGTTCTTCAAATGATCTGAACACTTATCTGCACATAAATTTTGCAGGTTTGCATGTCTCCCAATTATTTTTCTGGAAAAATAAAATAATTTACTCATGGGGAGATGATAAAAGTCTGATTTTTTTTAAATTTTCTTTTCATTTTTAAGTCATTTTGCATGCAGCTAAACCTTTTTTTGTCTAAATAGTGTCTGAACCTAGTAGATATATTTCATTTTGAACATTTCTCTGTTTATGCTTTATAACATAGATTGAAATGGATGTTTCAGTACTTTCCTACATTCTGCTTACCTGGATAGAAGTCTTTGTCTTCCTGGTGCATGCCTCTGTGTGTTCTGTCTTTTCAGATAACATGTATTCTAATTATTCATCCTTATCTTTTAACAGCATAGTCTTTTCCAAGTGTAATTGTGATAACCTCATTAGATATAAACCTCATTAATCATTAAACACTTTAGATGCTGATTACATCAGGGTTATCTCTTTGGTGTCCCTCTGCTTTAGTTGTCTCAGCAGTTGGATGGCTTATTAGGGATGTTGTGCGTAGATGTAGCACCAGCTGATGGAGCATCGATTCAGCAGACTTTAAAACTGCTTGAAGAGAAGCTGAAAAGTGTTGGTAAGCAGATTTTAAAAATGCTGAAACATAAGGGTTATTTTTTTAGAAATATCATTACTATGGTTAGAGAAGTCAACTTACACTGAACTAATTATAATTATTTACAGGAAACACAGGAAAAATTAGTATAAAATAGGTTTTATTCCCTTGAAGGGTGTAATACATGCTAAAATTTTGGTTTTTCATTGATGGTCTGTCACCCTTCCTTCATTGGGCCTTTAGCCTTTCTTTACCCAGCTATATCTACAGGTGCTATGTCTTGCATATACTTTGAACAGTTATTTGTAGTGCATGCATAAGCTATAATTAGCTGTGAAGTGTTCTGTGGTAAATCCGGTATGCCCCAAACTGTGTTTTATGCAATGATTTTGGTTTTTGCTATATCCTAACCTTGTGAATAAACAGTCAGTTTGGTTCTGTGCATTTGTTTCTCGAAATTGGGAATATTGCCAAGGTTACCTACTATCCCAAGGGGAGGATGGTTCCATTTCACTTGACACTTTACATTTTACTACAGTAGGAAAGAAATACAGTGAATTTCCCTAGGTCATGACTGGAGAGGAGATAGTGGATGTACAAATGGGAGGGGAGGGTTGTTCCGGGTAGGGCAAAGGGGAATGGAGGTGAGGAAGCAAAAACCTAAGACAGATTTAGTAGAAAATGGTGACACATGATTGAACCATTAATTAATTATTGAAAAGGATTTGAGGGAATGTGTTTGAAAATCATGTTTGTATGGGCATTTTACTTGTTTGCAGCCTTTGTTATTTTAACACGTGATAGGCATAATACATATTTTGTATTTAATTTGCCAAATGCCAAATGCAGTTTATTTCAAAGCATCAGAAGCTTTCTAGAGCCATACTTTTCCTTTAAAAAAAAAAGAATTCCTGTGTGCTTGTTTTGTTTGGAGTACTGTAAATCTCTCCTAAATGTTGCCTCTTGTTAGGTGTAAGCTGGAAGATACTTGAACTCAAAATATTCAGCATCTTTTTTCAGTGATAATGCATTGCTTGAAGGCTTTGAAGTCTTGTAACTCTTATACATTATCTTGAACAAAATGTTTGGCGTGTTCTCTTAAAAATTGGACTACGTAAAAGCACAAAGGAAACAAATTGAAAAATATTACTAATGAAAATAGAAATTCTCACACTTTCTTCCTGCTTTCAGTTTTCAAAAATAAGTATCATCAATGGAAGTTAACCTTTCGGAAATTCTCTTTAGGCAGAATTTGGCATGAGAGGGAGCTCAGTTTGAACCACGTTTAAAGGGGTTTATTGCTTGAAGTGTTCAGAGAACCCCATCCCAAAGTAGTTTAACATACAAAGCTGTCATGCTTAGAATCTGAGTACAATATCTGCTGAGAGGATTTACTTGAGGGAGGGAAAGCACATCCTTTGTTTAAGAGATTAAATTTAGAAACTTTTGTTTTAGATGTAGGATTACAAGGTTTGCGTGAAAAAGGTCAAGGACTTCTGGATCAGATCTCCAATCAGGCATCCTGGGCCTATGGAAAGGATGTAACCATTGAAAATAAAGAAAATGTGGACCACATACAAGGAGTCATGGAAGATATGCAGCTTAGGAAACAAAGGCAAAGTTTGACCGTTAATGTTAATTTTTGCTGAAATAACATAATAAAATGAGAAGTGATATAATTTATGTTTTCCATACAAAATAGAAGTTCTAACCTTTAATATAGTAGGCATGTAGTAGGTTTTGGTGAATGTAATAATTGTATGTAATTGTACTAACATATTATGACAATTCGTTCAACTAATGGTACTTTCCCCCTTTTAATTCAGTGGTAAAATTTCAGTTACACTCAAGTACTTTGCATTCCATATCTCCACTATAGCCTATGACCCTTTCATCTTTTAAGAAAACCCTTTTTTGGAGAATTTTGCTTTTCTGTTTTCATTTGGTTTAGAGTTGCTATTAAATATGTTATCTACTTTAATCAGTTTCTTCATCTACAGTTCTGACTCACAAATCGTCACACATTCATTATACTGATATTTGCTCTGAAAGGATGAGACAATGGACTCTGGGCAAGAGGCTATTTAGTTTTATTTCATATAGAGGCAGGAATTTGAAGGATTCTTTGAAAATTCAATTTGCAGTTAGCACCTGAGAGAGCATTACAAAGTAAAGGATTAAATTAATATATGAAAGTATATACAGTGTAGCATGGTTGTATGAAATTTTTGCACACTTAGAAATTTTTTTTTTTGTGTGTGTGTATCATATGGTAATTCTATTTTTAATTTTTCCCCCTAAATGCTTTTATTTATTTTTTCAGTGTTACAAGATTCATTGTTCATGCACCACACCCAGTGCTCCATGCAATACGTGCCCTCCTCAATACCCAACACCAAGCTCGCCCATCCCCCCACCCCCCTCCCCTCCAAAACCCTCGGTCTGTTACTCTGAGTTCACAGTCTCTCATGGTTCGTCGCCCCTCCGATTTCCTCCAATTCATCCCTCCCTTCCCTCTCACAATGTCCTCCATGGTTTTCCTTATGCTCCACACCTAAGTGAGACCATATGATAATTAACTCTCTCTGCTAGACTTATT
>CM052883.1:124872617-124898808 GCA_028534135.1 Potos flavus | reverse complement strand
TTTGGTAGAATTCCCCTGGGAAGCCATCCAGCCCTGGGCTCTTGTTTGTTGGGAGATTTTTGATTATTGCTTCAATTTCCTTGCTGGTTATGGGTCTGTTGAGGTTTTCTATTTCTTCCTGTTTCAGTTTTGGTAGTTTATACATTTCTAGGAATGCATCCGTTTCTTCCAGATTGCCTAATTTGTTGGCATATAGTTGCTCATAATATGTTCTTATAATCATTTGTATTTCTTTGATGTTGGTTGTGATCTCTCCTCTTTCATTCATGATTTTATTAATTTGGGTGCTTTCTCTTTTCTTTTTGATAAGTCTGGCCAGGGGTTTATTGATCCTAATAATTCTTTCAAATTACCAGGTCCTAGTTTTGTTGCTCTGTCCTACTGTTCTTTGGTTTCTGTTTCATTGATTTCTGCTCTAATCTTTATTAATACTCTTTTTCTGCTGTGTTTAGGCTTTATTTGCTGTTTTTTCTCCAACTTTTTAATTGTAAGGTTAGGTTGTGTATTTGAGACCTTTCTTGTTTCTTGAGAAAGGCTTGTATAGCTATATATTTCTCTTACGACCGCCTTTGCTGCATTCCAAAGGTTTTAAACAGTTGTGTTTTCATTTTCATTTGTTTCCATGAATTTTTCGAATTCTTTAATTTCCTGGTTAACCCATTCATTCTTTAGTAGGATGCTCTTTAACCTCTGTATATTTGAATTCTTTCTAAATTTCCTCTTGTGATTGAGTTCAAGTTTCAAAACATTGTGGTCTGAAAATATGCTGGGAATAATCTCAATCTCTTGGTACCAGTTGAGACCTAATTTGTGAACCAGTATGTGATCTGTTCCGGAGAATGTTCCATGTGCACTTGAGAAGAATGTGTATGCTATTGCTCTAGGATGAATGTTCTGAATATATCTGTGAGTCCATCTGGTCCAGTGTATCATTCAAAGCCCTTGTTTCCTTGTTGATCTTCTGCTTAGATGATCTGTCCGTTGCAGTGAGTGGGCTGTTGAAGTCCCCTACTATTATTATTATCAATGTGTTTCTTTAATTTTGTTATTGGTTTATGTAATTGGATGCTCCCAAATTAGTAGCATAAATATTTACAGTTGTTAGATATTTTTGTTCTATAGACCCTTTAATTATGATACAGTATCTTTCCTCAGAACTTTTTTGTTTTATTTCCTTGGAGCATCATCATCAAAATTAGTATTTGAGAATCTTCATATGTTTATCTTCGAGACTTGTTTAGTGCTAACTGGCAATGGAGATTTCTTTGGGTTTTAGTGTACTATTTTGTTTATGCTTCGCTTCAGGATTTCGCAGACTCCATTCTGTCCTCGAGGGTTTGTAATTAGGTATCTTTCAGGTTTTTTGAAGTTTTGAAGTATTTTGATGTAACATAGATATCCTTAAAATTCTTAGAAATCAATACAAAGTAGTTGGAAGTCTCCATGGTATATAGGATTAAGTATTTTAGTATACTACAAAACATGTGTGCCCGATAATGATGTTAAAATAGTTATTAATGAAACTGAAATGATGTTCTACCTTTATATTTGGGTTTATTAGATGTGAAGACATGGTGGATGTGCGAAGGTTAAAGATGCTTCAGATGGTGCAGTTGTTTAAATGTGAAGAAGATGCTGCTCAGGTAAAAGATCAGTCAGGCACATGATGTATTGTCTTCTCTTAAAAGACTCATTTCACCTAACTGTAAAAAAAAAGTGTACTTTTCATTGTCCTAAGAAAGTAAATGCGTTAAGTCAAGTTCTAGTTTATCTTATTAAAATAACAAAGTGTTTTTTTTTATTTCCAGTTATTTTACTGGTCTCATTTGACTTCTCAATGAAATCCTCTGTTCAGTGAGAAATTGGGATTATTTATTATTTATTATTGTTAGTTACATGCTATTGTTATTATTATTTATTATTATTGTTAGTTACATGCTAAGATTAAGGCTGGTGTAGCATATTGCTTTTTTAACTTGCAAGAGGGTTTTTCAACTAGATAAACCATATTCTGTCTTTGTGTAGTTAGCATCAGAGAACATCATCGCAACTTGACTTAGGGGAACTTTGTGATTTTAAGTAACAACATAAATCTGTAATGAGATTCCAGTAAGATCTATATTACATAAACACACGATCTTTTAAATTCAATTAATTAACACATAGTATATTATTAGTTTCAGAGGTAGATTTCAGTGATTCATCAGTCTTTTGTAATACCAGTCCTCAGACATTAAGGAGAACACATGATCTATAATATGAATCATGTACTATTAATTTTAAAAAAGTGCTTCTCTTTAATATATCTTGTCCCTAGATTTTAAAAATTTTGAGGGGGAGGAAAGATCATTAATTCATGTAGCTTTCTTAAATGAAATAAGCTATTAAGATCTTAGGTTATAACTAATAGATTAATTAATCATATGGTAGTAATTTTTCTTTTTATTAATATGGTGTTTTGATATAATAAGAGTTATGGATCCAGTGTCACTCTTCTTTATTTTTTATTTAGGCAGTAGAATGGCTAAGTGAACTTCTGGATGCCCTGCTTAAGACCCACATCAGATTGGGTGATGATGCTCAGGAAACGAAAGTTTTACTGGAAAAGCATAGAAAATTTGTTGATGTTGCACAGGTGCAGAACTGGTTATCTTCCTTTCCTACAAGCTCAGTGTTTGAATAGCTTTCTGCATGATTATAATGTAACTTAACCCTCCAAGTCCAAGAAGGTTAGTTATGTTATTCCAGAAATATCACAGAACTAAGAAAATGTCAGCTGGTGCATCAAAAGTAGCCTGCATAAACTTGAGAGGGTTTATGTTTTCCTGAATACAGGTTCTGTATCTTCCTTCTGATTTGTTTTAGATTATGTCATTTTTTTAGGCAATCCATCTGTTCACTCACAAAAATGAGTAAGAAATACGGTTAGTATCGGTATAGTAGAAACCCCAGTTTCTGTATTTCACCAGTGTTAGTGTAACAATGCAGATTTTGTGTGTGTGTTTGTGTGTGTGAAAAGTATCTTAATTTATTTTCCCTAATAATTGAGTTCTCAGTGAACAATTGCGGTTTTCTGTATGGGATATAAAGTGTCCTATGAAGAGCCCATCTTTACCCATTTGTTTTGATTAATGAGATCAGCCATTCCTTTTGGCCTGTGGAATTGACAAGAATGAGATGGGGAAAACAGAAGAAGAGAGCAAAGCCTAATAAGAAAGAAACTTACTAAAAATTCATAGTGTACTCTTCCCATCCTTTTTTATGCCTGCAGTTAATTTGTAGTAGTAAGTACCAGTGGAGTCATTCAGTACTGATTTCCAGTAGTGTTATTATTTGCAACCACAATCCTTCCTGCACACTTTCCCGTCTCTCTTTTCAGAATTCTTTTACTATAATTTCATGTTTACTTTTTCTTTTTTAGAGCACTTATGACTATGGCAGACAGTTGCTACAGGCCACAGTTGTGTTGTGTCAGTCTCTGCGCTGCACATCTCGGTCATCTGGAGACACACTTCCTCGACTGAACAGAGTATGGAAACAATTTACAATAGCATCTGAAGAGAGAGTGCATAGGCTGGAAATGGCTATTGCATTTCACTCAAATGCCGAAAAGGTTTGCTTTTTTAAAAATGTAGTCTCAGTAGTATTTATTTTATATGTTTAAAATGCATTAATTTTAATACTATAATTATGTGATTAGCCTGTGTTTTTTTTCTAACTTATATTAATCCCATTGTTTAAAGTTTGTTTAGATATAATATATTGTCTTAGAGGTTCAAATCAAATTCTCATAGTATAATTCATACCAGTGCTGGCTTACTGTGGTTGGAGAAATCCAAAACATCTAAGAGTCCTCTCTCAACAGTGCTTCTCTTCTTACCAAACCTGACCCCTAAAATGAGCTATCTTTAGGGTGTCACAACTCCCATCACTTTCATTATGCAAGGAAAAGACATTTCGCCTTGGCAACTACTACTAATTGTCATAAATTTTTTAAAAGGGCATTTTGTAATTTTATAAGGTTTAAAGCACAGACTACCCAGCTAAAAATGATATGAATAAAGATAAAAATAAAACCTTTTTTCATGTGTTATCTTTAAAGATTCATTTTAGAATTTATTATTTCATGAATTCATTAGTCCCAGAAACCAAAAATGCAATATGTAGTGTTACTTGGGTAGAGTTGCAGTAGACCCCTGTTCTTAACTCTGCGCAGAGAAACTTTATAGCACTGAACCCTTACATCTCCACTCTGAAGAGGAGCTTTGTTATGTAGTTAACTTTGTTTTGATCTCTCAACAATGGAAGTTTATGTGTAGGGGATGTTGAGTACAATATGAAATGTGAGGAACTGAAGATGTAAATGTGATATAGCCTGGTCTGTAGAACAGAAGAGATGTGACCAGGAATCTCAGGAATTGGGCAGTGTTCTACTGTACCTCTGTTGGGAAGTGTTTATAGTTAACTCTTGCTGAGCTGGTCACAGAACTCTGCAGGTCAGTGTTTTGGTTTAAAATAGGCCTAATAATAATGAAGGTGAAAGTGTATAAAATGGCTTAATTTATTTATCTACTGATTGTTTTATTTTTTTAGAAAGATTTTATTTATTTATTAGAGAGAGAGAGTGCACACAAGCTGGGGGAGGGGCAAAGGGAGAAGGAGAAGCAGACTCCCTGCTGAGCAGGGAGCCTGATGCAGGGCTTGATCCTAGGACCCCGGGATCGTGACTTGAGCCGAAGGCAGATGCTTAACAACCTGAGACACCCAGGTGCCCCTACTGATTGTTTTAATGAAAAGTTTTTATTGAAGTATATTAACACAGAAAAGTGTACAGATCATAAATGTTTGTTGAATTCAGTCTATTCAATGAATTTTCACAAAGTGAGCATGCCTGTGAAATCAGTGCACCTTTCAAACAATAGAACATTACCAGCACCCCAGAAGCTCTGCCACCCTCTTTTAGTCACATTGTTCCTGCGGTCCCTGCCTCCTCTCCAAGGGTGACTACTGGCCCAATATCTAACACTACTGATAACTTCTTAAGATACTGCTTTCAAAATGTATCTGCAAGGCCACTCTGGAAAACAGTACGGAGTTTCCTCAGGAAGTTAAAAATAGAACTGCTCTTCAATCCAGTAATCCCACTATTAGGGATTTACCCAAAGAATACACAATACAAAATTGCTAATTCAAAGTGATACATGCACCCTGATGTTGATAACAGCATTATCTACAGTAACCCAAGTTATGGAACCAGCCCAAGTATTCATTCATAGATGAATAGATAAAGAGGATGTGGAGTGTACACACAATGGAGTATTACTCAACCATAAAAAAGAATGAAATCTTGCCATTTGCCACTACATGGAAGGAGCTAGAGAGGATTATGCTAAGCGAAATAAGTCAGAGAAAGACAAATACTGTATGATTTCACTTGTGGAATTTGAGAAACCAAACAAATGAGCAAAGGGAAAAAAAAGAGAGGCAAACCAAGAAACAGACTTAACTGAGATGTTATCAGAGGAGAGGTGAGTGGGTGAAGGGTTAATAGGTGATGGAATAAAGGAGGGCGCTTGTGGTGAGCACCAGGTGTTGTATGCAAGTGATGAATCACTGTATTGTACACCTGAAACTAATTACACCCTATGTTAACTGGAATTTAAATAAAAACTTAAATTTATCTGCAAGGACATTAAGATCTAGACTTCTTTATGAGGCCATATAAGAATGTAAATGGTTGAGAGGTTTTTTTTTTTTAAAGATTTTATTTATTTATTTGACAGAGAGAGAGAGAGATCACAAGTAGGCAGAGAGGCAGGCAGAGAGAGGGGGAAGCAGGCTCCCCGCCGAGCAGAGAGCCCAATGCGGGGCTCGATCCCCGGACCCTGAGATCATGACCTGAGCCAAAGGCAGAGGCTTTAACCCACTGAGCCACCCAGGCGCCCCGGTTGAGAGGTTTTTTTTTTTGCATAGAATGTTAATGTTCCTTTTTCTTCTGCTGCATGGCCTTTATCATGCTTATAACAAGCACAATTTAAGGTTCTTTACTGCTCAAACCTTTGTAAAGCTTTTTGTTATCAGATATAATTTTCTTCTTCTTTTTTTTTTAGATATAATTTTCTTCTTGACTGTGTTTTATTTTATACCAGTAAGCATAAATATAACCATAACTATAAACAACTTGTATGGTATAATGACTGGGAAAATATTTAAGTTGAATCTAGGACTTTATATAAAGTTATTTATGAGTAATGCTGAAATAAACAGATTAGATTAAGTATAATGCAGTAACAGTTGCAAAAATAAATACTTATTTTTTTCTTCTCTCTTCCCCACATTTTGCAGTTTTTTTCTTATAATCTTGTGTGTATCTTGGACTTACAGCACATCTCAATTTGGACTAGCCACCATTCAAGTGTTCACTAGGCTGTTTGCTACTATATTGACTAGTGTGGATCAATACCTATAGACTTAGCTATTATAAATTAGAGCAGTTTCTTTCTTCCTTCCTCTCCTCCCCTTGTTAAATTTAAATGGTAATAGTTAAGGAAAGTAGTATTTTATCAAGGACTGTAGGACTTCCTGCATTTGAATTATAACCTTATCAGTTTATATCAGGTAAGTCAGCAGATCAGTTTTTAAAATAACTGTAAAGTGCCTGTGTAGGTCATCCCATCAATTATGTGTTTGTACTCTGAGTATATGTTGTTTTGGATTTATATTTTCTTTCATTTTGAAGTCTGTAAGCTATTTGGGGTCAAAATCTGTATCTCATTACATCCCAAGCTGCTAAATAAACATTTAGCACAATAAGTAATGAATGAATGAAAGAATATTTCTCAAGCACAGTTCGAACTTAAATTTCCGAATAGTTGTCTAGTATTATTTTTATCTTGGAAATCATTATAGACTTTTTTTTACTCCAATTATATATTATTCTTATGTATTTCATTTTATTTGAATTTTTTGAGCCAACTTCACCAGTAATCAGTCTTGTACAATGGTGATGTCCATGGAGATGCTAAGAACAAAACAAAAACACTTTCAATCTACTGAATTCACATGAGCTTGATTGCCTTTCTATATCTCTTGATTGATGTTGCCATTTTACTTGTTACAGATTTTGCAAGACTGTCCAGAAGAGCCTGAAGCTATTAATGATGAGGAGCAATTTGATGAAATTGAAGCAGTTGGGAAATCACTTTTGGATAGATTAACTGTTCCTGTAGTTTATCCTGATGGGTATGGTACCTGTTCTTATAATTTTGTCTTTTTATTGGTGAGGTCTTAAAGTGAAATCATCAAGAGAGGAAAATCTGTTTTTTAAAAAGCCAAGTAAATTAGCTTTGGCTCACACCTTCAGTTTCACAATAAATTTGTTTGTAATGAAAAGAAATATAAACTCAGCTCTTAGCAACAGTAGCAGTTAGTACTCAATGCTATCAAATGTGGTGCTTCTTGACAGCTTATTATAGAAGGCTGTTACCCTGGGTTCTAGCCGTGGCCCTGATGAGAGGGAGGGAGTAAGATGCCTCTGGGCTTCGTCTGGCGCAGGGAAGGGGAGTGCAGAGCTGTAACGTTCAGTGAGCTGATAATGTATCAAACATCAGGTTAAACATTTCACTTCATTATTTTTGACCAAACAGTGCTAGACCAGTATGATTATTCCTGATTTGCAGATATAGAAACCTGAAGCTCAGAAAAATTAAGTGAGGTACTCAGGATTTCACAGCTTCTAAGTAGAATTGGAATACAGTCTCAGGTTGGTCCAACTCTGAACACATTCTCTTTTCTCTATGCTGTATGGAATCCGAATTTCTTCATTTGTAAAATGATGGGGTCCTGATTCCCACATTGCTTTCCATTTCAAAAGTTAATAATAGAAGTAAGAAGTGATCTCATGCAAATAAATGGGCCAGTAAATGAATCAGGAGCTTCATCCTTGAGGATCTTGACCTCAGTGAAAATAATTTAGAGGTAATCCAGAGGATATTTAATTCAAATGACAGAGGAACCACATCATTGGATGCATCTACCTTTACCCTGTAGTATAGTGTAATTGATAGGATTGTGGACTCTGAAATCAGATTTCTTGGGTTTAAATCTCAGCTCCACCACTTACTAGCTGTAACACCTTGGGCAAGCCACTCAGCCTTTCTGTGCCTCAATTCCGTCATCTAAAAACAGGGATATATTATTCATACCTTTTCAGGTTATAGGAGCAGGGGAATTACGTGAGCTAAATGTATATAAATTACTTAAAACAAATCTGGCACAGGGGCGCCTGGGTGGCTCATTCAGTTGAGTGTCTTACTCTTCGTTTCAGCTCAGGTCATGATCTCCGGGGTCGTGGGATTCAGCCCAGAGTCTGGCTCTGTGCTGGGCACAGAGCCTGCTTGAGATATTCTCTACCCTACTCCCCCTACCCTCACTTGCACTCTCTCTCTATAATAAATAAAATCTTAAAAAAAAGAAAACACAACAAAAAACCCCAAATCTGACACATAGTAAGTGCCACTACCACTGTGTCCTGAACTTCAAATGATTATTTGGAATTGATTTTGGGAAGGTACGATTTTATTCCCTTGAAAGAATATAATTCGTAGTCTATATTTAGATAATCTTTGGACATAGCCAAAATTAAACCATCAGAAGAAGCCTAAATTCATATTAGATTATCTGCAATGTATAAAAGAATAAAATCTAAAAATTTATAAATTTAGCTTGTTAACAGTATTAGAGGATGCCTTCTGGTTGTTCCATTCCAGGGAGTCCCCATCCCCATTTCTTTTTTTTTTTTTTTTTAAAGATTTTATTTACTTATTTGACAGAGAGAGATCACAAGTAGGCAGAGAGGCAGGCAGAGAGAGAGGGGGAAGCAGGCTCCCTGCTGAGCAGAGAGCCCGATGCGGGGCTCGATCCCAGGGCCCTGAGATCATGACCTGAGCCGAAGGCAGAGGCTTTAACCCACTGAGCCACCCAGGCGCCCCCACATCCCCATTTCTGTGATTTCACAGTCGGTTGTTAGCACCATCTCTGTTCTACTCAGGTCAGCCTAGGAGCATCGATAACTAGTATTTTGGCTTGGACTTCTCCTCCTCCTCCTGTGTTCTACAAATAGTCCATATAGCATTTCCTCATGTTTTTAAGATTGAAGAATAAGTTAGTACTGTAGATTCAGATTTCACAACCACTACCTTTAATATTTGGAATTGTTACTCTGTTCCATTTATATGATAACTTGTTGATGCTGTATAAAGTTTGTTTGACAGCAAGCTTATTCAGATTTATCTTTCGTAACATTGTCCTGGAAAAATAAAAGAAATTAGATGATCTGTCTGGATTCACTGCTTGAAGACTCCAGTTCAAATGTTGGTTTTCCCACTGTGTAATCCTAGTTAAGTCATTTAATTTTCTAGACCTCAGTTTTTTGATCTTAAAAAATACAGAGCTTAACCAGATAATTTCTTTTCTTTTTTTTTTTAAAGATTTTATTTGTTTATTTGACAGAGAGAGATCCCAATTAGGCAGAGAGGCAGGCAGAGCGAGAGGAGGAAGCAGGCTCCCTGATCCCAGGACGCTGAGATCAAAACCTGAGCCAAAGGCAGAAGCTCAACCCACTGAGCCACCCAGGGGCCCCCTAGATAATTTCTAAGAACTCTTCTAGCTCTAAAAGATTCCGTGACTCTGAATACAGTATCTTTTCAAGAAGGATAACATTAAATGATTTTATCTGCTAAAGTCTCAAATGATGCCTTAACATTAAGCAGACATTTTACTTGCCAGCTATATTAGACATATATTAGACACACATTTGGTGTACATAGCCCTTATCTTTGAAGAACACATCAGATTTTATATTTGTGTATGCATATGCACCCAAAACTGAAAAGTAGAATATCTCCAATGTTGCATTGTTTCCTTTATTGTTTCGTTGTTTGGTTGCATTGTTTGATTTATTGAGATTATTGTATGTACATATGATACGACATTTAATGCCACTAGTCTTTTTCTCTCAACATGTCTTAATATATTTAATGCCATTTAAAAATGTTTCTCCCACTGAATTACTACTCAAAGATAAGCAGTATAGTCTGCAAGTGAACTAATTTCATATCACGTATATAACATTTATGGTAATCTTTGCTCCCTTTTGCATTTGTTGTGGTTAGTGGGTTTGTATTAATCTGATTGCGGTTTTTCTGTTTGTTTTGATTTTTAGAACTGAACAATATTTTGGGAGTCCAAGTGACATGGCTTCCACTGCTGAACACATCAGAGACAGGATGAAACTGGTTAGTCTCAAAAGGCAGCAGCTGAGACATCCCGAAATGATGACCACAGAGAGCTAATAAATACCAGCTTCCCACAAATCTGCAGTTCATAATCCCGCATGTCGTTGGCATACTACAGCATTAGCCGCAATACATTAAGATACATTTCACAGCCAGGATAAGCCTCATTTCTTTCCATTTTACATTTCTTTCTACACATTAACTTGCAACTACCAAGGCATCATTACTTAACTTGCTTTGAGACCATAGACTCCAAGTATCTTAAAAGAAGGAACTCTAAACATTGCACTGAAACTTGCTTTAAAGCTTTACCTGACCTGTCAATTTGTAGATGAACAATTGATAATAAGCTTTGAATGGTGCTAATAAGAGTTTAGGAATTCTCTATATAAAAAATGGTTGACCTTCCTCCCCAGGTGATGTAGTAAATTTAGACTATAGTTAAATTGGTATTAGTAGACAGTGGTGTACTCAAAAATTTTACTTTGTAATTCTTTAAAATTGATTATTTTTATTGTGTCAGTATGAAGAAAACCTTCAGATCTTTGATATATTCATTAAAGGACATTTTCCTTATTTGTGTTGATAATGTATTAAAAGTTGTTTGTGCTTAATAAAAGGCTTCTTTTAAACTTCTTATTTAATTTGGTGGTTATATCCTGTTTCCAAACATGAGTGCCTTATTTAAAAGGGCATTCTTAGGATTGTGAGGATGGTTTAATATTTGTTTTTTCATGTTGGTTGCATGTGTTTTAGCCAGGAAATTCATATGTAAGCATGTGTATATAATAAATAAGCATGTTTAATAATGAAAAATAATTGTGAAGAGCAATTTAGATCTTAAAAAACTTAATGGAATACTATTTCTAATTGTTCTCCTCTTCAAGTTGAAAATATCCAAATTATTAACAACCCTGAAGATACTTTGTCTTTGGGGAGGAGGGCTGGGGAAGAAGGCATACATAATTTCTTAGGTATAATCTTTTATATCAGGAATCTTTCTGGAATGAATATAGCAATTGTTAATAAAGTTTAATTTCTCATAGACTAGAAGCAAAATTCTGAAGCAGTCTAATAAAAATTGTACAACTCTTTTAGAGATAAAATTAAGAAGATGTTAGTGCTTTTAAGTTTATATTAAGTTTAAATGGTAAAATACATATTTTTGTGTTAATTTTTATTTCAGAAAATGTTTTTGAAAAAGATTAAAAATAATTTTTTAGTCTGTGATCAATACAAAATTATGCAAAGAATTGTATGCTGGTTCCTTTTTCATGTCCACAAAAATGTTCATGTATCCTCCAATGCAAAAAATTCCCTCTTAACCTGCTGGTTTCTCCAGCCTTCTTCACTGCCAGACCTCTTGGAGAAACCCATATCATTCCCTCTGCATCCTCATCGCTCACTGTTCAACACCTTGCAATCTGGTTTTACACAGCACTTCAGTGAAACTGTTCTGTGGACTCTCAGTTACTGAATTGAACGATTATTTCTTTTGGTCTGCGTTACTTACCCTTCTCTGTCTCTGCAATATTTACACCATTGAGCAACCTTTCCTAGATGGCGTCTCGTCCTTTGAAGATGTCATCCTCTGCCATAACTTTGAGTGCAGTCACATAACTCTTACTTAAAGTGTATCTACTAAAATGCACTCTCAGATTCTGTCTTCAGAATGCTTCTGGAACGATCTCATCCTTAGGGTTTCTATTTTATCCATGTTTTGTGTTCCATATCTGGTCCAAAATTTCAGACCCATACTTTCAGCTACCTACTTGACATTTCAGCCTAGAGGAAGTCATCTTGTTTTTCACTTTTGTTCTCTCTCAGCAATTTTGGTTAATTTTTTCCTAATCAGACATGCCAGAAAATCTGGGAGCAATGCTTGATTGCTCCCTTTTTTCTTACGCTGCCACTGCTTCTGAGAACATTCTGGAAATTCCTTCTATATTTGATATCTTCTCAGTCTTTTATGACTTAACTTCTGAGTATGAACTTTTGTGAGTCTTCATTTTAGTCTTCATAATGGTGCTAACCACATGCTGCAATTGTTTATTGATGCCTGTGCCTGCTACATTATAATCTCTGTTGAGGGAAGGGATCTTGTGGGATTCTCCTCTTCCCAGCCTTTTGCTCATATGTAATAGTTGCTTACTCTTCCTCTGTATGTGAATGGTCTGTTGTAGGCATTAGTAATAATCCCCTCTATATTGTAGTCTGAAGTGTGTTTTAAATATACTTCCTAAAATTATGACTGACTTATGAATTAATCCACTGATAAGGAAGTCATTTGGTATTTTAGATACTTATATATTAGGTAATATAGATATTTAGTTACACTCAATATCCTACTGAATTTCAGAGTAGTAAGAATGTTTTTAAGACTTTACTAGAAAGGAACTGCACTGTAAATAATGGGACTCTTAGTTTTATCATCAACTCGACTACTTACTGTCCAGTGAGTTAATTTTTAATATGCCTTAAGCTATCCAGCCTACAGTAAGAGTAAAATAAGGCATCATCTGGAACTGTTATTTGTAATTTGAGGATTTCAAATGAAACTGAATATGCTTTTGACATAATACTGTTGCTCTTCATTTGTAAATTTGCTGCTACTTTCTATATCTGTATGTATACATACAGTGATGATTAAAAACCTAACAATATCCTAATGTTTTTTTTTTCATAGCATTATAGTTTACTTAGAGTACATGTGAAGGAAGTGACTGCAGTCTGTTTGAAAGCATGAGTTCTTTGTTCATCACAAATTAATGTTGGCCCACAAATGGAGAAAGAACCATCATTTCTCTATGCCATTATTTGTATATGCCACAACTGTCCACATTACTTTGGCTCATCTCAGGGAATTCTTGAAGTGTTAATTGGGCTAGTTTTGTTTTGTGTTTTATTTGTTCGTTCTGATTTGGGGGATTTTTTTTTTCTCTTGCCTTCTTACTGTATATTTGCTCCTCTATAAGCTCAGTGTAAAACAGTTTTGATATCTGTTCCTCACACGTCTGGCCCAGCGGAGCTACGATGCAAAAATGGTAACTTTATTTCAGATAAAATTAACTTCATTCCCAGTCCTCATTGTTGGCGACCTTATTCTGCTAGGGTGACTCATTGATGATGGTGATGAAACTGCTCAGCCTGCCAACCAGGATGTTGATGGCAGGTCTAGGCTTCCTTACTGTGTAGATGATTGGAAACTACTTTCACTTTGTAGGCATTTAAATTGGCCAGTGCTCCTGAGTGTTAATTAGTATTAATGTGTTGTTTTATTACCCTGTCAGTCAAAATATGGGGTGTGCTGTTTAGTTTGTTGTTATTGTTGGTGGCGTACTCTTAAGGCGAACATGATGATTACGTTCTGATAGTGCTGAGCAAACCATACTCTGTTGTAAACCTATTGTAACCAACAGCATGACTGTGAGATTAGCTGAACGTAACTCACTGTACAGTCTACAGTCGGAGAACTCGGAATTCTCTACTTCATTGTAATGTTCCTTGCCAGAGAGATTGGATATTGCTGTGTACTCTTCCCATCCTGTGGTTCCTAAGAACTAAACATGCTGTGGTTGGTAAAGTCCTCCACATCTTGAGCTTATTGAAAATGGCATGGGAAACTAACATCAGTAAGTATCATCAGTGACAAGAGTTACATGGTTGAGGTATCTTTGGTTAAACCCCCAAATGAAAAATTCCCTAGAATTAGGTAGATAGGCTGGAACATACCTGGCCAGTTAACCCAATTAGTAAACTTAGCACTGTTAACTTTCAGTTCTGAAAATAGAAAGCTTCAGTTGGAAGTGGAAAATACACTTCTGCTATGGAGTGCAACAAATACCGTGATGAGGCAAAATTAAGTATTGATTTAACATCTGACATTATGCGGCTCTAGTGTGTGCTGTAGAAACATCTAGGTTTAGCTAAGAAGCATAAATAATGGCAAGCATAGTAAAGATCATAAAAAAGCCAAAGTAAGAACTGTAGTGAATATAATGGAATGAGTTTGGAATTTGAATATCTGACTGAAAATCTGGCTTTGCCATTTACTGACCCTTGTAAAAATGACTAAACTTCTCTGGGTCTGTAAATACAATCATATTAAAAAAATATGTTGAAAACTACAGTATTATCCAAAGTAGAAGGAATTATAATTATCTTTTCAGAATAAAAAGTAGAGCGTTCTTTAATGTCGCTCTTGTCTCAGATGACGAGCATGGGGTCATGAGGGAAATGGCACTATGCTCACCTCTCTGAGTTCCATTTCCCTTACATTCAGAATTACGTACTGGAAGTACTTAGGGTGGAGACGGTGAGCTCATCAGTAAATAACAAGACTTTTAAATCTGACAGATTAACTCTTTTATGGCAGGATGATAGACCAGCAAGATGGAAGACAAGTGAGGAATATCATCTACTTGAGGGTGACAGAACATGACACAGTGCCATTAATAAGTAAGTAAAAGTCATACTCAGAGTGGATCTCAGAGAGTCAACCCCAGCCAGTGGAAACAACAAAAGCGAAAAGCTGTTAAAAGTATCCTAATAACTAACAAGCATGGCTTGAGACCACCATTAGTACTGTTATGGTTAGAAAAGAGCGATCTTGATAAACGAGCAGTGATAATAACAAAGACTGGTCCTGTAATCGACTGCTAGAACTAGGGATGCTCCATGAAATAGCATAAATGCAGGGGAATGTTTTTTAAGACTGAAAGGGGTTCGTAGATATGATCCTAAATAACATGACTACAGAATTTAAATAAACTTGGAAAACTTGACAACACTAGTCCACGTGCTTCAAGAAAAGCAGAGACTGTACTAGAACATGAAGCACTTAGAGATCAAAGGAAAGCCAGAACTGTGACCAAATATTTTGAAAGGAATGAGTAAATTTTTTAAAGAACCAAGATTATTTTTGTAGAGGACCTTTATTAGGCGCTATGTGTGTGTGTGTGTGTGTGTGTGTGTGTGTGTGTAATCCTTATATAGTTATTTAGAAATTCTTAGCAAATAATTGAAGATAGTTACCAGCCACTAAATAATCACAGTATTGTTCATGGATTTTAAGTCAGGTATGTGGAAAACAACTACTGACAAAAGGCTATTGAAGTCTGAAGCCAGTTTTAGTGAATCTCAAGGAGTCACCTAGAAGTATTTACAAGTATTTACAAGTTACATGCCATCACTTTAGGGCGCTCCCAAATGAGACGCTCCTTAGAGAGACAGAGGATAATTCAGATGTCCTTCCACTCAGAACACAGGGGCCTGTGCAGTATGATCAAACCTTACATCGTGTTTTGGGTCTACATGTCTTTTATAGTTGCCGTAGTTCTTTTTTAGTTTAGAAGTCAAGTAAAAATTTCTGTGCTTGATTTTTCTCTTAAAAATATTTCTTCATCTTAACTCTTACATTGGTCTACACAGCCAACAAATTTGTTGAGAATATATGATCAATATGTATATTTTTTTAAAGGTGTGAGGGGATCAAAATGTAACTGACAGGTTTGAGCCAGTGTAGATTTGAGAGCTGATTGGTCACCTCACACTCAGGAATATCTCAAACAAGCTCTTAAGTTTCTAAATTAACACTGATTGGAAGAATTTGATGATTATCTTGCCATGAGATCAATAATACAATTCTCGGTGGCATTATTTGGTAAGTGTTGCACCCTGGAATTTTTCTCCCAACATTTTATAAAAATTTCCAAACATATAAAGTTAAAATTTTACAGTGTATCAGTCACCTGGATGCTAGTTAGCAGTAACTATGCTTGCATTATCACATCTCTATCCATCCAACAGTTCATCCAATTGCAGGCATCTTCACTCTTCCTACTAACTTCAGCATACATATCATTAACTCTAGAGCTCAGTCTGTGCTTAACCACATTTTTATGTAAAATTAGCATACAATGAAGTGCATAAATCTTAAGTGTGCATCTCTAGTTTTGGAAAATGCATACTATCATTTGTTATTGTTGCTATCAAAATGTTATCAGAAAATTCCCCTTTGGCCCTTTCTAGTCAATCCTTGACCCCACTCCACCCTCCCAAAGGCAACCACTGTTCTTTTGTCTACCACAAATCAAATTTCTCTCTTCTAGATCTTTATGTAAATAGAGCCACACAGCATGTACTCTTTCTAGAAGCCTCTTCACTTACCATGGTTTGGAAATATATCCATGTTGTTAGGTGTTTTAGTAGTTCATTACTTTTTATTGCTGAGTAGTATTTCATTGTATAACTATATTGCAGTTTATCCATTTTCCTATTTATGAATACCTGGGCTGTTTCCAGCATTAGTAGTTATAAATAAAGCTGCTATGGTTATTCTTAATGTAAGTCTTATGTGAAGATAGGCTTTTATTTCTCTTGGGTGAGTACCTAGGATTAGAATTTCTGTGTCATAGGGTAGTTTTAAAAGAAACTGCTATACCTTTTCCAATGTTATACTGTGTCCTGGATTTTCACTATATTTTGGATGTGTAGAAAGGTGTAAACTATTTTTATGATTCGTATTTGAAATACTAGAAGTGGGTTTGTGATAGAAATGGCATTAACGGTTGGCAGTTGGTGTTCTTTGAGGAAAGAAATACCTGTCTGTCCTAAACAGCACCCAACAGGTTCCTATGCCTGAAATTTTAGCATTAGTTTCACTTCTTGAAGGATTAACCCATTTCCCAAGCATGGTGATATATTAGCTAGAAGAAACAGCACTGGTTTGTTTATTTTACTAACTTTTGCCACCCGTTTTCAGTAGGTGAAGTAAGACCAATTAAACAGAAAAGATTATTTCTGTTCAATTGGGGTGAAGGGGTAGTCAAAAATGTATACTACTAGTCTGTCCTGAGTACAGCAATGTGAGAGAGAACCACCTGGATGGGAAAGGCCCCCAATTGGTGGTCAAGAAACCAGAAAACGGGGTGGGAAGAATTCTACCTCACAGTTGTGATAGGGGATAGCTATGTTTTTGCAGGACATTTTAGCCTTTACAAAATATTTTCTGTGTTGTCTTTTTGTTCAGTACCACCTAGCTGTAGTTATTTCACACCCTAGTGACTTTCTTATTCACTGTGTTTTACCCTTCCTGCCTGTTATATTACATATAGCAGTTACTTGTATAAGCCTGTGAAATTATAATCATATGTATGTTTCTAATGCTTGTGTTCAGATATTTATATATGATTCATCCAAACTTTACTATTCAATTTTTAAGGGCTGGGATATTTGGCCTCTACTGTAAATCCCTATAATGTTCCACACATTGTAAATGCAATAAAGATGTTAAGAACTATTAATAATGGCAGCATATTTGATATGTATTTCTTTGATATGTTATCACTTTGGACAATAAGTTTGGTTTCTGTTAATGAAGACCGTTCATAAAATCTAGGGAGAATTAAGTCATATTGGTTTCTATAACATAATCTGATGAGTTCTGCATCTTTGAATCTGTTCGAATTATGTTCTCTAAAGCTTTAAATTTATTCTAACATTGTTTTCTAAAATGATTAAAACAAAATGTGACTTCTTTATTCTGAAATCTAGAGTCCTAGAAGACAGAGGCTAAATACCCCTTCCCTTGTGCTTCTCGTTCTCTGTCAACAGCCCCTCATGCCATCCACAGGTTTGGTGCAGAAATTCAGGGTTTCCTTTAAATCCTACATTGTCTGAAATTGTTAGGTTCTTACCACAACAGGTAGCGGTTAAATTCCTTTTGGTCGTACCAAGAAGTCCATTTTTAAGACTTAAAAGGTGAATATATATTTGGACTGGGGAAAGCATATTAGAACAAATTTAGCTATATTTAAAATAACAAAATTAATCGTACTATGCTATAAATAACATCAGCTTCTGAATGGCTACCAGGAATTTAGAATTGGAAATTGCCAAAATTGGAAATTGGTGAGTCTTATACCTTGTCCAATGAAGTTAAGTACATTTGGGTGACAGTTCAACATATGATCAAAATATGTATATAAAAAAGAATGTACCTTTATTTTCAATAGATATATTTTTTAAGGTTTTATTTATTTGACAGAGAGAGACACAGCGAAAGAGGGAACACAAGCAGGGGGAGTGAGAGAGGGGGAAGCAGTCTCCCCGCCGAGCTCCCTAGCCCGATGTGGGACTCGATCCCAGGACCCCGGGATCATGACCTGAGCCGAAGGCAGACGCTTAACGACTGAGCCACCTAGGCGCCCCAATAGATATTTTCATTTTACTAGTTGCAGTATTCACCCACATCTTTAGATTTCCCATTAGAGACTTAGTGTATCCACAAAGCTGTTCCACCTGTGTAAAATCTACCCAAAAGTATTCTGATAATCATAAACCCTTTTTTAAAAAACTATGTATTTGACACAGAACAAGCAGGGGGAGTAGCAGAGGGAGAGGGAGAAGCAGACTCTCCACTGTGCAGGGAGCCTGCTACCAGGCTCAATCAAAGAACCCGGGATCATGACCTGAACTGAAGGCCTACGCTTAACTGACTGAGCCACCCAGGTGCCCCGATAATCATAAACTCTTATGTGAAAATCAAAATGAGCACAAGAAATACCCAGTTTTTGCCAGGTCTGGAAGGAAGAGAATTACCGTGATCTAGGAGTCAAAAAGTATCTAACAAAAAATAGATGGAAAAACTGGAAAAGAAGTGAACAATAAGCATAAAAGCTCATTTGTGACCATGATTAAATAAAATGTAATGGTTAACAAACCATACTGCCTTATTAAATAGACTTGCACTACAATAGATCATAACTTAGCTATCTTTGGAAGTTTACATTCCACTTTAATTACTTTGATTATTTAATAAAAAGGGTCTAGTCTTGAAAAGATTTAGTTTTAAATGTTTATAAGAACAAAAGATTGAAAACAACCCAAATGTTTTAATAAATGTATTTTGTAAGAATATTATACCGTTGAAAATGTTATAGAACTTTATTGAAGTTGGTAGAAGTCTACTAAAAAGATACTCATGATACACTGTTGAGTGAAAAACAGTTTCCAGGGGCGCCTGGGTGGCTCAGTGGGTTAAAGCCTCTGCCTTCGGCTCAGGTCATGATCTCAGGATCCTGAGATCGAGCCCCGCATGGGGCTCTCTGCTCAGCAGGGAGCCTGCTTCCCCTCTCTCTCTGCCTGCCTCTCTGCCTGCTTCTGATCTCTCTGTCAAATAAATGAATAAAATCTTAAAAGAAAAAAAGTTTCCAAAACTATAGAATATTATGATCCATTTTTAAAAATAAAAATAACTTTGCAGAACTTCAGTAGTTACCTTTGAGATACAGAATTAATAGATTATAATTTTTTTTGAATCTTTTTTTTTTTAAGATTTTATTTATTAGAGAGAGAGTGAGAGCGAGGGAGCATGAGAGGGAGAAGGTCTGAGGGAGAAGCAGACCCCCTGCTGGGCAGGGAGCCTGACTCGGGACTCAATCCCCGGACTCCAGGATCATGACCTGAGCCAAAGGCAGCCACTCAAACAACTGAGCCACCCAGGCGCCCGATCATTGTAATTTTCTTATGTTTGCTTTATTTTCTAATTTTTCTATTAAAATGGGTGTTTTAAAAGCACTTCTAAGTTTAAAATGCCTACCAAGTATATTCTTATCGTGAAATACCTGTTGCAACAAGAATTCTCAAGGTGAAATAATATATAAGAAAATCTGGGGGAATATAATTTAGAAAGTATAAATCAATGTACCTTTTTTATTTTCAAACTGTTATAGAAAGTAAATCTCAGTGAAGTCATAAATGTCTGAAATATGGAGAATATAACATCATGGTTTAAATGCCTCATGAAAACAATGTGCACTGAAATTTGCTTATATCCCTCTCTTCAAGTCTATTTCAAACATTTTGTGTAGGACAAAACTGCATTTTAAGAGTGGACAAGCAAAGGAAGATACTCTTAATGGAGAGTTCAGTTATAAGTCTTTTGTTATAGGTTGGTACTAATGAAGCCATGCCTGTTTTGGAAAGGTTAAATCCCTCAATCCCAGGATGAGGGTTCCTCCAAACCCCTGAAGTTAAGTAATCTTGCCAATGTCTATTCTTAGTAAAAATGAAGAGTGGGAGACAACATGAATGAGTCCATAACAAGACTTAGTATTCCTGTCTTTCTATCCATTTTATTCTTGTAGCTTCAACACTCTGAATTAGACTATTAGCTCTACCAGTTGTCTACACAGTTGCATCTATGGGGAAGTGCTGTATTGATGGCAAGACCAGGCTTTCTTAGAGTCTTCTGCTAGGACTGGGAACAAATTTTCCCATCAAAAACAATGATTAAAATGCAATTTGGCCCACTTTAGCTACTTGTAGATTAACCAAGCTACTCTATAGGGTGACCTGGACATTTAGTTAGTATTAATAATATTACTGTGTGTTGCAAACTGTAAACAATTGACTTACCTACCAATAGATTTTTAAAACATATTCCATTCAGTAATGGGAGACTGCTTTTGTTTTTGTTTTTAAGATTTTGTTTATTAGAGAGAGAGAGAGAGAGAGAGAGCAAGGGGAGGAGCAGAGAGAGGGACAAGCAGACTCCACACCAAGCACAGAGCCCGATGTAGGGCCCAATCTCACGACCCTAAGATTATAACCTGAGCTTAAGTCAAGAGTCCAGCGCTTAGCCAACTGAGCTACCCAGGCACCCTGAGAATGCTTTCGTTCTAAGAAAATGTTTAGAGCTCATAGACCACAGAGATATCTCTTTGGTACTTAGGACATGAACATAGATTTAACTTCAAGGGAGGGACATAGTTACATTGTAGACATGTAGTTTGAACTAGAATACGTGTTCTAGATCAGTAATTATAAAATCTGACTATGCCTATAAATTAACTGGAGATGTTATAAAAATGCAGATTCTGATTCAGTAAGTTGGGTAGGACCTGAGGTTCTCCATTTCCAATAAGTTTCCAGATGTTGATGCCAACACTAGTCTATAGACCACTTTGGATTGCAAGATTCTAGAATATTTTTTATAAAAAAATTAGTATATGAACCTTTCAAAGTCATTGATCATCTTTTAAATTATCTAATTTCTGTAATTTAAATAAAAGAATGCAGAGGTGGCATTTTGAGAAGAATATTACATACTTCAGGGGTCACAGAAACCAAATATATATATATATATATATATATATATATATATATATATATTTTTTTTTTTTTTTTTTTTTTTTTTTTTTTTTTAAGATTTTTATTTATTTGACAGACGCAGCGAGAGAAGGAACACAAGCAGGGGGAGTGGGAGAGGGAGACGCAGGCTTCCAGCCGAGCAGGGAGCCTGATGCAGGGCTCCATCCCAGGACACTGGGATCATGACCTGAGCTGAAGGCAGAGGCTTAACCTGGCGCCCCAGAAACCAAATATATTTATAAAATCAACAGGTTCAGGAAAATAAGCACATTCCATATGTGGTAAATTTTAGTAAACTCAAAACAGTGAAGCCTGAACTGAAATTTTTACTATCTCACGAGTGGGTGATGATTATGGTCCACTGTGCCTTTTTTTTTTTTAAGATTTTATTTATTTATTTATCAGAGAGAGAGAGCACAGGCAGGTAGAGTGGCAGGCAGAGGCAGAGGGAGAAGCAGGTTCCCCACTGAGCAAGGAGCCCAATGTGGGACTCGATCCCAGGACGCTGGGATCTTGACCTGAGCCGAAGGCAGCCGCCTAACTGACTGAGCCACCCAGGCGTCCCCCACTGTGCCTTTTTGCTTTATTATTTAATATTATGTTTCTGGGAGACTCAGTCAGTTAAGCATCCTGATTCTTGATTTTGGCTCAGGTCATGATCTCAGGGTTGTGAGATTGAGCCCAATGTCGGACTCTGTACTGGGTGTAGAGCCTGCTTAAGATTCCCTCTCCCTCTGCCTATCTCTCTCTCTTTCCCTATCTCTCTCTCTCTCCCTTTCAAAAAAAAATTCTTTTTAAATTTAAGAAAGAAGTATAGCTATTGTTTTTAAAAAGTACCCTAGGAAATAGAGAAAAATATAGAAAGCAAAGACTGTCCATAATTCATTAATACAGAAAATAGTTAATATTTGATGCATTTCATTCGTATTTTACCTAACAAGATTATACTAGCATTCAACTTTATTTCCCGATTTTTATGGTCATTGTATCGTAAAATTTTTCCTTTATTAATTTTTTTTTTCTTTTTTAGTGCAAGCCAAAGGCTGTGTTAATATGCAATAAGTAGATATCATAATTTAACCATTACACTATTAGGCAATACATTTCATTCCATTCCTTCTTTTTGGTCTTTCCTAATGCTGTGATAAGCAATGCTAATATGAACATCTTTGTACCTAATTGTGACAGCATCTGTCCTCAAGATTGATTCCTGAAATAGGAAATACTGGATTGGAATTTATCCATATTTTAAGGCTTTTGATAGATATAGTTGAATTGCTTTCCAGAAGGTTAGGCAAGTTTATGCTTCTCATCAAAAGCTAGAGTGCTCATTTCATGACAGTCTTTCCAGCTTGAAGTGTTATTTATAAAAAGTCTCTTGCAAATTTTAAACAAAAGCAGTTTATTTTATATTTCTTAACTGCCAGTGAGGCTGAAAATAATTTAGTAATTTAGTATTTTTCATTTGTGTTTCCACTTGGTAAACTTAATTGCTATTATTTTTGTGTACTTCTCCTTTGGAGTCTTAGCATTTTTTCTTATTTGTGTGTAGAAGTTCTTTATATAATAAGCATAATAATCCTTTATCATACTTATAGCAGTACTGTCCCTAGTTTATTTATTATTTAAAATCAATTTAATTAACAGTGTATTATTTCATAGATAGAATTTAGTGATTCATTATTTGTGTATTATGTTTTATTTTTATGAATGTTGTCATGTTAATATCATTTTTATGGTGAAATCTATTAACCAATCCTCTTTTTGATTTCTTACATTACCTTAATGCTTAGAAAAATACTTTTCCTTTAGCTTAAATTTTGTTCCTCTTGTGCAGTTTTATTTTTACTTTTAATTCTTAAATCCAGAAGCAGTTTTACTGTGTTATGTGAGGTGATGATCTGATAGGTTTTTTCAAATATCAAAATGTTCTCAACATTACTTAATGAATAATCTGTCCCTCCCATTGATTTCTGATACTTCCTTGAAAATATATTAAGTTCTTGAGTCTCCTGGGTCTGCCTCTGGGCCCGCTATTATGTTCAGTTGATTGGTGTATCTATTCTTTGGCCACTACCACATTACTTTTAGGACTGCTTTTAAAATAAAGCAAAACAAACATTTTTTAAAAATTAGTAGCATTCCATAGAAGCAGCTCTCTCCTACTGAAATAATTTTTTTTTTCGTGGCATAAGTGCATAAAGAAAACTATGGATGAGCATGGATGCCAGCACTTTTTGGGGAGTATAAAAAAGGGGGTTATGTGCTTACAGAGGGTTAAAACAAAGGAAAGGGGAAGTGAAATGGAGTGTATTACTTGAATGGGCACAGTAGCCAACATGGAGAGACAGAACAAGACTGTAGAATGCAGAAAATGAAAAGTACAAGACAAAAGAACAAAACAGGAAAATAACACAAAAAATGGAGAGGAAGAGGAAGATGGAGGAACAACAAGAGGATTTATTAGAAGAGAAAAATGATATGAATCATATTACATTCACAGAGATTTTTACAATAGTATTTATGCAAATATATAAAGTATATAGTATATTTACATATAAAATGCAAGCACACAAGGCCCAACCCATGAAATAAAAAAAGGCATACAATAACAGAATGATATATCAACATTAATGACAGATGAAATAAACTGAGACAGGAACCTAGCTCCTCAGAGTAGCAAATCACAACCAATTCTCTCATAGTCAGATTGATGAAGAGAATTCACAGGTGTAGAGCCTACTTAGACATACTCGAAGTTGTTAATAGATGTTTAATTTTTCAGTTTGGTAAATTTGTTTATGATTCTACATCTGTTCAAAATTGAATTTGGTTTAGGCAGTGTGACACAGAAAGCAGAATACAGACTTTGGAGTTACACAAGCTTTGGCTCTACATTCTAGAGCCAGTAGTTAAGAGTCCTGTTTTTGGTGTTCTGTTGGCATGGTTGAACCATATTAACTTTGTAATTCTGGATAAGGTATCTACTGTATCTAGGTCAATTTCCTCAGTAAAATAAAATTAATAGTAGATACCTCAGAGTGTTTTTCTGGCAATTATATGAGATTATCAAATCTTCAGGAGGCACATGATCAGTTTTGTGTATTGCATTTTTTTTCTGTGAGCTTCTTAGACTGCAAGGTCCTTGAGGACAAAGACCCTGTGTGTCTTTCCTGATGTTTCCCTGGTGCCTAAATCAATACCCAGAACATCAGAAATGCTCAGTAATATCTGTTGAAAAAAAATATTTGCATGGAATCTAATATGCCATCAAATTTCTGTTCTGTTTTTAACCCATTTGATTGAATGTCTACTCTCCAAATGTAAAAACATCTCTTCTTGTCAAGAGTCCTAAATGCAGCATCATCTAGAAGACGCCACACTTCAAGTCAGTATCAACTAAAACATTAGGTAAGAGACAGCTCCCTGGTGGGGACTGGTTAATAAAAGGATCATATATTGTGACCAAGTGAGATTTATCTCTTGGGAATCAAGAAGGGTTCAACATATCCACTCTTGTAAGGAAAAGAGTGGTTGGCACTGAGGCAAGGGGCTCATGACAGGTGGTGTGTACCCTGGCAGAGGAGACCAGGAGGAAACAGAGTGTGAGGGCACAAAAACAGACTTCTACCTTGTAATTCTCCATAAGCTGGTCTCTCCATTTTATTCTGTAAATTTTGCAAATCCAAATGTAGTTAGGGGACAGAATTCTGTGGAGAGATTCTAAATAAAATGCACACTACTCTTTATCCTGGAGCATACATTTTAAACCAAAGAGCTTCCTTTCAGTTCCTTGGTCTTGAGGTTTTCTTTTTAAAGAAATGAATTTGAATTTATCCTTGGGTTTGAAGGAAATGTCCCTTGGCTTCAGCCACATTACTTACTCAAGCCTCCTGATAACTGTGAAGAAGAAAATTAAGAAAACAAACCAAATATTACACAACCCAGATGTCCTCAAGCGTAACCAGTCTGTGGATGCCAATTCTGAGAGGGAGGTATCACACTGCAGTAGTAACTCAGATTTTCTGTTTAACAGTATTTTTTGTTTACATGTCCTACTACCTATTTGACCTGGCTTATTTGGACCCTCAGCCAAATCTACCTGCAATCCGTTGGTTACTGATGATTTGGCCAAATCACCCTCTCATTCTGTCCCTGTACCTATCAACAAAGGTAAACAAAAGTGATTTTATTTTTTTTTTCATTTTTTTTTTTTTTTAAAGAATTTATTTATCCATTTGTCAGAGAGAGAGAGAGTGCACAAGCAGGCAGAGCGGCAGGCAGAGGCAGAGGGAGAAGCAGACTCCCTGCTGAGCAAGGAGCCCGATGCGGGACTCGATCCCAGGACCCTGGGATCGTGACCCGAGCCGAAGGCAGTCGCTTAACCAACTGAGCCACCCAAGCGTCCCAACAAAAGTGATTTTAAAAGTAAAAAGAAAGCAGAGAAAGTCAATTATCATATGGTCTCACTTACGGGTGGAGCGTAAGGAAAAACATGGAGGACATTGTGAGAGGGAGGGGAGGGATGAATTTGGAGGAAATCGGAGGGGTGAAGAACCATGAGAGACTGTGAACTCAGAACAAGGGACTGAGGGTTTTGGAGGGGTGGGGGTGGGGGGATGGGCGAGCCTGGTGGTGGGTATTGAGGAGGGCACGTATTGCATGGAGCACTGGGTGTGGTACATAAACAATGAATCTTGTAACACTGAAAAAATAAAATAAAAGTATTTGGGGAAAAAAAA